>JAWWNF010000098.1:1542500-1625000 GCA_034641395.1 Darevskia armeniaca
AGCCACAGTCCTTATAGAGCCCTGTGGCCCTCTATCCATGTGGTCTGGGTACCCTTAACATAATCCTGGGAAATTAGAGAAGAAAACAACACTCACTTGATCAGAGGTTGCATAGCAGACAAGTGCAATATACTCTGGGGAAATGATGAAATCACATTGAACTCACACTACCACTTTCTTTCGGCTTGCAGTAGTATAGACCATGTAAACCTTATTCAGACCGTCACATGCTATAGAGTAACTTTTCCCAACTTCTCAGCCTCTCTCTCTCTCTCTCTCTCTCTCTCTCTCTCTCTCTCTCTCATTTTTTTAACAGGCAAGTATGGTATTGCAGCCCCGTGGTATTTTCCACTCCTTCCATCTTACTGGGCAGAGCGCTACGGCTATATCCCCTTGTGGAGTGAGAAGACGAAAAACTTCCTTTTCACCAATTTCTTCTTGAGAAAAGAGCCAGCATTCCCTGAAAAGATATGTACGTACTCCAAGTTTTTAGATGTGGTGAATATTTATTTCATAGTTTCGCATACTTTAAACCAGGGCACCCAACAAGGTGCCCTTGAGATGTTTTTGGACTACAACTCCCATCAGCCCTGCTAGCATGGTCAAGGATGACGGGAGCTGTAGTCCAACAATATCTGGAGGGTGCCACTTTGCCTGCTCCCGCTTTAATCAAACCATTAGTCTTGTACTGAAATGTAACATAGATATTTGCCAGAACTCAAAGTTGAGCAGTTATCTTGAGACGAGGGGGTAAAGTTGAATGGTGTTGCATTTTGACCTGATGCCACAGAGAAGGTGGTGAGGCTGGAACATGAACAGCTGCAAGTGAGCAACTTGCTCAACAAAGGCTGGGAGTAAACTGCAGCCTTTCAAGGCTCCCTCTGCAGACTACCTCCTCCAGGCTCCACCTCCTTGTAGAAAACCTTAGAAGCTTAAAGGGCCAGCCCTCTGGCCTGAAGATGGACACTCCCTCTCCGTTTCATAGTCCCCTTCCTGGTGCTCTCCCAGACTAGTGATGCACGGGAAGCACCTGGCTCATAGCTGTCAACCCTCCCTTTTTTGGCGGGAAATTCCCTTATTCCAATGCCGTTTCCCGCTGCTATCCCGGATTGTTGATATCCCTTAAATTTCCCGGATTTCAAAGGAAGCAGCTCCTCTCCCTCCCTGCCGGCCAGGGAGGCTCCTCAGCTGCGTTGCTCGGCTGCCAATAAGGAGTCTGAGACCGACTGGGGGCAGAGCTTGCATGCCTTGTGCAGCCAGACCCTCGCGCCCAACCAGACAGCCAGCCGGCCTGCCGTTTACGCGCTCGCTCTTTCGCTCACCCGTTCGCGCGCAGTCTCTGGAGCGCAAGGTGGCGAGGCTACTTGGTGCCATTGCACTGCCCTTGCGGCATGCCTTATTTTCAAATCTGAAAGTTTGAGAAAAATCCCTTATTTTCAAATCCAAAAGTTGACTGCTCTTCAGGCTCAGGTGCCCGTGAGTGTCCAGGCTCTGGCCCTACAAGCCCTGGGGGTCAGGGGCTTTCCTCTGAGGGCTCCTGTCCAACCGTCTCAGGCCCAAGGGTCTCCCTATCTTCAGCAGTCAGCTCTGTGCCCTGAATCTGGCTGCGCTGCCTCACAACCTCCGACTCCCTCTGCAGAGCACCACTAGATTCATGACAAAAGGGAACACAGTTTAGATTCCTCACCTGACCCTGACTATATTTGGAAATATGTATGCTGTCATGTTTTGCAAACTTAAATATGGGTAGGTTATTTGGATACTCTGCATTGTAAAATCCCATGGCAAAAATTACCTCCTCAAGCTGATTTTGCAGGCCGTGTGTGGGATGACTGACAGGTAGGTGAACCAGGAATTGTCTGTCGTTAGATATACCAATCAATTCTTTATTGCATTAGCGTTCAGCCATAGCCCAGCAGGGTAAAAACCATACAAACAATACCAAACACACACAGCAGAAAACACAATTCAATCAATATTGCATAACAGCCCTGGCGTAATAAAATTTGAGTTACACTGAAATAAATAATGCTAAGATTTGGATGCTAAAGCCAAATATCTAAAATTACTAATGGATGAGTAGCATATAAAAACCTGGGGTAGCCTCTACGGATTAAGCTAAAAATAGAATAGGGGGAGTGCAGGAGGTCCAGGGCTGGGACACACTACCCTGTCAGGGGAACTCTGAGTTTCAGCGCCTGCAAGATGAAAAGGGCCACCCCACGTGAAATTTGAGGATTTGCGTCCACAAGTAGAAATTTCAAACAGTCTTCCTTGGATATAATGGTGGACGGAATCAGAAGAAGGAGCTTAGGTCTTATTGGCTCATATAGGGGGCAATAGAAAAAGGAATGAAGGAAATCCTCTATCTCTTTCATTTTGCATGGGCAAAGACGCTGAACAATCGGGATCTTAGCGTATGTGCCCTGAAGGAAGGCCGTAGGGATGGTATGGAATCGGGCCATAGAGAAAGCTCTTCTTAATTCAGGCTCTGTCAGATCGCTCAGATAGTTAGCAAGTGATCTTACAACCTTCACTTTAGGGAACCACACAGAGAGTTGGGCTGTCTTGGACCGTGCCAGGTCCATAGCTTCGTCTTTGGTAAGGATCCAGTCCCGGGTTTTATCTTGATCCCAGGATGACAGCGTGACAAAATCCAGCAGGGAGTAACGTGTAAGGATGGTCTCCATGCCCTTGGACCATGTGTTGCTGTGAGAACAAGTTAAAAAAGTCTGCTTGGCTAATAGGGAATTTGGAGCATCTATTAATTTATTATAGAAACTAATAATCCTAATGTGGACTCTCGCCCACATGGAGGGGAGGCCCAGTTCCATTCTTAACTGGGCAGCTACAGAGCCCTTGGGAAGGCCTAGTATCTTTCACGCAAAGGAGTTTTGCAGGGTCTCCAGCCGTTGTAATATTTTTAGGTTCCACCCCAAAATTTCAACCCCGTAAAGTAGCATTGGGAGTACTTTGCTAATGTATGCTTTTCTGATTGGCGGAACCAACTGGCCTGGCTAGATATATACACACAGTACAATTTCCATATTAATCTTCCACCTATTTAAAGACTACCCATCTTGAACCATATATTTCTTTGGGGGGAAAGACAACCACAACTTATTGCTCTTAAATTTGCTGTTTATTTAAAACCCACGTTGATGCATTATGGTTTGCTACAAAATGTTGTGGCTGTACAGTCATGTACATCTAATTTTCATAGAAAGAAGTCTTAGTATCCACCCAAACAGCTGTGTTTTCCATTTCTCCTTTTGACATGTCAAACATGGGCAGTAGCAGATATCCACAACATACGCCCCTTTCCTCTCCCTAAAACGAAACACAATTTCAAACTCCCAGCTCCAGAGGATATCCTGCCAGCATACCTGCCTGTGTTGCTACATTTTCATGCCACTTAGCACACACTTGTCATTTTTTGTGTTTTCTTTTACTGATAGCTGTCCATATATTCCATATGCAAACTCCCACCATCTGAAGCACAGAGTAAAAGGTTTCTCCGTTCTTGTTGTTTTATAGTTGTTCAGGGTGCTCTGCCTTCCAACCTTGAACCTGAGCCTACCGACCTAAAAGTGGGAGTTTCTCTGTATGGAATAACAAAGGTCTATGGATCCAAAGCGGCTGTCCAGAATCTCAACCTGAACTTTTATGAAGGAAACATAACTTCTTTGCTGGGACACAATGGAGCTGGAAAAACTACCACAATGTAGGTTCTCTTTGAAGAGAAATTGCTTCGAACGGCAAGAAATACCACTTTGTAGCTAGTGAAGATAAATGCCAGGATCAGTAACATCTTTTTATGTTTCAAGACCAGATCAGTTGTTGTCTTTGAGATCTGCTTTTTTGAAGTTTATGCCATATACTTTGAATGCTCTTTATTTATCCCAGCAGGTTCCTGTCTCTCCTTCCTTCACAAATGAAAGCATATTTCTTATTTTTACTGATATTTCTGCTGGCTCTTCTGCTCCTAGGCCAACAAAAGTATCAGCAGTAACACTTGTGGATGCTAAAAGTTCCCATTTTGTTGAATTATTGTAGAGCTGGGTGCTGCAGCAGCTGGGCTTGGTGCTTCTTTTTATGCTCATAGCGGGAGAACAACATGCAGCGATAGCTTGTACTAGTCATCCTCCACACCGACTCAGTGGCTGTCATTTCCCATCAAACTAAGACGGTCTGAATTTGCAGGGAGCAGAAGTCCTTTGGGGTAAATCCAGCAGCTTTTCAGCTTTGCTAGTCTCTATGAACATCCTGTTCTGTGCAGGATATCTCAGTGTGGAGCTCCAGTTTTGCGTGAACATATCTCTGATCAAACAACTAAAATATATTTCAGGATCTGAACTATAGATTACAGATCAGTCGATTGCGATTGCCTTCTGTCAGCAAAGTGGAGCCTTATGACAGAGCTGAAATGAAGTTTGGTCACAATAGCTTTCCATATTGACAATTTCGAAATATTTTAATTTAAAATAATTCGTTTGAGAGGGATGCAGACTGCAAAATGTTTTAGTTATCAAAGGGAAACCAAAGTCAATGAAAAACTATGGATCTTGGTTTGAGCAATCATCAATAACAGCTTGCATTGTGCTGATCAAAGGGAGACAGGCATTCATCCTCCTGACTCACAGTGTACATGTAAGCTGGTCTTAAAAGGATCGTGGCAGAGGGGGGATGGGACTTCCTTTGCAGTGACATTTCATCGTCTGGCAGTGTTTGCAAACATAGTTCTGCTTTAGCGTGTATGCTTTACATACATTGTCTTGTTGAAATCCTTATAACAATCCCGTAAGACGTGTTGTTATTATTAGCTCCATATTCAGATGCAGGGCTGAAACTGAAAGTAGCAGGTTTTCTTAAGGTTACCTAGTGAGTTCATGGCAGAGGGAATATTTAAAGGGATTTCCTCATTCATAGCTCAGCTTCATGGCCACCCCAGAGTGTAGTCAGGAGCATAGGAAGGGGGCGGGGGGGGGCGCCGCAGGTTCCATCATGGAGGGGGTGACAAATTATCAAGGAACAATTACTGCCCTGCTAGGGTGGTTCATAAAAAACTTTTTTTTTTGGAAAATGCCTGCTTCAAAGGTCTTATCTTACTACACTAGGGATTATATAGCTATATATGAAATTTCATGCATATCAGTTAATATCTTGACCCTCCTCCATGAAAATAGCTGTTTACTTGGCTGTTTTCCTCTGTCGTGAAGGCTGAAATTTCAATTCAGTGGAGCACTTACTGTTCCCAACCCTAGCCCTGCGGAAAGCCATCTAATTAGACTTTAATTTGATTTTGACATGTTTTTAGGAGGTAATTTAATTATTGTTTGATTTTATATCAATGTTATGTATCTGATGTTAGCCCCCCCTGAGCCGGACTTCGGCCGGGGAGGGCGGGATATAAATAAAAGTTTATTTTTACTAATTATTATTCCTTTGTAAGAAAATATGAAATAACATAAAACCATTTTTGCAGGGGGAAAAAAATATCAATGTGTGTGTGGGGGGGGGGGTGACGACAAGAAATTTTCCACACCGGGTACCACCTGACATTCCTACGCCTCTGAGTGTAGTGACTATACTAGCTCTTATAACTTGTGGGATGAAATGCTGGATATTTGTCTCAACTGTTCCGTATCTCCCCTATTTCTAGATCTATTCTGACCGGCTTGTTCCCTGCTTCATCCGGCACTATATTTGTTTATGGTAAAGATATCAGAACAGACCAGGATACAATCAGGAAAAACATGGGAATCTGCATGCAACACAATGTCTTATTTAGTTACCTCACCACAAAGGAACACCTGCTTTTATATGGCTACATCAAGGTGCCCCACTGGAGTAAGCAGGAGTTACGCGAGGAAGTAGAAAGGTACACCAAAGTGGTTATATGGAGAACAAGTGTGAATTTGGTGGGTTCACATTAAAATGAGATCCAAACAAAATTTCTCCCCCACATCCCTAGCTGCAGACAACAAAATCCAAATCCAATAATGTTCTTTCTTGGTTTTGCTGCTTTGTTATCACAACATTTATCTCCACACAGATTTTCTGTGTCAGATGTTTCCTAAATTACTAGGAAGTTTTCTGAGCAGGGTATACTTTGGATAAAAAATGTGCTTCTTTCCTTTGGCTGAGTCAGACTAATACTGAAATATTGGTGGTGAAATCAGGGTTTCATGACATTAATCCAAGACAAGCTAATCCCTGTTGCCAAGAACAGTAGCTTTTGCATAGCAGCTTTTCCTCATTATTATTGTCCTTTTTGTTTGGTTTTACCGACCAGTTTTTCTAAGGCTATTTCATGCCACTTTAGAGATATTAATCAACCTTTGCCATCCAATCAAAATGAGTTTGTAGCTTCTTTGCGTCACTGGGGTGCTTGGAAGCGGGCCAGAATACATTGCGATTCAGCTCTGAGCCCTTAACCTTGACACATTGGCTAGAAATTCTGAAACATCTTAAAAAGAACGATAAATGAAATCAAGTCCAAGGAGCATGTTAAATCACAGTTTTGGATTATGCCAGTTCTAAGACAGCAGTTTTTCATTTCTATTGTTGGCGCTTTGATATATATAGGTTCCTTTGTTTTAGTTACACATAGCAAAACATATTTTACTCTTACCTTTTCCTGGGTGCTATTTTGAAGGACTTTGAAGGAAACTGGATTATACAACCATCGCCACAAGCTGACCGGCTCTTTATCAGGAGGAATGAAAAGAAAGCTATCAATATCCATTGCTCTCCTTGGGGGGTCGAAAGTGGTGATTTTGGATGAACCAACTACTGGGGTTGATCCATGTTCAAGGAGAGGCATTTGGGAGATTATTTCAAAAAACAGAAAAGGTAATGTGGGCAGAAAAGTTGACAACCTGGCTGCTTAAAGCAAAAGTAGACGTTAATACTGTCATACATGCAATAAAATTGGGGTGGGGGAGATCAGGGTGAGTTTGGATCATTGTTGAAACTCATGTCTGGAGTGTTAGGTAATCTTATGAAAAAAGTATTCTTTTTAAAAATACGTATTTTATTGGTTTTCAGCAGTAACATAAACATTACAAAAAAACAAAAACACAGAGGGTGCATATTATTGGATTGTTCATTACAAAAAATAACAGTAAGGTACATACATAATATCTGATTAATTAGTCCTCTGCACAGAGATACGTGTGTTATGGGGGTTTGCAATAACTGCTGACTTACTAATGTGATCAATCAACAAAGAACACGTGCCTAAAAATTTGTCTTTCTTTTCCTGTCCATTAATGACTCTGCTCTGTTGGGTCAAGCATTCAGAAAGTGCTATTTCCCATACACATGCATGCCAGGAATACAGATTAAGATTTTCTCCTGTTTTCTACCTGACAGCTCTCTCCATCCAGGCAGCAACTAAGAGGAGAGAGACAAGAGTTTGAGATGGAACCTCAGAGTTAGAGTTACTCTCAAGTGACAAAAGCGCTAATTTAGGATTCATAATCAGTGAGTTGCAGGCCAAAATGGATTGCCCAGAGGATGCCATTTACAACCGTCTGAGCCCCACACAGCCCTATAAAGCCTCAGACGAGGGCCTGCTTTTCAGTCTGAGCAATTCATCTCCTAGAGAGCAGACGCTATCACACTGAGTCCCTGTTTCCCATTTCCCTGTCACATTTCCTGCTGTCTGCAACACCTCTGCAACATATTGATTGATATATGCTGCCTTTTCTTTGTGCTCTTTTCAGGCAGAACAATCATTCTGTCTACCCATCACTTGGATGAGGCAGAGGTGTTGAGTGACAGGATTGCATTCTTGGAACATGGTGGGCTCAAGTGCTGTGGGTCTCCATTCTACCTGAAGGAAACGTTTGGCAGTGGATACCACCTGACCCTGACGAAAAGAAAGGTTTGGAACTGCTATGCTGTTATGGGCTGTGAAAATATCTAATGGTTTTCAAACCTGATGTAGCGCTGAGTTAAGGAGGAAAGTGAAGAAATGGCGTCTAATGAAAATGATTTTTTTTAAAGGTATCCAGTGGCTGTTATGAATCTACAGGAAGTGGTAAAATCAAGAGACCAGATCGCATAACAACTTCTCCCCATGGTGTCTTTACATTTTGATTAGCTATTTGTATAGAAATGGCCAACACTCCCTTTGAAAATTTAGCTTTTATAGTTTCATTTGGCTGTTTAGAATGATAAAATGTTTCTTCTTGAGTTGCTGGAGAAAGTACATTTTTATGCATGTTTTGAGCAGGCCAAGTTCAAAGACAAACCACTCCATTCTCCTTTGTCCAGTATCTGATGGTTGATTTAAACTCAAAATCAGGGGTGCTTGAGGAATTGCATTTTTTGCAAGTCCTGATATGAACTTGCCTGATCCAAAATTCTCTGAGCAAAGGTGTGAATCAGAACTAAACTATCCACCAGATTTTGCACTCCTCCAAATGTTGCAGCACAGTTCACAGAAATTTAGGGTTACCAAGTGGTGCATTTAAGTATGTTTTAAGAGAAATAATTGACTTTAAAATATGTATTTAAATATGCATTTTGTAAAGGTTTCTGATTTGGAAGGAGAACGAAACTGAGTAAAAACATGCAAAAGTGGCATCACCTGGAAATAGACAGATTTAACCATGCCTGTGGTTGGATGGGGTTTTGTGCATCTTTCTACATTGCTTTAAGGGGGGGAAAAGTTGAACTGGAGGAAGTGCAAGTGGATAGAAATCCACGTCAGAATCACCATTCCTGAGTTGCTTTTTCATAGTGTACCCCCCCCCCCCGAGAGAGAGAGAGAGAGCGCTTGTGGAGGGAATTTTTGAGCTTAAAAAGATGGAACTGAAACCATTAAGTAACCTCTTCCCACCTACATTAGTTTCATTCTCTAATGCAGGACTACACAGGACTACCCTGGATTTTAGAAATGTGGAGAAAATAATTTTAAAACTTTGCCTAACCTGTAATTTCATTCTGAGATTGATCCAGGGAGTGAGGTGGGAGGTAGTGGAGCAATTCTATTTTAACATATTTGCAGACTTCTTATAGTTAGGGGTTTGTTGGACTGGAAAAGAAATAAAGTAGGTATGCACTACTGTGTCAAGTTTTGACTGGCCAAAACCAAACATTTTATATATATAAAAAAACCTCACCAAGCAACTGCTGGATTAGGCCAAAGAGGCCTTCTCACCCAGCATCCTGTACTCGCAGTAGCCAACCAGATGCTTATGAGAAGCCTGGAAGCGGGACGTGCACCCAGCAGCCCTCCCCCCTCGTGTGATTCCCATTAACTGGTATTCAGAGGCATTCTGCCTCCATTGTGGCTAGAAGCCATTAATAGCCTTCTCCATTTATTTGTCTAATCCCCATCCAAGTTGGTGGCTGTCACTATATCTTATGGGAATGAATTCTACAACTATCTACTGTGTAAAGAATAACTTTCTTTTGTCTGTATGGCCAGAATGTGCCAGCTTTCAGCGTCACTAAATGCCCCTGGGTTGTAGTATCTTTGATATTACTAAAGAAATGTGTCTGGAGAATCAAATCCTCACATGCAATTGCTTTAGTGTGCTGTGTTCTCCTCCCCTCTTCCCCTAGAGTCCAACTCTAACCTTCACAGAAGAATGTGATACCTCTGCAGTGACAGCCATGATCCAGTCTCATCTTCCAGAAGCCTATCTCAAGGAAGACATTGGTGGCGAGCTGGTATATGCACTCCCCCCATTTAACAGTAAAGTTTCCTCATCCTACCAGTCTCTCCTGAGAGGTCTGGACAGTGGCTTAAGTGACCTCCATATTGGCTGCTATGGAATTTCAGACAGCACCGTGGAAGAAGTGAGCATCTAAACACATTTAAACATCTGATAAGTTTTAAGTATCTGGTTGTTTTATTGCTATTTTATGCTGATGTTTTATTGATTGTTGTTTTGTTGCAATTTTATTGGGTAGGGGCAGTTTAAATCTTGTGAACCACCTGATAATAATTTTACCAAAAGGTTGAATATACATTTATTAAATAAATAAATCTACTGGGAGCTACAAAGGCGAAGCCAAGGTATTGAACATTTTGCCCTGATTTCCCCTTAAATATATGAACATGCATTCAATTTATCTATCAATGTGTACATCAATCTACATAAAGGGAGAATTATAATCAGGTGCATAGGGCTATTTATAGCCATCTCCAAGCTCTTCTTTCCAGTTGTCGTTCAGTCGTGTCCGACTCTTCGTGACCCCATGGACCAGAGCACGCCAGGGACGCCTATCCTTCACTGCCTCTCGCAGTTTGGCCAAACTCCATCTTCTTTCCAGAGATGGAGCAAAAGATGGTGCAAATTGACTCAATGGCTGGCCAGTGGCAAAGATGCCAGCATGTATCGAGCAGTATCTCATTGGTCAGCAGGGTTTTCTGACCCCTGGTAGTGGGTTATTTACTTATGTCCAATGCTCTTTCCTCCAGGGAGGAATAAAAGAAGATGCCAACTCAAGTCTTTCTGTTAAATTGCACAGTTTTCCCATTTGTTTAGTTTCAGTGGTGATTTAGTGCTAGAAGTTTGTTTAAAGTGAATTCACAGAAATATTTTGAATTCACAGAATTATCAGTTGTCAAAAGACTCTGAATGGGCACTGTTCTCTTGTAACAGAGTGAACACCGAACCCTTTGTCCAAAAAAATCACAACAAAACTCAAAGTCCTTTTCCTTCCCTTCTGTGTGCTCCTTCCCCCCACCTCTACCTGCTTTTAATATTTTGCCTTGCCTGTGGCTTCTTCGCCCTTCTACGTCTGTAAGAGGACTTCACGGAACGGAAATAAAAGTATTTTTGTTTCGCCATCATGCAGGTATTTCTCAATTTGACCAAAGACCTGGCGAAAGATGAACAAGCTGATGTGGAGTTGTCCCAAGAGGCGGCCAGCTGCAATCTGGACACAGACGATCTCTCCATGAACGCCGATAACTTCACTGAGAGAGATGGTATTTATCCATGATTAGGTGCCTGGCAGCTAAATAATCGGCTACATTGTCAACTTGCATTAGCTAAGGAAGGACTCCTGTTTCCTAGGGCAGGCCTCTCTGGGGGTGGTGTGTGTGCTACAAATATGAGGATTCTCAGGAATAGACCTTAGAACACTAGCTCCCCCTGCCAACCAAGGATAGTGGATGCACCTGTCAAATCATTTATCTCATTTCCCTACTTTCCCATGCTTAGGCTCTATCTCAGTGGCAGAGCACCTGCTTTGCATGTAGACAGTTCCAGGTTCAAAGCCCAGCATCTGCAGTAAGGACTTGGAAAGACCCTGTCTGCAACCCTGGGCAGTCAATGTAGACAGTGCTGAGATACATGGTTCAATGCTCTGGCGCATAGTATAAGGCAGCTTCCTACGTTGTTATGAAAAACTTTCAAAGGGGAGAGGGTAAATAAAGACTATGAAATCTTGCCCCAGTGTACAGTTTCCCCCCAAAAAGTTCCAGGCTTCTAGCATGCAAGAAAGAGCAGTTGCAATACTCATGAACCACCACCCACAAATTAATGCAGCCCACCAGCCTCCTAGATCCTTGACCACTCCTCTGTTTAGACAAGCTGGAAGTTTATCAAGCTGACTGGGTGGGTCACAGATCTGCCATAGTAAAGGAGCTTTACAGCTCAATCGTAACCACATTTATTGAGGACTCAATCTCATTTATTTTGGTGGGGTTTCCCAAGTAAATAAGCTTTATACGGATTCAGTCTTAAAGGACCCAATAGGCACTTTCACAGTCAACCATTTGGGGAAGGGGTGAGAGTTAAAGTGTAACTTTTGCTTCATTTGTAAACCTATCAATTCAAGTCCCAACTGGTAACCAGCTTTGCTAGGACCAGAGAGCATCATCCAAAGAAAATCAGGAGCTCTGAAGCTGCAAGTTGCTTAAAGAATCTTTTGCTGGCACATGTGTCTGAAAAAGCAGCTTGAATTATAGGCCTAGTTCCAGCTGAGGAGGTAAACCCCTGCCTGGGAGTGTATTACTTCAATGTAGGTGGACACTCACATGACTGAATATTCCTCCATAAAAACATTAGATTTCAGAGAGAAGGCCCCTAACCTACAAATAAAAATGGGCAAATCATGTGAGCCCCCATGTTCGGACAGTTACCTCCGTGAAAAGAACTAGGGCTTAAATACCTTAGGCAGTTGAGTATCATAACTGACTAGGTAAACCATATTTTCTGTCGGCTGGTTCGGTACCCTAAAGTTTCACAAGAGTTTCAAGCAAATAATACAAATACAGCTGTGAGGAGAAAGTAACTTGTGACTCATCACGGCCACACGGATAACTGGTGCTGCTTTCCAGTGGTTAATCTTGTTGCTTTAAAAATGGGTAAATATGTCGGGTAAAAGAAAATAAGGCTCAATTTGTTCACATGAATTACTGCTATCCACATGGTTGTGCCAGATCAGACATCACTTTTTTCACCCAACTGTATCCATGTTCTGAACTGGTCCTATGACTACATGAAACGAGCGTTTTAATGTATGAAAATCGTGATGTGGTGACATATATGCAGCTTCATGACTGCTTATCAATTAAGCTGATTGAGAGCTGAACTGCACTTTCTATGTGCCTATGTAGATAATCTAATGTGGATAGCAGCATATCGCCTCAATTAAGATTTGAGAATTTGATTTGACTGTTTTAATTTCTATTCCGCTTAATAGATTTCAAATGTCCCTAAGTGGTGTACAAAAAACTGAAGCAACAACAGGCAACTTAAAGAAAATATTACAAAAATACACAGTTACATACAAAAATGTTGCATTAACAAAAACATTACAATATACATTCATTTTCCTTCTGACACACCTTTTCTACTATGGCAAATTTTATATCTTTGCATACTAAGAGACAATGTTCTTGTCTTTTTTTGGAGTCCCATGTAGATCAGATAGGCAGAAATGTCTGTGAGTAGCTGCCATTACTATTATCTTGTAGTTGCAGCTTGCTTTGTACAAATTTAAAGTATGGCTTTTGCCGATGGATGTAGTTCATAAAGGTTGAACATTTTACCTAGAAAAAGTAAAAATGCCTGGCGTTGTAAAGTCTATGTAGTTTGGAATCTGAAACTTTGCTTCTGTGTTTTCATAATCCTTCAACCATTACTTTGCATTTTCTCATTGCACAGGGGAATATTAGTGGGTCCAATGAGTGCTACAATTGCACAATACAGACGGTCATATGTATTTGGGTTGCAGCACCCAGTATTGTGTTTTGAACAGCTACAGGATGATTTGGGAGGGAGCGCAGAGCTTTTGGCTTGAGGCTCTTCCTCAGGCCAAGGAAAATGAATTAAGCAGCACTGACCTTTCCTTCTCCTTTCTGGAGTTAGGCGTTGAGCCAAACTCCAGGGGAATCTTCCTTGCCTGAGCTGTTTCTAGCCTTTAAATTTTACCTCCCAGCTAATGCCCTCTTCGTGCCTCCTTCCCATATAACTTTGTGACGGCCATATCTCATGAGTTTAGAGACCATAGATCAGTGGCCGAGCACCTCCCTCCCTGGCATCTCCAGTTAAAAAGACAAAATCTCCAGCAGCAAATGATGTGCATAGCAGAGACAGCCACTGCCTGTCAGAGTAGGCAATACTGAACTAAATGAAAAACACTGAACTAACATGTCTCTATTGCCTCTCATGTCATTCTTGGGAATGGCCGGGTTGCACCTCTTTTGTGACACTGATGGGTCAGTTGACAGGCACAGCAGCACCTTTCCACAATTTGTAGGTTTCCTCCAGTCTTGGCTGTGGGTCTAGGGTGAACGCACCAACTCCTAGGGGCCGAGGCAGGTTTGGCCCCTCCCTCCCAAGTATTTTTTTGAAGGAGCTGAGCCTCCTCAATATTCAGGGGGCATTTGGCTCAGTCCCCTAGCTTCAGGTGCACGATGTCATGACGTTGCCCCCTCAATCCCTTTAAGAAGATGGCGCCCCTGGTCTAGGGCCAACTTCATACACGTGGAGGGGGTTGAGTAGAGGGTTTGTACAGTTTGGAGCACTGGAGCAGCAGTGTTAGTAAGCCACTTTTCATTTGATTTTTGGGTACTATTCCATTCCTCCTGCTTTAACCACAGCTGGAGGACATCAAGCCTAGAGATTGCATAAGGGTCTTAGACCTTTTTTAAAAAGATGACTCTTTATCCATGGAACTGAGGATAGTGTATATGCTCCCCTTCTTTAACCTTGACAGCAACGGTGTGAAGTCGATTAGGCTGAGAAAGAGTGATGTGCCCAAGGCGATACAGTAAGCTTTATGGTAGAACAGGAATTTGACACGGGTGGCGCTGTGGGTTAAACCACAGAGCCTAGGGCTTGCCGATCAGAAGGTCGGCGGTTCGAATCCCCGCGACGGGGTGAGCTCCCGTTGCTTGGTCCCTGCTCCTGCCAACCTAGCAGTTTCGAAAGCACGTCAAAGTGCAAGTAGATAAATAGGTACCGCTCTGGCAGGAAGGCAAACGGCGTTTCCGTGCGCTGCTCTGGTTCGCCAGAAGCGGCTCAGTCATGCTGGCCACATGACCCGGAAGCTGTCTGCGGACAAACGCCGGCTTCCTCGGCCAATAAAGCGAGATGAGCGCCGCAACCCCAGAGTCGTCCACGACTGGACCTAACGGTCAGGGGTCCCTTTACCTTTACCCATCCATCCCAGCCTGTCTCTAATACTCTAGCTACCACAACACCTTACAGAGGTGAGCCCTTACTACTTGGAGCTCAGAAGTTTGTAAAAACCTAATGTTGAGGCTAGCTAATCAATGAACAGCAGGAATTAACACAAAGCTGCATTGTCTGATGTGGTGCTATCTGCACTGGACATTTCACACCCTCCTAGCGTGGTGCTTTAGTACAAAACCACTAGAATGGTAAGCAGCACTTAGAAAAAGTTCATGTGAGGCTTCCGTGTTGAGTGCACCATCCATGTGCAGCGCATAATTCCACACATCTGCCATGAGGTGCCCATGGGTGCCGCAAGTGTCAGAGTGCCAAGTGAGTGCATTTTTAAAAAAAAAACACACAAAAAACTCCTTTAGATCAGAGCTTTCCAAACTTTTCATGTTGGTGACACACTTTTTAGACATGCATCATTTCGCAACACAGTATTTCAGTCTCGGGAGGAGCACCGGAAGCATTCACGCCTACACACTGCAACCGACACACTTTGTCGCAACACTCTGCTTTAGACAATGAGCTCAGGCTCTTGGCTGGCCATCAAGCTTGTGGCTCCAGCACAGATTTCTCCTAGGAAAGCAGCACTGGTGCAGAAGCTGCCCCAAATCAAGGATTTTTGATGTAAATTAGTAAAATGAGAAGTAGCATCATTTTAAACCAGCTCACGTGTTTTGGTTGGGTAAACTGGGTGAATGGAAGTGTGAGGAGGAAGCAACGCTCAGTACTTACATATCTCGTTCATCCCTTTTTTGCTCAATAGACCAAGCGCTGGTTAAGCCGATGAAGTCGAACAGCTTCCCTCTCTTGCTGAGGAAGGCCACAGCTTTGCTCATTAAGAGGTTCCATCACACACGCCGCAATGTGAAAGGCTTTATTGCTCAGGTCATCCTTCCTGTGCTTTTTGTGACTGCTGCCATGGGCCTCGGCACCTTGAGAAGTAAGGTGGCTGAATATCCAGCGCTCCACCTCTCCCCATCCTTGTATGGCTCCTCCAAGCAGACGGACTTCTTTGGGTGAATATCCCTTTTTATGTTATTAAAGCTAGCATTATGGACCAGGTATAATGGCCAAGATCTGCCATATGGTTAAGTGACTTAGTCTGGGGGCAAAAAACAGTATCATAATGAGGTATACTAGGAGTATGGTTGGCGTTGTCTTGTTGCAGAGCTCAGTGGAGTGGGAGGCCAGCCAACCAGAAGTCTCTGAGGTGTATTTGCCTGGAGAGTCATCATCTGAAGTCAGTCCTAGGGTTGGGTGATCAGCAATCCACGTGTTCAGATGGTTCAGGGTTCAGGGAATATGATGATCATGAGGGTCAAAGGTCAAGATGAGAAGGCCGCAGTATGGTGGGGCCAGGAACTAAAGGCATTGTTACCAGCACCTGACTGCTGCTGGAAGCTCTGCTAAGAAGGCTGAAGCCAGCTGGTTTTCATCAGCGCCTTCATCAGGAGTCATTCTGCCTTCTCCCTCTTCAGGCGAAACTGACTCCTGGCTCATGATAGTTGGAAGAAAGGGTCGACAAAAGGAAGACATTTTATTAAATTCTGTAATTCAGTGTTTTCTAGAGTTGGGAAAGCCTCTGGGATCCTCTTGTGGGACAAATCCTCAGCTTCCCAAGTGATGGCCTAAGAGGCTGGGTCAGCAAAGTGCAGGAGCCCAGCTGATGGCTGGTCGGTAGGGTTTTGTGTGTGTATCAGGGCCCTTCAACAACGCAACAGAACTTCCTCTCACACCTGTTGGTAAGGAACGTGAGCTCCCTTTGGTTGCCACAGCCAGGTGTTGCCTTTCAGCTCATGAATTGTCAGAGGCAGCTTTAAAGGCAAAAGAGGCTCTAGGTTGCCAGTCTTGACAACCTGCATGTGTGCACGTGTGTGTGTGTGTGTGTGTGTGCGCACACACACACACACACACTTCAACAATATGATTATGTCTGAATATTTTTACCCATCAAAGAGATTACCCAGAAATCTCTTGACTGACAAATTCCACAGATTTGAAGCCTTTGAAACATTAAAAGTTTATTTCAGTAGTGCACAAATGCGGAGCATCACAATTATTTTAAAACCTTTTCATATCAGCAGCTCTTTAGTAAACTTTCAATTGCTACTTTATATTCTTCTGCATTTCAAAAGTTTTGGCACAAGGCCGGCAGATAGGAAAACTGCTATCACTGTGCATACACCTTCCTGCCCCCCCCCCACCTCAAAATGAATTTCTATATCAACATATTCCTTGTGCTGAACTGCTTCTTCAGTTCAAGATGAATTGAATTCTAAGCAGCAGTTTGTGGATTCACCTTCAGGGACTGTTTACAGGGAAACACTTCAGAAGAATGGCTCCAGTGTCTTTTTGGAGTGCTCTCTCATGTCAGAAAATGTCCCCTCCTGAAAAAGACACACGAGAGCTGGGAAATTTACTTCTGAGATAAAAGCTGTTGGTTCTCATTTGAAACAGGACTTATGAGTGATACAGTAAAATTTCTTTAGGGTAGATAATTGAAGAATTGCTCGCAAACTGTTTATAGGGTCACAGCCTAAAATTTTACATGGCAAACCATTAGTTTTATATGTGTAACTTTGAACCTAGCAAACGAAAGATCCTGTTTTGTGCCAAAACTTCATATCTATTCCATGTTTTATGCAGTGGGATAAAAAATAGTGTTTGACTTTGACTATGCTTATTTTATACAGCTTATATGCTATGCATCTATTCTGACTCTAATGAAAGTTCAGTTAACAATTTTTGTACTTTTTAAAAACCCTAGAAATTATAATGAAACGACTGATGCTCTGGTTGCTTCGATGCTTTCTTTTCCTGGAGCAGATAGCACATGCGTGAACAAAAGTAATTTGTAAGTAGCTGTTTTCTTCTTTTAAATTCCTAATCAGGGAAGAGAAGTGGCCAGAAATTAAGAGTCATCAGGCATTAAGGGCACCCTTTCACCATCTGCCAAACTATGATGTTCTTAGAAACAGGTCTCCAGCAACCGTCAGATTGTTAAAGAATGTAGTTTTTAAAATGTTTTGCATTTACTAAGGCTAATATTTAAAGCATACTTACTTGGAAGGTTCTGTTGGTTTCCATTCTGCGTTCAGTGCCTGGGTGCAAGACAAATGACTTCAACTAAAATTTAAACCTTCCTCACAATGCTATTCATATTTACCCAGAAGTAAGCGCGGGTGGCGCTGTGGGTTAAACCACAGAGCCTAGGGCTTGCCAATCAGAAGGTCGGCAGTTCGAATCCCCGTGACGGGGTGAGCTCCCATTGCTTGGGGTGAGCTCCCGTTGCTCCTGCCCACCTAGCAGTTTGAAAGCACGTCAAAGTGCAAGTAGATCAATAGGTACCACTGCAGCGGGAAGGTAAACGGCGTTTCCGTGCGCTGCTCTGGTTCGCCAGAAGTGGCTTAGTCATGCTGTCCACATGACCTGGAAGCTGTACACTGGCTCCCTCAGCCACAGAGGCGTAGCAAGCCCAGGTGGTACCCCCCACCACTTTAATTTTAAAAAAAAATTAAAAAAGTTAAAAAGTGTCACCCCCCTCTGATGGTGCCACTTTGCGAGGTGTGGGGGTTTTGTGTGTGTGTGTCTATTATCTCTTTTTTTTCAATAAAGTTAAAATAAAAATAAAATAAAAATAAATAATAATAATGTAAAAAAATAAAAATAAAAAGTGTCACCCCCCTCTGATGGTGCCACTTTGTGAGGTGTGGGGGGTTGTGTGTGTGTGTGTGTGTCTATTATCTCTTTTTTTTCAATAAAGTTAAAATAAAAAAAATTAAAAAATGATAAAAATTTAAAAAAAATTAAAAAAAATTAAAAAGTGTCACCCCCCTCTGATGGTGCCACTTTGTGAGGTGTGGGGGGTTGTGTATGTGTGTCTATTATCCCTTTTTTTAATGAAGTTAAAAAAAAAATTAAAAAAAAAATTTAAATGTCACCCCCCTCTGGGGTGGAACCCGGGGCGGCCCGCCCCCCTTGTTACGCCCCTGCTCGGCCAATAAAGCGAGATGAGCGCCGCAACCCCAGAGTCGGTCACGACTGGATCTAATGGTCAGGGGTCCCTTTACCTTAAGCCCACATAATTCAATAAATTTTATGCAGCCCAAAGTTATGCATGTTTACATTGAAGTAAGACTTTTTGCATTTAATGTGACTCAGTCTGAAGAAAATAGGCATAGATTACAGCCATGGCTTTCCTGTTCTAGGGGGCTCACTAACAGGTAAAAGTGTATGGGGTTGTAGCCTTAGCTGCCCAAGCAATATTTGTACATTGATGGCGTGGGCCAAGGTGGGTGGGAGATTCTATATCACAGCTATTGATGTACATGTCTCATCCGGGCTGACTGAGCTGTGTGTGGGAAAGCATGATGGGTTTTCATCTTGGGCCTTGGCAGGAGCTTCTGATTATCCCTGAACCGACTTAGCACAATTCTGTTGCTTAGGGAAGTATTTGTGCAGACTGCACATGATTAAGCAAGTATCACAGGATTATCCAATTAATGCTTTACCCATACAATGCCTCAGGGCAGACGCTCCCTTCTGCTTCCAAGAAAATGTTGTTATTTTAATGTTAATTTCTAAAGTTTCTTGCTAAGGAATTTAAAGCAAGTCTCATTAGACCTTTGCAATCAATATCACAATTCAATGACTGAAAAGAGATTGACAGAGCAATAGGCAGAACCATTAAGAACTAGACAGGCTGAGTGAACTTCGCTCCCCTTGAAGCGAGTGGGATTTGTTGGGGGCTCTCAGGAGAATCAATAAATAAAGGCGATCTCCGGCCAAGTGCCCTGCATTAAATAGGAACCTGCCACCTTCTTACCATGTGTCATCTGCACACCTGCCAACAGGATATGTCAGTGTTAAATCTGCTTATTTTCAGAGCATGTTTCAAGGAAGACGTGCCTGGCGAGTGGCTGTTCAGTGGAAACCAGAGTGCTCAGTATTCTGCCTGCAACTGCACAGACAACAGACAGGTAACGTTAAATTAAAACTCAATGAGAGGAGATAAATATGAAATAAACATCAGGGACTTATGGAACTTGTTCAGGAGCAAATGGCTGGCTCCAAGGGTTGCATATTTGATAAATTAGTGACAGGAGTTACTGTCCACTGTCTGTCACTACCTAGAATTGAAAATAAGGCTTTGCTTTCAGTCTTTTTAACTCAGGAACCAATTATGGTATGAACAGATATGCTTCTTTTTATTATATTCCTTCAACTTTCCTCAACCTGGTACCTTCCAGATATTTTGAACTTCAGCTCCCATCAGTCCCAGGCAGCAGAGTTGTACCCCAAAACATCTGGAGGGCACCAAGTTGGGGAAGGTTGCAGACTCCAAGGAGGCTTGATGTGCTGAATGCTGGACAAACACAGAGCTGGTTCACTCACAAAAAAGCTAAAACAGAGTTCATGGCTTTAAACTGCTTCATAGTCCAATCCCATGTGCCTGTATTCAGAATGAATTCCATTAAATTCAGCTGAGCTTATTTCAAAATAATGCTGTGTGGGTTTAGAACCTTGGGTTGCAATTCTGTGCACAGTTAGGCTGCCTAAATCCCACTTAGGCAAAGCATCACAGCCCGATCCCATGGTCTCAGTGGGAATTGCTCCATAATAGTAAGGACTGTGATCTTAATCTCATTGGAAGCCCTTTTGTAAATAAGGGAATTGCATTTGCCAGTGGAAGATATTAAAGCTGAGGGCTGGACTCTGGTGCTTTCAAGGCTGGTCTTCAACCAAAAGAGGAAAGATATAATTTGATTTCCACGTGCTTCTCCTAGACTAGACCTAACACTACACTTGGCAGTATATAGTGATCTTAGGTGGGAATTCATCTCACCCATCCTCTCTCTCCAATGTTTTGGCTATCCCTGGGTTTACTTAAATTTTGTACATGCAATCATTGTGCACATTTTTGGGAATGCTGATAAGGGTGGGGCATGGAGTTGCCATAGTCCTGACAAAAAAAGGAGAAAAGAATCCTATCTCAGAAGCTGCTACTTGCATTTCAAAGGAAGCTCCCGTTGGCAAAAATGCATTTTTGTTGACAGCATGCAGACCTGTCCCAAGACATTTTGCTGCCTGAGGCAAAATACAAGGTACCCCCCCCCACCATGCCGTACATGTCATGCCATATTCGGAAGCTAAGTGGGCCTGCAGGTGAACTTTAGTACAACGGTGGTGACTTGAAGAGTGTCCTCCACCCCTCGGAGTGCAGCTGGTTAGCTTAGGAGGTGTATGGCAGGTCATGTGACACACACTGCTCCACCCTTCAGCATTTTGCCACCACTTCCCACCCATAGCAGCTGCCTAACTCTGCCTAATGGAACCAGGACAGGGAATGAAAAATGCAAGCTTCCCTGCCCCTCCCTCACCCCACTCCACTGTTGGGAGGCTTCTCAGGCATTCCCTTGGCTGCCACATACATAACAAAAATGTGGACATTCATTGCATTTACACAAGCAATGCCACTTCCAGTCTGGCCTGCACTGTGCATGTGTGCCTTTGTATGTGTGTCACTGAGTGTGTTCTCCTTAAGCCTTAAGCCTGTGTTCTCCTTAAGCCTGGGCTTAACAGGGGCTGTAGCAATGCCATGGTGTGCATATAGTCTAAAGGCCTTAAATTCAGTATCTTATGTTAATGGCTTTTGATACCACTGACCATGGTATCCTTCTGGGTTTGGGAGCTGGGGGCACTGCTTGCAGTAGTTCTGCTCCTCCCTCCTGGGCAGTGTCCAGAAAGCAGTGTTGGGGGATGAGTGTTCAGACCCCTGGGCTCTCACTTGTGGGGTGCGTCAGGGCTCCATCCTCTCCCCCCTGCTTTTCAACATCTATATGAAGCCTCTGGGAGAGATCATCAGGGGATTTGTATGCAAGTATGCGGATGATACCGAGCTCTACCATTGAAGGCAGTGAATGGTCTTTGTGAGTGCCTGGAGATGGTTGGAGGATGGATGGTGGCTAACAGATTGAGATTGAATCCTGACAAGACAGAAGCACTGTTCTTGCACACAACAGACTGGTGACTGGGAGTGGCCACCAACACCATATAACATTGGTCCTAAAGGATCTTCACTGGCTCTCAGTATGCTTCTGAGCACAATTCAAAGTGTTGTTGCTGGCCCTGTATACTTGAAGGAGCTGAAAAAAATATGCCTAGCTAAAAAAAATGGCTTTTGTACACATTTTATGTATCCATGTTTAAATTAAAACAAGAAACATATCTTAAGCTAAATTTTATGATGTGTACTATGAATGACAAGTGATATAGGAACAGTAAAGTGAGTTGTACATAAGATTTATTTGCTAAAACTATATGATTTTTAGCTAAAAGAGTTAAAATTTCTGGTTGCTTCCTAGAAATGTCCAAAAGTTAACTTTTCTCCACCTCACAAGAGGACTTTCTTCTCCCGGACTATTTACAACCTTACTGGCCATGATGTTGAGACATACCTTCTAGTGACTGCCAAAGATTTTGTGCAGAGGAGGTACATTGTTTATTCTATTAACCCCTCTTTATTTATTCAGCATTTGATTCTTTTAGTAAACCCTTTTCATTATGCTGTCTCCAGTTGTCAGGTTATTGGAGTTAATTTACAAGTGTGCTGTGTATTTGATTTTGATTAAAATGGGTAGAGGCATCTGCATAGTGTGGGCAATGTGTTTTGACTACAACTTCCATCAACCGCAGCCAACGTAACCAATGTCAAGAGATTATGACAACGACAGGTGAAGTCACCAACATTTGGGAAATTGCTGTGTGGAGTTTCTCTCTGCAGTGCCCTGTTCTCCTGACTCTACACCCCTGAGCAAAAGCAGGTCACATTTCTTAAAGTTCTGGCAAGCCAGAATGTATGAGTGACGTAATGCCACACATGGTTGAAGGGGATCAGGCTTGCTCTAGAATATTTTAGGAATCTAAACATTCCTATTTTGAAAAGGAGAAAATTGTACAACTACGTTTTTTAAAACAACAACAACAGGAAAATGCATAAAGAATTTTTATTTTATTCATTAATTTATTACAACATTTGCAGATACTGGGTTTTGTAAATGTAGAATTGTAAATATTGTGGCTCTGCTTTCACTGTAAGAGATGGTTAAAATCCTGCAAATCTAAAAATAAAAGAAAATCACTAACAGCCATTTGAAATTGTTATTCTTCATTAAGATTTTAATGTGCTGGCTTGGCATTGCCTTAGTGTAAGCACTTATGCAACCATTGCTGTACATGGTATGCTTGGGCTGCTGAGCCTCAGAGTTTCACCCACCTTTAAGGAATGAGGCAATCATGTCTAGCATGTAACTTACAACTGTACTGTGTATTTCCTGAGGCGTATTTATTTCCCCCCTCTAGGTATGGTGGTTGGAGTTTCGGACTGCCTTTGACTAATGACTTGAAGTTTGATATAACTCCAGTGCCTGCTAACAGGACAATAACTAAGGTAAACTGCAGTTGTGAAAATACGGAATGAAAATCTAGAAAAGCAGTTTATTGCATTCAATTTAAAATAGGTACATAAAAACTAGCCTGGTTAAAACTGGCTAAAATAATTACATGAAAAAGTTGGAACATTGGGCTATTCAACTAAATGATGGTCAGAGTAGACTCTTTGAAATTATTAAACATAACAAAGTTAGGTCCATTAATTTCAGTAAGTCTACTCTGAGTAAAGTTCAGTGGACTGCCACCACCCAAATAACAGGGATTACAGTGTTTATGACAGATTATTAATAGGTTCAGCAGGGCTTTCATCTGTTACATATTTGAGGTGTTTAATTAAAATGTCTTACCTGTGCCCTCTCTACCATGTGTGCACACAACAAATATCATTTATTATATTTGTTAATTAATAAAATAATAAAAATATTATATTTATTATATATAAGATCTTTTCTGGATGGCTTACAAATATGTATGGGTGCTGGTGGCATGGGATTGACTGTGGTGGAAATATGTGTTACTGTTGCCTATGACTCGCTCACCCACTTGGCTTGTTCTGGTGGAACAGTCTCTTGTATCGGTCATTTTTTCTTATATCAATAACATTTTTATTATAACAAATAAAAACCATTGTGTAAAGGGATACATAGCTGCAGCCTGTAGCAAAAGAAGCATAGGAGGGGCGAAGCCTGTCAAGATACTTTAAATTTATTTTAAGGCATAAGTGTAACCACCATGTATAGCTGCGTTCTGAAAATAGTTCCATAAAAAAAGACGTTTCATGTTTGTTGTCTTTTTGTGCTCCTGAGTGAATCTTTGAAAGAGCCTCCCCAGACCCCCATCTTATAGCAGTCCTGGGTTATGGCTCTTCCTGACTGATTCTAGATCATTTGACATCTTCAGGACTTGAGACCTGTGTTTCTGAGGCAGGAAGCTGAAAAGTCTGAGAACACAGTCCAGTGGGCTTATAACTATTTCTGCCCCTTGTTAGCACCATATATTGAAGGCGGGAATGTGACTGGAATAAGTATCAGGACTCCGCTAAATTGGGGGTCTTTTTCAGTCTAATCCCATGAATGTTAGTCAGAACTGAGTCGCACTGACGCCAGTGGCATTCATTCCTAAGAAAGTGTAAAATTACAGGCCCAGGCACATTTATAGCTCATTTTCTCCTCCGAGGAACTCACAGCACCGATATTAATTTTATTTTTACAACAAGCCTAAGAGAAAGTTTAGACTGAGAATGAGTGCTTTGCTCAAGACCACCTAGTAGGCCTCCTAGCTGAGTGGGGTGCCCTGCTGTTGTTTAGTTACTGAAGGGACTAGGAAAATATCTAGGCTGCTTTCTGTACTAACGCGTTAAAAAAATTACCCTCAGTTCAGAACATCACTCAAGGTCAATCTTTGAGGCACTTCTGAGTAGCAACTGCGAGGATAATACAGGAAAGTGCAGGAAGGCAGTACAGATTAGAGTTCATGAATTGTGTTCAGGGCTACAGCCTGTGAGGGAAATACCATAACTCCCTCAACAACAACAAAAGACACACATACACAGACACACACCTGAGAAGCTTGTTTGGTGGCATCCTGGCACTGATATATGTGTTACTGGAAACTACCATTCACAAGTGCACCTTGTTTGGATGGCATTGGGCAGGGAGTAGAAAACACACAGGCCATATGCATAGTGGATGAAGAACCATTTCTGATTAAAAGTAAAAATAAATAATAAATAATAATAAATACTCTTCCCTGTTGCTCTTGTCTCTCAAATTTCAATATAGGTCTGGTATAATCCCGAAGGTTATCACAGCCTCCCAGCCTACCTTAACAGCTTGAATAACTTCATTCTCCGTGCTAACTTGCCAAAAGAAAACTCTTCTGAATATGGTAGGTGCTCAACAGGCCTTGGCAGCATCATTTGCCTCTGCAGGTTGAGAGGCTTTCTTTTCTGCCTGTTGCCTAATGGATTGTGACATTGTAAAGCGTAACACTTTTATTCATGTCCATTAAGAATGATTGGCGTAAAACAGCAAAATGGCTTGTCCAATTTTTAGGCTTTTCAGGGCATCAGTTACACTTTCCTTTATGTTCTTAATATGTGCTGCTGGAGACAAAACTAATGAGTAAACATTGTCTTAAGACTCACATCCCATGATCAAGCAGGAATTATTTCCAGTCTTTTCATTTAAACTCATTCAAGCACTTGGAACTGGTAAGTATGCTGTGAACTTGTAACTTTAGATAGGTCAGGCTTATTGAAACCTAGTTGGAGACAGAATTGATGGTATTTTCTCCATGGCACCTTTCAAGCAGCCAAAGTCGTTTGTTGCTTTTGACAAATAAATGACAGCTTAAGAACCATTGAAACGGCCAGATAAAAGTTCACTGTCATTTTAGCAATTTGAAATAGGTTGCAATCCTGCTTTTGAGGTTTGACTTAGGCTTCATGTATTTAAAAAAACCACATAAAAAGAGCTTTTTACACTGACACTAAGCAAATCATAATGGCTTTCGACTTATGTATATTGTGCTTCTTTGCCTTCCAAGCCTAAAAAATATGTATTGAAATGGAAATTTTGACTTCTAGCCTAAGCTGCAGTAAAGGGAAAATGGCTTTATAGTGAAGGAGCATTAACAGCTTAGTCAAACTGTATCTTCTTTATTTTTGATTGCAGGTGGGGGGATTGCTTTCTAGTTGTTTGTCGATCTTGTTCTGAACTAGAAATTGCTTTCATTCCTTGATTGGGGCATGAAACACTGCACTTAAGGGGAATTTTTTGGGTTGGTGGGTTTTTTGTTTTTGCAATGAACTGCAAGAAATATCCTGCTATTCCATATTGGCAACCTATTTTAAAAAGCCTAACCCAACTGCAGAAAGCAAAACAGGGTTCCCCCTCTAAAAGAACAAATGTCAGCCAGGACCCCAATAAGAATGGATGACACATAAGCAATTGGCACTGCAGTGATTTCGAAATATGTTAAGAGATCAACCCCCTTGCCCCCCCCCCCGCCTGCATGACTCATTTCAGCTCTTGTATAAATGTAAAGGAAAGAAATTTGCATTTTATTTTTTAAAGGGTTTTTTTTTTGCAATACTTAGAATTTGAAAATGCTATTATTACATTTATATCTCACCTTCCTTTCAAGAAGTTTAGGGCTATGTACAACGTTCTCTTCCCCAGTCCAATTCTATCTTCACAGCTATTCTTAGAAGTACATGAGTGTTTGAAGGTCACCCAAGGAACTTCATACCTAAGTGGGGGTTTCATTCAAGTCTCCCCATTCCTTGTGTGAAACTCTTAACTACTGCACCATACTTCCCATTTAAAGGTTGTTGCTTTTTAAAATGTCATTACATAAAATAATACAATTAGCCCATAGAATCATAAAATTGTAGAGTGGGAAGAGACCCTGAGGGTCCTCTAGTCCAACCCCAGCAATGTAGGAATCTCAGCTAAAGCATCCATCACAGATGGCCATCCAACCTCTGCTTAAAAACCTCTAATGAAGGAGAGTCCACCACCTCTTGTGGGAGTCTGTTCCACCGTCAAATAGCTCTTTCTGACAGAAGGTTCTTCCTGATGTTTAGTTGGAATCTCCAAACCCAGGCAAAGTCTAAGAGTTGAAGCTGGCAGTCTCTCCCCTTATCATGCTTGATCACTCTGGATATTTTTGATTTTATTGATTTTTTTTTTTTTTGCAAAATGCAGCTGATGGTTTTCTTCCACTCTGGTACCAGTTTAATTCTGGCCAGTTTAATTCTGACAAGTAGTAAAGGATCTTCTTTTTCTGAGTGGAGTAGGATCATGCATAATGATGGCACCTTCACCTGGTGCAAAAACAGCTGGATCACCCATTCCACCTATTCTGAACATGGCCCCATACTTTTGACACCTGTCATAATTACATGTTTTCCCTAGCCCATCCTAGACCACACCTGGCTGGCTCCTGTAATATTCTCTGGCTCCTGCACCTATCCCCATCTTGCACCCATTCATTGCCTCCCAATGCTCCACTGTTTCAGTCCTCTGAGTTCTAGCTCCAAGTGCCCTCACCGTCCCAACTTCTGTTCCTACCACCACATTGATCCCTTTAGATCTAAGAATTGAGTGCTTTAGAAAGAGACACGGCTAAGGTTGTTCTTGTGGCTTTCTCTCCAAGAACAGATTTGTGAGAACCAGTCTTCAGATGCCTCAAGTAAACCTTGGTTATTATCCTTGTATCCTGCTTTTCATTTAGAAAGAGTGATTTATATGTGACTTCCAGGGGACTTCCATCTAACCACTAATAAAAGCTATAGCTCCCCAGAATAAAACAGCACTTGACATTGGAAATCCATTGATGAAATTGGTTCTGCAGTGCCTCCAAATTCTTGTAAATTCAGTTAAAAGTACAGGATGGGTGAGTAGGATAGGGGAACTGAATCCTGCACTCAGTCAGCTCCTTTTACTCTGTAGCTGCTGCATCCTAGCTGCATTCCCTCCCACCCCTGGCCAAAGCAGGGCTCCAAAACCAGAAGCTATCACTGTCATGAAAGAAAGTGCTGTACTGTGCAGTAGTCAAAACAAAATAATAATAAAAAAAACTCCTTCCAGTAGCACCTTAAAGGTAAAGGTAAAGGGACCCCTGACCATTAGGTCCAGTCGTGTCCGACTCTGGGGTTGCTGCGCTCATCTCGCTTTATTGGCCGAGGGAGCCGGCATACAGCTTCCGGGTCATGTGGCCAGCATGACAAAGCCGCTTCTGGCGAACCAGAGCAACACATGGAAACGCCGTTTACCTTCCCGCCAGAGCAGTTCCTTTTATCTACTTGCACTTTGATGTGCTTTCGAACTGCTAGGTGGGCAGGAGCAGGGACCGAGCATCGGGAGCTCACCCCGTCTCAGGGATTCGAACCGCCGACCTTCTGATCAGCAAGCCCTAGGCTCTGTGGTTTAACCCACAGCGCCACCTTGGTCCCTTAATAGCACCGAGACCAACTAAGTTTGTTCTTGGTATGAGCTAGGGTGGAAAGCGTGGCTGGAAGGAGATTTCAGCTCCCTCCTTCTGCCCACTTGAGCTTTACTTTCAATTGCATCTCCAGCTTTATAGAGGTTTGGTAGGACTCAAGTTAGGTCTGTCATCATAACACCTGCTTTGACCCTTAACTTCACGAGTGATATAGGATTGCCAGATCATTCCTTGGATAAATGATGGTAACAAATACTATTAAAAATACCTAATGGTCATACCTAATGGCTTGCCCAAGATGAAATACCATGGCATTTAGAACATAAATAGACTGCTGTTAATCTTCCTGCTCCTCAGCTACCACTTGTGTTCAATGGTCAGTTAAAGTAAACCCTAATTATTGTTCTTTGTGTAGGCATCTCAGTCGTTGCTCATCCTTACCCTGGTGGAGAGAGTCAAGAACAAGCTATGTAAGAAGTTGATTTTATTATTTATTTCTATGGAATTTAAACTGTAAGTCAAGAGTGGTGAACCAAGTCTGCCCTCGCAAAGGAAAATGCAGTGGCTAAGCATAAGCAAATCCCCAGAGATTTAAGACCTTGCAGGGCATCCTAGGTCAGTCTGACCAGAACGAAGCAGAGCTGACATAAAAGCACAATGGGATAGTTTAACATTTGTGAAGACAGGCAGTGGCGATTGCTTGGGAGCAATTTCCCCATAAGGCAAGTAGGACATCTTTCCACACAGACTTGAGTCTAGTAGTCAAGCTATTACTTCCTGAGTCCAATATTTTCCATTGTATTGGTTCCAGAACATTTTCGCTGAGAAATTCCACTAACAAATGTTTTGCATCTTGTTCTGAATCTATATGGGGCATTTAGTTTGACATTTAACAACCTGATTGACCACAAAAAGTGTGTGTGTGTGTGCGCGCGCATGCAGTCGGGGGGGTAGGTGTGCTGTAAAGGGTGGAGGAAAAGCAATGGTAGGGGCTGCTTAACCCTTTCTCCTTCCTGCTTCTTTTCTTCTAAAAAATCACAGTGGGGTGGGTGGGGATTGGCAATTTTGAGCAAACTAATTGCAGGAAAGGAAAAGGTTCCTTTCCACTTCCTTCCCCAAACCCATTCCCTCATTTTATTTTTTGTGGCCTGCTTTTTCATTTGAAAAAGTGGGCAGAAAAAAACATAGAATTGGCCTTCTTGCATCGTTTGCCTTTGAACCTTACTGGGTTTTATTTACAACAGTGGGCAGAATTCTCTAGGCCAGAGAGTCTAGGGCTCAATAGCAGCCTTGCATCATCATCATCATCATCATCATTATTAATTAAATTTGTATACTGCCCTTCATCTGTAGATTTCAGGGTGGTTCACTGCATGAAAATACAAAAAAATAAATTTCCTAGTTCATGTGTCAGTGCATAACAAGCTACTTTAAGGAAAAATCAGCAAAAATGCACTGCTGCCATACACCTGGATTTTCCTGGACATTTCCCCAATTTCCTCCTGGACACTCTTAGACACAGCTGGATTCCCGTTATGTTTGGGAAATCCCGGACTTAGATCTTACTGAGATGGTAAATTTGTTTCTGAGATTCACTGCTCAGACTGTAGGTGGAAGCTTACATGACTGAATGTTCCCTGATGCAAAATAAATAATAAACCCCTGTGCGTAGGATATTAGGCAGCAAACTAGGCCAGTAGACTTCCCTTTGATAACTAAGTTTTCTATGGAGAGGGTTTTTTAAAAATGGAGGGGCTGATTTCCCTCACCTAGAATCTGAAGTGGTAATAGAGGCTTAGCACATCTGTGAGAGCTAGGCCATAGAAATGTGGAGAAAGTGCTTTGATCAGCTTTGATTTTATGTATTTTTGTGTTTTATACTGTAAACTGCCCTGTGATCCTCCGATGAATGGCAGTATATAAATCAATTAAATGAATGAGCACAATGGCATTGGCAGGTCCAGAATTGAATCTTGAGCTGACTAGACCTGAAACTTCCTATGTCTCTTTTGCTACACTCGCTACTGGTGGCAATTCATAAGGCTTCTGTGTGTCACATCAGTGGCTCCTGGGTGCCGAATCCTAATACCTGATAGAAAACGATCCCTGGGTAAAATCACCCATGGAAACCTCGTGAAGCTCTGAAACAAAAGAGATGTACATGCAAGGCCAGCATCAGCACCTGGTTCCTTGGACAGCTCCTAGAGCTCTAGGACCCCCTTGAGGGTTGGGGGAGGGCAGACTGCTGAGCGGCACCAGGCAACTGGACCCAGCCACCCTTTTAATTACCCACAGTGTCCCAGAGGGGTGATAGGTTAAAGGCAATGTGGGGAATTGAAGGGGTGGCTGGTTAAAGCTCTGGCACCAGAGCAAGGATGATGGAAAGAAGAGGGCTTTGTGAAAAGACACTTTGCCCAGGGCACCTATCAAATCTAGAGCTGGATGCTTATTTGGAACGTACTTTTGTTTACCTCCCCCCCACTCAGGCTTAGTAGTTTACTGGATATCATAGTCTCCATGTCCGTCCTGATTGGCTACTCCATCACGACAGCCAGCTTTGTGCTTTATGTGGTCAAGGAGCATCAAACCAAGGCAAAACAGCTGCAGCATATCTCAGGCATGGGCGTGACAAGCTACTGGGTGACCAACTTCATTTATGACCTTGTAAGTATCTTACCTGTTACATATCCGTTTGCAAAATGGTGTACGATGAAGAGCAGCGTGGAGATTTACCTTGAACTCTGACACAGAACACCTGAAAGGAGTTATTAAGTACATATTGAGCTTCTTTCAGGTGTTCTGTGTTGGAGTTAAATCAACACCTGGGGCTGGAGGAGGGAGAGACCAAAGATGAGCCTGCTGGTTGTATCCCATCAACTTTTGCAGCGAGCCATCTGCTGTACTTGTACAGGTTCCCCGTGTGGTTAGAACGTGGACTTTCCAGGTTTCTAAATCACACAGGCAGCCTCCATAAGTAGAGCAGGCTCTCTGCTACAAAAGTTATCCCTTCAACTTGTGCAAGAATGGGAATGAGAGGTGGGCTCAGTATGCTTGTCCTTTTTCTCCTTCTGTGCGTGTGGAACAGTTGAATAGCTGCAATGATTGTGGTGATTCTGACCCACATAGGAGCAAACTAACTTTGTGCGAAGACATTTAAACATATTTAGAACTAGAGCTATTACAGTACATATATGCTAAGAACATGGACTCCCCCCCTTTTTTTCTTGACTGTAGCATATGCATAAAGCTCAGCACATTTATAAAAAGATCAGTGCGCTATTAAGGTCAAGACTTCATTTTATTTTTAACTTGTAGGCATAAAAATTGCTTTAGGTTAAATTGCAAAGAGGCAAAGGCAAAAGGGCAGGTCCCAAAGTCATCCAGTGGTATGTATTTTGTTACAAACTATGAGTAATGGCTGCTTATGTAAGACTGTTGCCTGTGACCTTCTAAACTGTCACAGCTAGGCAGAAAATTTGCTCAAAAATACTCTGAACCATATTTTTCCAAGAAACATTTTTTAAATTTAATATTATTAAATTATTTTGAAACAAATATGTTGGAAACTTTCCCTCTTTTCTGGGCTTGGTTACTTTTTTCAGAGTTGTTCGACCTCAAAACATAAAAAATTGTATTAAAAATTAGAAACATTTCATGGATTCACAAAACTGCATTGCATTAGCTTCTCGGGGGGGGGGGGGGAGAGAATATTTTGGATTGCAGCAGAATGAAAATATAACCAGAATAGAATCAATTGGATTGACTTCCGAGTAGACATTTGTTGTATTATGCTGTAGAATGTTATAAAAATTACAAAAGTAAGAGGTTGAATTATTACAATTAACTGGAGGGGTAGTTACACCAGAGCATAATACAACTTGGTTCAGTAAAATGATAGAAAGGGGTCCGAGGTAACAAAACAAGTAGGCTAGCTTGCTGAATTATTCAATTCCTCTTCCCATTAATTAGGACGTGTCAAATCATTATTTAGTCGCAGTTATTCTTTGACAACCTCTCTCTCTATACATCTCAGTGGCATGCTAAAAACTTCATTACACTGGTTCCTCAGTCAGGCTGAGGCTTCATACACACTCAACATTCAAAGTACATGACTCACCCCCCCCCAAAAAAAAAATCTTAGGAACTTTAATTTGTCAAAGGTGCTGAGAATTGTAGCTCCTTGAGGGGTAAACTACAGTTCCCAGGATTCTTGGGGGGAGAATTATAAATGTGCTTTAAACAGAAGCTACTTCTAATATTGTGTGCTAATGTTCAAGGGCTGCATGACCACCCAGAAATTCGTAGTCTCTCAGCCTCCAGGGACAAAAGTGCCTGCGCTAATGCAATGGGAGAGGAGAAAGGGGGTATGAGAGCATTCTTGTCCTCTCTTTCCAACACTTCGCCACCTCTTGCCAAATTATTCATTAGATCTGGGTTGTTTTCTCCAGTGGGTTGTCCAAAGTCACCTCCAACTGGCCTGTGCACCTGCAAGAATCATACAAGCCACTCCAAATTGGTTAGATCTGAAGAACTTGCCAAACATACTCTTCTGGCTCTAACCTTCATGTAATAGGCCTGCCTCTATCATGCTCCATATGCTTGCTGTGAAATGGTGTATTTATAAATCATCCAGTCGAAAACGTCACAGTGATCTAACTGAAATCAATATTCACCCGACTGAAACTAATGCAGTGATACTCTGCAACCTGGTACTTCTCGGTGAATTCCTACTGGCAAACAATTCTCATTTCAAATTAAGGGGAGAGACTGGAAAGTCTTGAAGCTGCTGCTAATTTGAATTTGGGTTGGACTCAAGTGATTACACTTTCCCCCAACAAGAAGCTATCAGCAGTATTAAAACAACAACACCACCTTGAGGTCATCCAGTGAGCTTCCTGCTCAGTGGGGATTTGAACCCTCCTCCCTGGTCCTAGTGGAAAGATGCACGGGATGTGTAGGTCTTGCAGAAAGTTGAAAACAATTTGAAAGAGAGAGTTGCTGTTCATGATGTATTTTGCTTAGCCCACTTTTGTTCTGGTTAACAGAGTTTTCAGAAACCACAGGTAACAATGCCTCTCTCAAACTATTTTCAAATCTCTTAAAGACTACTGTATTTCTCTAGCAAAAGACTACTCATGCTGCTTTTTTTTAAAAAATGAAAATTTCTTTTATTGAAATAAAAAAGCCTCACCAGAAACACACTCTTAGCCCTATGTGGAGCGGTGATTTCAACCCATGTCAGTGACTCGGATCAAGCAAAGGAAGAAAAGATGTGATTATATGTATCTGTCCTAAGGATGCTTCATATGTTTCATGCAATAGAAGCTAATTCAGTTCCATGTGTAATTTGCAGGTTTACTTTCTGATACCTGTTACACTCTCGGTGGGAGTAATTTCAGCTTTTCGGATACCAGCTTTCTTCAACGACAGTAACCTGTTGGCTGTATTCCTACTTCTCCTCCTTTTTGGGTAAGGATTTGGTTTAGTTTAATCTAGCCTGAATTTAACACCCCATCCTGGCTCCAATCATGAGCAGAGCTCTCTAGCTCAGGCATTCCCAACCTTTGGCCCTCCAGATGTTTTGGACTACAATTCCCATCACCCCTGACCACTGGTCCTGTTAGCTAGGGATCATGGGAGTTGTAGGCCAAAACATCTGGAGGGCCGCAGTTTGGGGATGCCTGCTCTAGCTCCTGCCGCCCCACCCATTCTGCTAATGGAAGCCTTGCCATCAGCTGAACTACACCTGCTGGATACAATCAGAGTAAGAAAGGAGGTTTACAACAGTGCACCATTATAACTTTTCACTTGGTGCTTTAAAAAAAACATATTTAAGAACCCCCTTTTTGATTTTGGGATATTATGATTCTGTGTTGCCTTGCTGGCCCATTTGGATATAAAGTCAGGCATAACTAAATAAAGTACAAACTATGAATGGTTAGGCTAACCTCAGTTAGCAGCTTGATTAATTTAGTGATCACTCTAACCAAGGTCATCCCAGAAACAACATGATCCTTTCTTCATCTTTTTGCTCTTGGTGGATATTTCAAGGAAGCTGATGACCAACACCAGCTTTGCTGTTCTTTTTGACTTTGCCAAAAAAAAGATGAATACAGCCTTCTTGTTTTCTTTACCAGAGACAATAATCAGCTCGCAGGCTGATTATGACTGGACTAGTAGTGTCAGTCAATAAGGGACATACTTTGCTGCTTTTGTTGGTCTCTTCCTTTCTTGTATTTTTTATTCTTGTTGTTGATGCTCTGCAGATATGCAACATTTCCATGGATGTACTTGCTGGCTGGAATGTTCAAGGAAACAGGAATGGCCTTTATAGTTTATGTCTGCATCAACTTGTTCTTTGGTATCAATACGATCATGACTCATTCGATTATGTTTCTACTTTCCCAAGAAAAGGCCACTGATCAGGTATGAGCCTTGCAAACATGTCTTTAACTCTCATGTATAGAATTTGTGCAAAATTCATTATATTTCGGGGGGGGGGACACAATGCTCTTACTTCAAGGAAGTTTTGACTTGATAGTACCACATATCTTGGAGGCCTGGTTAAATAGAGATGTAATAAAATTGCTTAAATTGAGTAAAGCAGCCTGTACCTGAAACTTCTAAATACAATCAGCCCAACCTCTTGATATTGCCTTCTGTTTATGTAAGGATTGCATTCCCTTTCAGATTACAATGAGTACCATTCATAAAAATATCTAAGGGCAATAAATCTGTACTATGGGTATATATCTCATTCATGGGGTTTCCTTCACGTAGGCTTCTCCACTCTGGAGGTCTCAAGTGCCAAACTGCATCACCATTCTCAAGTCTTATTAGTACAGCACAATGGATGGTGCCTGGGACCTTTAGAACAAAGGAAGATATTTTGAGAAAACAGAATGAATTCATACCTTCCCTCCAAAACATAGCTGTCAACTCTCCCTTTTTTGCGGGAAACTCCCTTATTCCATTGCCGTTTCCCGCTGCTATCCCGGATTGTTGATATCCCTTAAATTTCCCGGATTTCAAAGGAAGCAGCTCCTCTCCCTCCCTGCCGGCCAGGGAGGCTCCTCAGCTGCGTTGCTCGGCTGCCAATAAGGAGTCTGAGACCGACTGGGGACGGAGCTTGCATGCCTTGTGCAGCCAGACCCTCATGCCCAACCAGACAGCCCGCCTGCCTCCCGTCTGCGCGCTCTTTCGCTCACCCGTTCACGCGCAGTCTCTGGAGCGCAGGGTGGCGAGGCTACTTGGTGCCATTGCCCCGCCCTGGTGGCATCCCTTATTTTCAAATCCGGAAGTTTGAAAAAATCCCTTATTTTCAAATCCGAAAGTTGACAGCTATGATCTTTAGGTTGCTACAAAAAATGTATTGGCCCATATCTGGGAATTGCCTTCAATGCCAGCAGCAGCAGCAAGGGTAGTCACAGTGTTTGAAAATGTACAGGTGGGCAAATTGACATCAGTATGCTTCAGATGGTTTTCTGGGACAGTGTACTCACGTACATAAACAGCAAGGTTTCTTTAGCTGTTCATATAAATGGGTGGCATCCAGTGGAATCAGCCCCATTGCATCCACTGGCACAATGCTGCCTAGCGCCTGATGCCTTTATTCTTAAAGACGCAGTCCTTATTTCTAGTTACAATTTTTTTGCCCAAGCTACTGCACTGTATCTCTCTTTCTCTTTTATAGAAAAAGAAAGCAACCACAAAAACACATTGTGAAGAGGGATGATATGTGAATAAAAACTGTGACTGCCCTTGTTATATCTTGTTTAGATAATGTCATTCCTGGGAGATTACCTAACAGTTTTTGAACCCTAGCTATAGATATTTACCAAATTAGGAAAAATGCTGTCTAATTTTAAAATGTAACGATGGGTAGACTAAATTCCTAAATCTAAACATAAAAGCAAAGTACATCCACCATAGTAAGAAAGTGTGGAAGCCAGCTTATCTAAAAGATAAGCATTGTTTTTATAATGGACCAGCTTGTCAGCTTTCATTATGGACATATGTCTTTCCTGAATATGAATTCAGCATTTTCCTTGAAGGCGTTTGATCAGGAAAGCGCACACAATATATTTGTGCCCAAAGGCAGACAAGGGTTGTTGATTGACATTGATATGTCCCTTGCAGGTGCCTGGCTAAGTCTCCCTATGGTAATTTATTGCATATCTGATGCCCAGCACAAGTGTCAACAGCATTTCTCACTCCATGACAAGAAGGACCGGGATCAGACACAAAGACCAACTTTTCACTGCTTGTCAGATAGTATTTTCACACACACCCTTCTTGGAGCAGCTGTACATAGTTTGGGCCAGATTATAGCCTGAAACCATCTGCAGCACCAGTTTTTGTTGTCTGCTAGCTGACCTGAAGCTAATGTCTTCGGTGTATCTGTGTTAAAGACTAGCTGGAATAGAAGGTCATTTATGGGCTGTGGCAACTGTAGTACTACAGTAGCAATGTAGTACCAGAGGTGAGTTCTGGGTGAAGCGTTGCACTGTGCTGAATATGCTACAACCCAGATCTCTAGAAGTTAACCTGAATCATATTGGCCTGAACTACATATCTGTAAACAAGATGTGAAAATAAAGCATACATGATGGGGAAAGGCAAGCATATTGGAAAATATGGCAGGGAAGGCGGGAAATTACCTTTTCTTGAGATGGGAGCAGGTTAAGCCAGCAAGTCCCTTTTTCTCATATAAGTGAGAGGTAGGGAAAAGCCTTCCCCATTCTGGTGAAACTGGCTGGCTGGACCTCCACCAAGAATAGCCTGTTGATGAAGAAGGGGCCACAATAAATTTCTGTGTGATGCACACATACTTAGCAGCAGGATGTGTACAATACCTGCACCAACACTACCAGGATGGACATTTTGCTATAAAATTCAATACATTATTCCTATTTTTTATGATATATGAAACTTTTTGAAACTAGAAAGTAAATGCACGTTAAGGTACTTCTTCTTCTTTTCAGAGCTTGCATGACCTTGCTGAAACACTGAGGCATATTTATCTGATATTTCCACAATTCTGTTTCGGATATGGATTGATCGAACTGTCACAGTATCAAGCCTTGATGGGTTTCCTAAAAGCATATGGAGTGGATTACCCTGACAGAACCTTTGAGTTGGACAGGATAAGTTCCAAGCTGCTTGGGTTGTTTATCCAGGGGACTATATTGTTTTCAATCCGCCTCTTGGTCGATGATGGGACAATTCAGAAAGTCTGGTATAATACATTAGAGTAAGTGACCTGCGGGGAAAGGGTGCGCCAAAATCAGAAACAGGGTGATGGATTGACATGGAACAAGATGTGGCGTATAGACTTGTGATTTATTGTTTTACATTTACACCAGGGATTTGTAAAATGCTTCAGCAACAAACATCGATTTCTGATTAGATTATGATTATGATAACAGCCAAGTGTAGTTTGCCCCAATCTCCCCCCGCCCCCCGCATTGCAATCTGCCTTCTGTGCATTGGATACAGGAATTAGGAAATTGTCTTGTCGCACTATTGCCTTACTACATAACAGGCACAGAGCTCCAAAATTAGAGAAATCCAAAAACAAGAAGGAGAAGGTATTTATCCTTGAGACAGGAGAATAGTCCCTCAGCTTGATCCACAAACCAGTATAAGCAGATAGTTCTTACACTAAATTGGGTTGCATTCCAATTTCAATTCAATGGTTTTTATTTCTGGGTAGACATGTTTATAATAGCTACCATTTCCATTCTCACGTTTTCCAACTGTGGAAGAAGATAGTATATGCAAAGGCACTGTGTTATCTTCTACAGAACTTTCAGACATGAAACTATACCTGTACTTACATAGAATCATAGAATAGTAGAGTTGGAAGGGACCACAAGGATAATCTAGGACAGGCTTCCTCAAACTCAGCCCTCCAGATGTTTTTGGCCTACAACTCCCGTGATCCCTAGCTAGCAGGGCCAGTGGTCAGGGATGATGGGAATTGTAGTCTCAAAACATCTGGAGGGCCCGAGGTTCAGGAAGCCTGATCTAGTCCAAATGCAGAAATCTTTTGCCCAAGATATCTATGGGAGCTGGTCTCTTTTAGCACACCATTTTAAGCAGGGAGTTGTTGCACTAAGTTCAACTAAGACTGCAATCCTATGTACCTGGGACTAAACATGATTTAACTGAATTGGACTTATTTCTGGGTAAACATGTATAGGATTGCACTGTTAGTCTCACTGACTTCAATGGGATGGACTATTCCTCTCTCTAGATGGTATCTAGTATGTGCCCCTGGGATAGCTCAGTCAGTAGAGCATGGGATTCTACCAGGAAGCAGGGCATGGAGGCCATAACCCTCTCCTGGTTTTGCTTGGGGTTTTTGTGCCCATCCTGAGAGATACTCCTGCCTCTGATAACGAAAGCTCTATTTATTCTCAAAGGTGACAGCTATAGACTGACTTCTTCTCTTTGTCAAAAATTGCCAATGTGTTGTCATTCATTGTTGTCCCAAGCCAGCATGACCAATGGTCAGGCTTAATAGGAGTTGCAGTCCAAGAATATCTTGAGGGCTGCAAGTTAGCTACCCCTGCTTGCCTTTGCATCTGTCCAATCCCCTTCAGACACTGTCTAAGCTGGTGGTCATCATAGCAACTTTTGGTAGTACCAAAGCTGCTTTGAGGATCAGAGTCAGGAACATAAGAATCTCTTGTTTCTAAATGCTGCTTTGAGGGCTCAAGAGTAGGTGTCTCCAACAAGCAGCTGTGCTCCTTCTGCATAAGATGGTTTGTTTGCTAATACATTTTTATTGTATCCCATTCTGAGATTGCTTTTAGTAATGAAGAGCAGGCTAGAAATATTTTGAATAAATACATTACTTACAGTATTCCTTGTCAATCAAACACTACTACAACCTGTGTCATCGCAATCTGTTGTTATGGGACATTAATTCCATAATTTTCCATTTGTCTTTTAGTGGGGCAGGGCTGAGTTGGATCTGTTTTTTATATTGGTGGTTCTTGTTATTACACTTGCGTTTAATGTTTGTGTTGTCAGCCACTTTGAGTTCACCTTTCTGAAAAATAATAAGATAGTGCTAACAGGAGTTGTCTTCCACCATGCTAGATTCATGTATAACAAAGTACATGGCAAGCCACAATTCCGCCCGGAAGCCATTGATGAGGAGGAAGACAAAGATGTACAAGCAGAAAGAGAGAGAGTCGCATTAGGCATAGCAGATTGCGACATGTTGCAGCTGCAGAATCTCACCAAAATCTACCATCTTCCCCACCGAAGAATTGTGGCAGTAAAAAATGTCAGTATTGGAATCCCAGCAGGAGAGGTAAGCCGGTACAATTAAGAACACTGCTACTGCCTTGGAATACATTCACAGACTGGCTGGTTGGCTGGCTGGCACCCAACACTGAGCTTGTGGGGAGCCATTTACTCAGCGCTCTCTGCTGCTACACAGTGTTATTGTCTATAATCAACAGCTCATCCAGGCTACAGTAAGCAGGGATGCAAGTGAGTGAGTGTGGGATTTCTCCCCTAAGTGGCCATAATATTACCGTATTTTCCGGCATATAAGACGACTGGGCGTATAAGACGACCCCCAACTTTTCCAGTTAAAATATAGAGTTTGGGATATACTCGCCGTATAAGAAATACGACCCGGCGTATAAGATGACCCCCGACTTTTGAGAAGATTTTCCTGGGTTAAAAAGTAGTCTTATACGCAGGAAAATACTGTACATTGGAACTTCAAGGAAAAACAACTCCAATATTCAGCAAAAACAGATGATATGGCCCTCACGATACTGTACCGTATTACAAGCAAGATGAAAGCATTTGTTCCTCACATCAAAAACATCCTGCATGTAGAAAGTGAACATGTTTGCAGGAGTATTCAGCTGAGGCATTTGACTTCTCCACCTTGGAACTGTGATTTTGATTAATTTTGTCTGAAAATGAATGCATCCAAACACACCCAGGTCCCTTTGCTGAAGCCCATAAATCACTTCCTAGGTTTCTTTCGTTGTTGTTTCAGTTTTCTCATATGAATTAACAACTATGCAAATAAGATTTCAGATTTTGCCTTTTCAAATCTGTTTTAGCTCCAGCTGTTGGGTTTTCTGAAAGAAATTATGAATGTGTTGATCTTTATTAATGCACTATAACTAAATTCTGTTCTTTCCCCCTAACAACCCAGTGTTTTGGCTTGCTTGGCGTGAATGGGGCTGGGAAAACCACCATCTTCAAAATGCTGACGGGAGACATTGAACCATCTTTTGGAAGGCTACTGGTGCGAGATGAAACTGGGTATGGAGGACTAATTCATTTTTGGCAATGAAAGACAAGCAAGTTAGCTGAGGAAACAAGTCTAATGTGACATTTGCTTGGGTTACAAATTTAACCATGAAGGCTGGCCATAAAGGAAGTGCAAACAATATAAATATAATGATTTTGCAGTTACTTAGGTGTATGACATATGCCCAATTTTACTGTGCTCTCCATTTTATTAATGGGAGATGGAAGCACTGTGGCAGTCTTAATGCAAACTTAGTTGGGAAGCATTCCCACAGAACTGAGTTGAACTTGTTTCTGATGAAACAAATGTATGATCAGTCTGAAGGTTGCATCAAATCATTTCTGCCCCATTCAATAGTCAGTTCTCCTTACTCCGTGAACAATTACATGCTTACTCAACTACATCTCCCGGTGATTACAAAGGGCCAGACATCCAGTGAAGCTTGACATATCCATATTTCTGTGGAGGTTTAGGGTGTGGAGGGTTAGGGTGAGGAAACAAGACCAGTCGGTGAGATCTTGCTCCCCTGCTTGCATGCACTTTCACACTTTGTGTCTACAAAGTGTCTGCAAAGACATGGCCTTAGCACTGTATCCCTGAAGGAGCATCTCCACCCCCATCATTCAGCCCGAATATTGAGGTCCAGTTTCAAGGGCATTCAGGAGGTTCCCTCACTGTGAGAAGTGAAGTTACAGGGAGAAGGCCTTCTTGGTAGCTGCGCATGCCATATGGAACGCCCTCCCATCAAATGTTAAACAGATAAACAACTACCCGTATTTTTCGCTCTATAAGGCGCACCTGACCATAGGACGCACCTAGTTTTTAAAGGGGAAAAGCCCCAATTTTTTGAGGATCAGCTCAAATTCCTGTAGCTTATTTTGCAAAGGAGAAAATCCCTATTTTTTGAGGATCAGCTCAGATTTCTGCAGCTTCTTTTGCAAAGGAGAAAAGCCCCATTTTTAAGGATCAGCTCAAAGTTGTTGAGCTTACTTTGCAAAGGGAAAAAATCCTGTTTTATGGGGTTTAACTCACAGTTCTGCAGCTTCAGGAAGCCATTTCTACAGTTTCCAGACAGATAACCTAATCAGCCAGTCACATGTCGCTGGGGAAACAGCCTCCCTCTGCAAGGGGGCGGGGTTGGAATCTCTCTCCCTTATCTCTCCCCCCGATCGTTTGCTGAGCAGCTACTCAGCGGGCTTCCTTTCAACACCCCCTTCTCTCTCTCTTTTTTAAAAAAAAGCACGATCTGCTTTTGCCCCTGGGCAGTTCAGCTCCAGGGACCACACATTTGCTCCATAAGACGCACAGACATTTCCCCTTACTTTTTAGGAGGAAAAAAGTGTGTCTTATGGAGCGAAAAATACGGTATATGACAATTATACAGCCTTCCGTAGACACCTGAAGGCAAACGGGAAGCTTTTAATGTCTGATGTTTTGTTGTCTTCTATTAATGGTGGAAGCAAGCCAGAGTGCCTAGTGCCACCCAGCCAGATGGGTGGGGTACAAGTAAAAAAATATTTATTTATTTATTTCTGCCTGCTACTGCTGCTACTACTACTACTACATGGGGCTTAGGTGTTTGTTTTCTGTTAACCCTAACCTTTATTGACTGAAACCTTTCACATAACTTAATGGTATCCATTCAGATCCTTGAATGATGTTGATGATGCACACTGGTCACTGTTTGGATACTGTCCTCAAGAGGACGCCCTGGATGATTTGCTGACAGTGGAAGAACATATGTATTACTATGCCCGACTACATGGCATCCCAGAGAAACATATTAAAGGGGTAAGTAGGTGTACATAAAGTTAGCAGTGAGTCTGTTGTGAAACTCTGCTCACCGTAGCCCTCTTTGGGTGTTACTTCCAAGGAGAGAAACATTAGTAGGGGAAACCATTGACCCTACCTCCATCATCACATCACCATCTGGGTGCTCTGATGTCCGGCTTCTACTTCAGAAGCGGGAGCCTCCTGTAGTTGAGGAGAGTCCCCTTGCATTTTAAAACCCTGGAAACAGGAGGGGAACCTCCGTGAGTACAGAAGGCCCCCAGCTTCAAAAGCAGCAGCCAAACACGAGAGCACATGGAAGAAGTTGTGTGAAGACTGCCCTCTGTAATCCTGTTCTACTCATACTTCAGCTTTATAGGGATAACTCTTGAAGAGACACCGTGTTTTGGTCAGATATACATTCATATATCTGACCAAATTACTAAAGGATTTGAATAAATAATATCAATTGTCTTAAATTTTCATTCAATATCTGGATTTTTAAACAACTAGTTTCCTAAACAGATTGCTAGCAGATCACAAGTTACCGCCTTACAAAGCACAATGAAGCCACCCAGTCATGGGGATTTAGGCTACACTTTAAAAACTTGGTGGATTTTGCTCTGCTGAACTGAACAAGGCTTCCTTCTGAGCTAGCATGTATAGGATTTCACTGTCCAAGTGTGAAGATTGTGAATTGAAAGTCAAGTTGCCTGGTGCATTTTGACCTTTTCGGTGTCTTCTCCAATGGCTAATATACAGAGATTAGTGATCGGGTTCCTCCAGAGTGTTGTCAGATTCGTCCACAATAAGATAAAGGATAACTCTTTTCACTTCCCTTGCAAATCATGGCTGAGATAACCATGATCTTCAACAAACCTGCATAATTTTACTCATCACATAATAATGTATAAAATATAATGCCTTATATAGCAGGTTTTCCTCTTCACTGCCCACTATAATCTGGACACATGAAAGCTCTATGGCATTTCTAGGGAGACAAATAAGCATAGTGCCAATTAGACCTTTAAGAATTGATGTTCCACTTGAATTTAAAGATGAAAGCGTTGCACTCAACCCTGGTTTCAGCTAAATTTGAGTTCTTGATCTTCTGCTTTGCCACGTCATCTTGGGGAGCCATATAGGATAGCAGCTGCCAAATGTCCAGGCTTCTCCCCTGGATTGAAACCATGGGAGGCCTATTATTCTGATTTGCGGCAGAAGCTTCTGCCCAGGGTGCTGCTGACTGGCTGGGAACTGGTGAGGTTATTAACCCACTTCCTCCCAGAAGTAATTTTCAAAACTGGAAAAAGCCTCTGACAAAGAAAGAGGGGAGACAGAAGGAAGGAAGAGCTGGATATGCATTGTGATTGCATAAATGTAGATACAGGGCTTCAAAAATAAAAGAGCAGAGAGCCTGCTTGAATCATGGCGGGGAGAGGAGAAGGAGAGGCAACCAAATCAGCATTCTCCTCACTGGGCGGTATGTCTGTCACATCAATGGCAAATGTGGCCTAGGAGGTGGAAGGTAGGAGCCAAGTTCAAAACATGACAGAAAAACACATACAAAACACAGCCTTACAAAACAGCAGAGTTTAACATGAAGGTCTTGTGAATGCTGACCCTGTTTTATTCACCTTCCTTCTTTGCTAACTCCAAGCTGGTAGAGCAGCTAGGCATGCACTGCTTTTGTTTAGCACAAAGAGGCTATAAATATGACAGCAGTTTTTAAGAGTTCAATACTTATTGCTTAATTTGACAGAACAGGATGAACAAAAATAAGAGGGTTGTTATTTCCGTTCATTATAAATGTAGCCAAGTTTTATTTAGATGTATGCAAGTTTCAAATTGCTGATTAGCTAGCATTCAGGCTGAGCTATTTTAAAAAAGGCATCTGAGAGGCAAAATAAATGTTGGGCAGTCTTGAGGCTGGCGAAGTAACTCATTTGCCTGACTGTCAGGTGCTAATGGTTTTGTTGTCTTGCTGTTATTGTGCGAGTGGCTCAATGAGTTGCAACAATGACAACATATCAGTGCCCAATCTTAAAAACCAAATACTGTATGTTTCCACAGATTGTACTTCGGCTTCTTTATCGACTTAACCTGATGTCTTACCAACACAGAATCACTTCTATGTGTAGCTATGGTACCAACAGAAAGTTATCAACTGCTCTGGCCCTTCTTGGGAAACCCTCAACTTTACTCCTGGTAAGAAATCAACACTGTGTGTGTGTGTGTGTGTGTGTGTGTGTGTGTGAGAGAGAGAGAGAGAGAGAGAGAGAGACAGACAGACAGACAGACAGACAGACAGACAGACAGAGAGAGACTGACTTTGATTCACCATTTTCTCTAAACTGTTACAGAAGCAACAGCAACAAGAAGGGGCACCACATTAACTGTTAGAGTGAGAGGGTGTGCTCAGAACATTTAGCCATGAGATTAATGCTCTGAATAGAAACTGAACAATAGGGAAGGCTTGTTAATGTTTCACAATGAATGATCGCTTCTCAAGGAAATCAGAAACACTCTACATTCACTTTTTATAAAATCATTTTTTGGGCTCCAAATTGGAGTGGAATATAAAAGTTTTAAATAAATAAATACTCTTCTCCCCTCTAATTAACATATACTGTCACTTCAAGTGCTGAGAAGTTCAAAGGGTGGGCTACAGGATATTGTTTATTTTGGGTGAGAGAACATAGGAGAGTTGTATAATCTTTGCAGCATTTACCTTATTTACGAATATATGGGCAAAACCTAATGGAGACAAATACACTCCTGTAAAGCAGACAGCACAGCCATTAATTCTGGCTTGTACGGAAAATAGCTGCACCCAAGAATGCTTCATCTTCCACCATCTCCCTCCCTCCTTCTCCCTCTCTTTCTCATTTCATTTGCAAACCTGCTCCAATCTTCTAACTCTGAAAAACACTATCTCGCCCATTAAGGGGCATTAAGGTTCTTATGTTAAATCCTGGAGTGTGCACTGAGGACAGGGCAGCCCATCACTTCCTCTAATAGCAAACTCAGCTGATGGGTGTTGATCAGGCAGAGCCATTGGCTCCTTGCATGGAGTCTCCCTTTTCCCGTCAGGGGTGCTTGTCATTGTCTCTGCTTCTTGCCCAATTAACTTCTGTGCATCCTGGAATGTGGCATCCAGCTTGTCCTCAAGACTCCTTTGAAGCTGCACCACTTGCTGTGGGGTCTCCTGCCTTTGCAACTGGTCCATTGGCCACTTGAGCTGCTCCTCCATTTCATTCAGTCATTCATTCACTCATTTATGTATTACATTTATACACCACCTTTGTCTTCCAAGGAATAAAGAACAAGGATGTTGTGTTAATGAAGGAACTTCTAATAGTTGGGAAGGAGATTTCTTCAGCAGAACAACTGCAAACTCAGCCTGGTTTCTGACTATCAAGCTGTGATGTTCCCCTTTTAAATATCATGTTATCACTAAACATTCACAATTCAAACAATCACGGAAGTGCCCGACAATTTTTGCTGATGATGCCTGCTGAAGGATAATAGCATATGGGAGCTCATCTGTGGTCTATTGTCTGTGTAACGCTCAAAGCAGTAACCTTGCTTTAATCTATAAATGGAGTGGTAAGAATGTGCACAGCCCAAGTACCACTCTTGAATAGAAGTCATACACATTATCTGCCCCCAACATCATAATATCTGCCCAGTGCTGGGACCAGGTGGAGAGGGTGGCTGTGTTCAAGTTTTTGGGAGTGCTTATAGAGCAGGGTATGACTTGGAGTGCAAATACTACTGCTCTGGTAAAGAAGGCCCAGCAGAGAATTTATTTCCTCAGACTTTTAAAGAAGAACAATCTGACTGAGAGACTGCTGGTGTCCTTCTACCAAGGCTCCATAGAGAGCATTCTTATATACTGTATTTGTGCTTGGTTCTCCAGCTGCACAGCCAGGGAGAAGAAGATACTTCAAAAAGTCATAACCACAGCCCAAAATATTATTGGTCATCCTCTCCCATCTCTGGAAGAACTATACAGTTCCCGTTGCCTTAAAAAGGTTAACAATATTTTAAAGGATACATCTCATCCAGGACATAGCCTCTTTGCACCACTGCCTTCGGGTAGAAGATATAGAACAATTAGATCAAGAACAAATAGATTGAAGAACAGTTTCTACCCAAGAGCTATAACCATCTTAAATGCTGTAACCAGATAATATGACCACGGAGAGCTGTGGTGGGTGTATGTGTGTGTATGTGTGGCTTTCTTTGGTGTGTGTGTGTTTTGTGCTGCTTTTTGTTTTGGTTTTTTTCTTTCTGTTTTTACTGGGGGCATGCAATTTCGTTGCACTTGTATAGCGTTGTGCTTGTACTTGTGCAATGACAATAAATTATCTTATCTTATCTAACAATGTGCATCTATCTCTGATATTAACCACTTCCATTGTACACAGCAGCATTTGACTTTTGCCATTCATGATAACTTTTTTGCATTCTAGGAAGCATTCTATGCATCTGTTTAGTCATGCTTCTGTTGCAGCTTTACTATTACAGCATTGCTATTATTATTATTAATAATAATATTAATCTTTTCCGGAAGAAACTACAACAAAAAGGGAGGAGTGATTAATGTGAAGGCCAAATATTAGTGGGGTTCCCCCTGAAAAATAGAGGAAACTGTGGCAACAGATCACAAGTTCCTCTTCTGTACTTTTTACATTTGCTGTCAACTTCTTTTATTTTAGGATGAGCCAAGCTCTGGCATGGATCCTAATGCTAAGAGACATCTGTGGAAAATCATCACGGAGGAAGTACAGAACCAATGTTCAGTGATACTTACTTCTCACAGGTAGAGTTCTGCGCTTCTAATGAAAATGTTCAGACTCACTTTCCACATGCCCAGTGATTTGGGCAGTGGGACCAATATGTGCACTTCCATCCCATTGCACACTTTTGCCCTCACTTGTCCAGGCAGTACACCCAAAGAGGGCTTTTGCTTTACTCTGAGAGGAAATTCTGCAGGGAATGTTGGAGTTGATGACCCTCATGGTCCCCTCCAACTGTACAATTCTGATTCTGTGAATGCAGCAATGCTGCTGCCTGGCACTGTCCAGAGTGTATGACAATCCAGGGAAACAAAATAAAAAAATTCCTTCCAGTAGCACATTAGAGACCAACTAAGTTTGTTGGGCGCGGGTGGTGCTGTGGGATAAACCACAGAGCCTAGGGCTTGCCGATCAGAAGGTCGGTGGTTTGAATCCCCTCGACGGGGTGAGCTCCCGTTGCTCGGTCCCTGCTCCTGCCAACCTAGCAGTTTGAAAGCACATCAAAGTGCAAGTAGATAAATAGGTACCGCTGCAGCGGAAAGGTAAACGGCGTTTCCGTGCGCTGCTCTGGTTCGCCAGAAGCAGCTTAGTCATGCTGGCCACATGACCTGGAAGCTGTACACCGGCTCCCTCGGCCAATAATGTGAGATGAGCGCGTAACCCCAGAGTCGGTCACGACTGGACCTAATGGTCAGGGGTCCCTTTACCTTTTTAAGTTTGTTATTGGTATGAGCTTTCGTGTGCATGCACACTTCTTCAGATACGTAGATTCAGGTATCTGAAGAAGTGTGCATGCACACGAAAGCTCATACCAATAACTTGGTCTCTAAGGTGCTACTGGAAGGAATTTTTTGTTTGTTTGTTTCGACAATGGCAGACCAACATGGCTACCTACCTGTAACTAGTCCAGGGAAAGTCTTTTATGTATAAGCCCTGGGAGGTCAAACAGCTGAATCCCATGCTGCTTAATATTGACTGACGTGCAGATTGTGTGCATTTTCCAAATATGCTGGAGATCCACTCCACACACATTCTCACCATCATAGATTCTTCTCGTGCTGCTTGGGGACTTCATTACTCTACTTTCTCCGTTTTTCAGCATGGAAGAATGTGAGGCTCTCTGCACAAGACTGGCTATCATGGTAAATGGGCGTTTCCGGTGCCTGGGTTCACTGCAGCATATAAAGAGCAGGTTGGTAAAATGTCTCTCTTGCAACAGTTCCCATAGGTTTACTGTGAGACCCAGCTGAGCAGGAAATGGTGAAATGAAGATGTGTTTTTGTTACAAAGCCAAAGAAAAAAAGGGAGACTGATAGAAAGAGAGCAAACAAGTGCTTTTCTCTGGATAGGAAATTGCAGGTTACAGTTCTGTGCACTCTTCCCTAGAAGTAAGTTTCATTGAACTCAATGGAGCTTTCTTCTGAGTGGGCATATACAGGACAGCACTGTTAGACTGCACCTGTTATCTCGGAGGATTTGGACAGGCTGGTTGGACAAGTGAAACCGATCGCCTGTCTCCTTGATTCTTGCCCATCCTGCCTCATAAAAGCAGCCAGACTGGGCTGGCCAGTGGGCTCCATGGGGTGGTCAGGGAGTCTTCCTGGACTCCCTTAAAGAAATGGTATCTTTGGACCCAGCCAATATAGTCAATTATCGCCCAGTCTCAAATCTTCCATTCCTGGGCAAGGTGATTGCGCAGACAAGCGGAGACTCCCCAAACCCCAGGCGACCCCCGGGTGGAATAATGACACTTGACAATGTGTTATGGGATTAAAATTTGCCACAACTTTATTAAACTTTCAGATGTAGGAAGACCTTGGTTTAGGCATTGGGTGTTTATCGCTCCCAGTCCCCGGCCAGGGATATGGGGAACATCAGGGTTATCCAAAGTGTGGGGGGATTGGGCTGATTCTGGAGAACGTCTGTTCAAGCAGAGAGCCTGCCCCCCATTTCACCACGTCGTAGGGGAGAGCACTGACAACCTATTGGCGTATGGCCAATGCCTCCCCTCGAAATACCCCTTTAACGGGGAACCCTGGGATCACCACCGCAGGGGGGGTCACTGCTTCACACACCCCCACACACATTGAGGGAAGAGAGAGACTAAAGGATTCGGCCCAAGGCCTAAAAACCGCTAAAGTTGTGACGTTTTGCAAAACCTGCCAATGCAGGGAAATTCCTTCCCGGTCCCTCAACGACAACCATCTAGGACTGCAGCAGCGCCTGCAAAGCTGTAAAGAAGAAGGTTAAACTGCGAAGAAGGCATAAACTGAGGGAGGGCAGGGTGGGGGAGGTTCAGGAGCCGATTAACAGGTAAGCTACACCCTCTATTGTGAGTGTGGGGCGGTCCTAACTCTACCTGACCAACTCCCCTGGCAACGCCCCCCCCCAAAGCCGGGATTGGTTAATTGTCGAGGCTAGGCGGGAACCTCCAGGTACCCAGCTGGGAGGGGGGGAGGCGAAGCCAGGCTACCTTGCCGGGAGTCTCATAGTCTTGGAGGGGGGCTGTGTGCAACCACGCAAAAGCCGCCCCCCAGTTAATGTGGGGAGCGGTCATTGAGCGGGTGGTTGTGGAACAACTCCAGGCACATCTGGAGGATGCGGAACATTCTACTTAGGATTCAAGCCCCAACATGGGTCTGAAACTGCCCTGGTCACACAAGGGACTGAGGTGAAACAGGACTTCAATCTCTGTTTCGTAAATCATCTTCTGGTCGCCCCGAAAAGAAACTCTAAATTATATGCAACACAACTCTCATTTGGAGGGTCACACATTACCCGTCCCTGGTGTGGATACTTGGGGCATGTTTTGTTCTCGTTTAGGTGCAACACCCATGCACTGAAGGATGAGCATAAGGCTCATTAAAGCCCCACTGCTTCTCTTCATTCAGTGCATTCACATTGCAGCATTTAGGCAATGATTAAAACCTGTGTGCACCTTCTGTATCCCCATCCAGTCCTGGGTGTAAAATACTTGACCACTAGCCTATTCCGCCTGATGATGACCTTGATATTGCGAGGAGCATATTGTATTGGTACATCAGCTGGGTGGTGGAAAGGAGCAAATATTAATTCCTCTTGCACAGAGAGTTTGCCTGCGCCTTACTTCTTCCAGACCCTACATGTTGACTATCCCTGACATGTGAGTTTCTGCACATTGACAGTGGCCATATTTATCCCTAATGTCCTTGCAGTTATTGTAAGAATTTAATACAGTTTTTGTTTGGTGTCCTAGAAGGACTGCTTGATTCTAGTTTTTAAACCTCTTTTACATTCCATAAAATATTTATTTCCTTTTATCCCTCCAGATTTGGAAAAGGTTTCACCGTGAAGATGCATTTGAATAATAATTCTGATAGTATAGAAAAGCTGACAGAATTTTTGCAATTGACCTTTCCAAATACACATCTGAAGGTAAATATAAAGGAATATGCAGGGCATTGTGTTGTTAGAAGTGATAAATATTTTGAGTATCCACCTGCAGCCTAAAGTGGTACAACCCAGATACTGGCAAGAATGAGGGCAAATAGTTTTGAATGCATTTGAGCACTAGCAGAATTTTTAAAGTGTCTTCAGTTATTTCAGCAATGCTATCATTAAAGTACTTCCATAATTTAACAGCACCAGCCAAATATTACCTTCGTATTATAAAGGCAGGGGAACTGAGGTGTAAGATTTTACATAGTTTCTCTGCAAGCTCATAACTGAATCAATCCAGTATCTATCATGTCAGTGACAAAATGAGAGAACCAACATTTGAAACATATTTCTGATCAATAGCAGCTAGTAACATTGGACCTAATGGATTCTGGTGCTCCTTGCATAATTGTTGTGTGGCGATCCAGAATCAGCGACAGAAGCGTTGGAAAAAAGGAGGCTGTACAGAGGAATAAACATGAGCACACAAAGGGGCCAGAGCTCATAAGGATAGCTATCAATCAATAAGATAAACAGTGCCCACCCCCCTCTGAATCTGACATTCATTAGCAGTAAATCTTCTTATTGGTACAGGACCATCAGCTGAATATGGTGGAATATCATGTCCCAGTGTCTGCAGGAGGCGTAGCAAACATATTTCAAATGCTGGAAGCAAACAAAGAAGTCTTCAAAATCAGGCACTTCTCAGTGAGTCAAACAACTCTAGAAGAGGTATGGAATGATACTTGTCCAATTATACTATGCATGTATCTATGTATGTGTTTATTTTTATTTTAAATATGTCTACCTTGCCTTTCTAGGCATCCAAAGCAGCTAGCAATTTGATTGTCTTTATAAATAATAGTATACAGCAACAACACCTAAAATAACACAACACAACCTAAACACGTAAGCACTTAATATCAAAAGCCTGGAAGAACATGGCAGTTTTAATCAAGTACCCAGAAGATAGCAGTTTTGGTGTCAGGCACGTGCTTCTGGGGAGGGAATCCGAAATCAGGGAGGGCACCACCGCAGAGAAAACCCTGCTTTTGGACCTGCCTTATTACTTCCAAAGGCAGGGACACCTGGACCAGGTTTACGCAGGTGGTGGTATCTTTTAGATATATTGTATTTCCTTTGCAAACTTCTCCATTACTGAACATAGAATATCGAAAAGCAGCTTTTACCAGCTATATCATTCTAAGCTCACGGCCCAAAGCATAGGAACAATGTGGCAGATACCAGCTAGATTTTTAAAAATATAGGTGTACCTGAGATACAACGAGAATTCTTTAGCCAAGCAGTACATGAAGGCTTCTATTTAACATCTAATCCATTTTGCTATTAAAACAAAAAGAGGAATATACAAGGCAGGAAATTTCAGAGGGATCTGTAGGAAATAGGAGAAACAATAGTTTGCCTGTGGAATATTATGTTTTGCCAAGTCTCTTCCCATGCTCATGAATATCCAGTCTTGGGAAGGCATTTGTAAGCAATCCATAAAGCAGGAGACATTTAATTTCATATATTTTGTTTCATTTTAGGTTTTCATCAACTTTGCTAAAGATCAAGGTGGCCCTGATGTTTCGGATGCAAGTTCAGTCATAACCTCAGACAGCTCTGATTTAAGCAGCCAAGATTCTAATGTAACTGCTCTTTACTAAGGTTTTATTCTCTCAAGATATTTTAGGTATGAATCCTGAACACTAGAACCCTGGATGGAAACACCTATCCTTATACCAGATTGGTCTTTAACTTGTTTCCTCTGCATTGGCTTCTGTGCTCATTATTTATCTATGCAAAGAATGTATAGACACTTTCCTGTACATGTTGCCTTGCATCCTTGGGTACTTTCCTCCTCCAAGTACCATATTCGCTAGATGAAAACAACTCTTCTGCATTCAGGGCCATAAACTAATGCTTTGCTGTGTACAGGGATTACGTCAGTATTAAATAAAATTATTTAAAATCCAAAGTAGTTACCTTTTAATTTCTTTGATCTTTGGTTAAAAAAAAAGGTAAAGGACCCCTGACAGCTAAGTCCAGTTGCAGACAACTCTGAGGTTGCGGTACTGGCCTAGGGAGCCGGCGTTTGTCCGCAGACAGTTTTTCCGGGTCATGTGGCTAGCATGACTAAGCCGCTTCTGGGAAAGCCAGAGCAGCGCACACAAACGCTATTTACCTTCCCGCCGGAGCGGTACCTATTTATCTACTTGCACTTTGTGCTTTCAAACTGCTAGGTGTGGGGGACTCCCTGGTCCTGAATGGGGTAACTGTGCCCCTGAAGGACCAGGTGCGCAGCCTGGGAGTCATTTTGGACTCACAGCTGTCCATGGAGGCGCAGGTTAATTCTGTGTCCAGGGCGGCTGTCTACCAGCTCCACCTGGTACGCAGGCTGAGACCCTACCTGCCCGCAGACTGTCTCGCCAGAGTGGTGCATGCTCTAGTTATCTCCCGCTTGGACTACTGCAATGCGCTCTACGTGGGGCTACCTTTGAAGGTGACCCGGAAACTACAATTAATCCAGAATGTGGCAGCTAGACTGGTGACTGGGAGTGGCCGCTGGGACCACATAACACCGGTCCTGAGAGAACTACATTGGCTCCCAGTACGTTTCCGAGCACAATTCAAAGTGTTGGTGCTGACCTTTAAAGCCCTAAACGGCCTTGGTCCTGTATACCTGAAGGAGCGTCTCCGCCCCCACCGTTCAGCCCGGACACTGAGATCCAGCGCTGAGGGCCTTCTGGCGGTTTCCTCACTGCGAGAAGCGAAGCTACAGGGAACCAGGCAGAGGGCCTTCTCGATAGTGGCGCCCACCCTGTGGAACGCCCTCCCAGCAGAGGTTAAAGTGATAAATAACTATCCTTCATTCAGAAAATACCTGAAGGCAGCCCTGTTTAGGGAAGTTTTTAACTTGTGATTTTGATGTATTTTAATATTTGTTGGAGGCCGCCCAGAGTGGCTGGGGAGACCCGGCCAGATGGGCGGGGTACAAATAAAAAATTATTATTATTATTATTATAGGTTGGCAAGAGCAGGGACAGAGCAACAGGAGCTCACCCCGTCGCGGGGATTCAAACCGCCGACCTTCTGATCGGCAAGCCCAAGAGGCTCAGTAGTTTAGATCACAGCGCCACCCGTGTCCCATGATCTTTGGTTAGCCCCATATATAAAACACAAAGCACCATATAAATTTTCCTGCACAGTGGCCAGACAAAGGAAATGTAGAATGGAATTTTCTTGGACTGATGGAGCAGAATTTGGTTGTCAGATTCCTTCTAAGAAGAACAATAAGGTTTCCAGCAAGGCTCGCAAAGGTGCAAGGTCCCCCTGGTGTAGCTCCCATATCCATATTGATACACTCTCTTGTCTTCTACCATCTTTGTTCTTGCCAAGATATTATGAAATTTACCCAGCTTAATGGTGCAGCAATAAAACTGCTAGCGCATTTGCAAAGCTAACCAGCGACCGGTATGGTTTCATCTGAGATGGGGGGTTGTGTGCTGAGATTCCTGCTTTGCAGGGGGTTGGACCCAACGCCACAATTCTATGATCCTATCAATTCTCTAAAAAAAATCAGAAATAAATTTGATATAATATAATTGGATAATAAATTGGATATAATATGCAATATATATTCTAGAATATAGAATAAATTGGATAGAATATAATTTTGCTTTGTTCAGTCTGGAGGCAGAATATTCAGTTCCTTTTTTATTGTACAAAATTTGATCAGATTTAGAATAATCTCAATGTAAGAAAATTTGCCTAGTAAAATGTGTAAATCCAGGAGCACAGCAACCTGTTGCTGCTGAGACCTATTGCAGAGAGTGATTGAGGGCTGATCCACACTTCTCTGGCCTTGCTGCTCCCCCCACCCCATGGAAAACAACAATTCGTGTTTTTCCCAGAGGGACATTTGTTCTGATCTATCACTAAAGATCAGGTTTTTCCTTGGAAAGGAGCAGGGCAAGGGGGAAACTGCTTGGACTCATGCTTTCTAGGCATCACACAGGTGGAAGAGTGGCCATCCCTCATCATTTGCTTTTTTGTTGTTATTCCCATATTATTTTAATGAGCATAAACATCCCACCTTTTCTACAACACTGATTTTTGTATTACATTATCATTAGAAAGTGAGGTCCTGAGTTAGTCTTGCTATGTATGTGCAAGAGAGAAGAGGCTTTAACAACTTTTTTTAACTCTCCAAGAATTGCTCTTTCAAGCAATGCAGTCTTAAACTTGCTTCCGTGAAGGTAACTCTCACGGATACTTCCCTCCTGTGTGCAAATGGTGTCAATTTGAGTACATACAGTAAGCATCAGCTCTTACCCTGAAAATCAGAAATAAGAGGAAATTGTTTTCACTGTCTTAGTAAAGACAGGGAAAGAAACTTTGCACCCAGGATATTTCTAACACCCCGAAATGCCCACAAAATTGGTTTTCTGGTTTTCGGTTGCATGTCACACAGCATAGAATCAAGTGTTCCTTTGATGGTGGGTTTGCTGTAGCTGCAAAGGGTTCAGAGCATGAATGCCAATGATTTAAATCCAATCATTCATTCCAGGCAGTGCATTGTTTTATGATGTCAGTGGCTTTGCTCTGCTGGTGACAGGCGATTCCTAATCCTCAGTGTCCAGGGCTGGCTTTGCATTTGATGTAGCGGGATGGAGAGAAAGCTGTCCCTTTTCCCCGCTTTAGATTTCTGTAACTAGAAAATAATTTCTTTAAATGCTTTCACATGATTGCCAGTTTTAGCTTCAAAGAAAACATACCGTGTTTAAGTATACAATGGATGGACTGGAAATCAGGAAGAGCCAGAATCCCTAGGAACCATTACTCTTTGCCTTTATTGTAAAGCACAACCTTTTGGCCTCTGTCTTTTAAACCAACTGAGGCTCTTTCCAGCAGATTGCCTTCAGCGAAACAGTTTTTCAAGGTGGCTTCAGGTCTTCTGTCTTCCAAAGACACTAGGACCAAAATCAATATTCCCAGAACTTTTATCTAGACTATCAGTGGGAATGAATGTTGAATATGAAAAATCTAGTCAGTCACTCTTGAGTAAAGGTAAAGGGACCCCTGACCATTAGGTCCAGTCGTGTCCAACTCTGGGGTTGTGGCGCTCATCTCGCATTATTGGCTGAGGGAGCCGGCATACAGCTTCCGGGTCATGTGGCCAGCATGACAAAGCCGCTTCTGGCGAAAAAAAGCAGCGCACGGAAACGCTGTTTACCTTCCCGCTGCAGCGGTACCTATTTACTTGCACTTTGACGTGCTTTCGAACTGCTAGGTGGGCAGGAGCAGGGACCGAGCAACGGGAGCTCACCCTGTCGCAGGGATTCGAACCGATGACCTTCTGATCAGCAAGCCCTAGGCTCAGTGGTTTAACCCACAGCGCCACCTGGGTCCCTTCACTCTTGAGTAGCTTTGCCCAAAAGCAACTCTGGGGTTACATTTTGTCAGTGCTATTTTTCTAGGAAAAGAGGTGCTGGGACTCACCATGAATGCCTCCCTTGTTCTCAGACAATGACAATGGCACCCACCTGAGAGGGGCCGGAACTGAGTTCAGGTGAGTTCCATCGGAAAAAGCCCTGCATTTTGTTCATATAAATGCATTTGCCCTTGTGACATAGAACAAACACTGTTATCTCCAACCTAAAACATGGGACTCATTTTTAATTTATTAGCATATAGAACCCACCTTGTTCTCTCAGATATAGGGTTATCTCACTCATCTCTGTGACATGTGCTTCATCTCTGGTCTGACACAAAAGTTGCCTTGCCTTAATTTCCAAAGCCTTGCATCTGTTCCACATAGACTATAGGAGGACAATAACAAATGCCTAGATCTTTTATTTTTTTTAAAACATGTTAGCTGATTTTGATAAAATTTTCAGGTATAATAGGACCTTTAGAGGGGATGAAGCCTACCATATTGCAGGCAAACAGATGCAGGACTTTTTGTGATAGGTGTCTTTAAAGTTTTAGGTCATTTCAAATGTCGTTTTTCCTGTGGGCAGTAAATTAGGGTTGCCATATGTCCTCTTTTTCTTGGGTAGAGTCGTCATAGCAGTCCATAGTTAAAAGCAGAAGTCAGTAAATGTGTCCTCTTACTGCTTTTCAAAATATGGCAACCCAAGCTTCCTCACAGAGCACAGGGCAATCCATAGCACAAAGGTCCCCCTAAAATTCAGAGAGATAGATGCAGAAGTTAGGGATTTATGTATTAAAAAATCAGCAGGCTTCAAACCAGCCCTCCCCACAGAGGGCTGGGAGAGAAGTACACACTCACCCTTTTCTGATTTCTCTCTGCCTGGCATTTCCCATTCTTGGAGAGCTTCTGGGAGAGTTCAAAAAGAAACAACTAGGGTTTTCTTTAACCCACTTTACAAGCTCTCCTGAGGTACTGAAGAGGTTCTGAACCCTTGGAGCCAGTTTGCTTTGCCTCAGACCATCATCCCAAGGCTGCTTCAAAGATCTCCCCAGGAAGGTTTGACTGGCACCTTCAATAAACACCTTTAGGAAACAGGCCTTTGTTGTGGATGGAGGGGTTATTGGGCTTTCTTCTTTTCCTTTTTTGTATTTTGTGTTTTTTATGGTGATATATTGTGAACTGACCTGAGATCTAGTTAAAGGTAGATAGCCGTGTTGGTCTGTCATAGTCAAAGCAAAATAAAATAAAAAAATTCCTTCCAGTAGCACCTTAGAGACCAACTAAGTTTGTTCTTGGTATGAGCTTTCGTGTGCATGCACACTTCTTCAGATACCTTCAGATACCTGAGATCTGCGGGTTTTGGGGCAGTATACTGTACAGTCAATCAATAAAATCTATCTATCTATCATCTATCTATCTATCTATCTATCTATCTATCTATCTATCTATCTATCTATCATCTCAGAGGAACAGCTCCACATGTTGGTCTCATGCCTCATCCTAGGGGAATGTACAACTCTGTCACATATGTCCTCGTTATTTCTTCTCTTTTCCAACTCCCTGCCTCTTCTCTAAAAAAAAACCAGAGGTAAATACAAATGGTGATGATACCGTTGGTGTGAACCACTTAAAGGCAGAGTGCAACAACCTATTTATTAGCCATGACCCCAGTAGCTAAAGACCAAAGTTGTAGAAGTTCCCTAGGATACACTGAAACAATTGTGGCACAGCTGTCATTTCTGTGTGATTCTCCTCTGGCAGAAGTCTTGTGCAAACATGTCTTTCACTTCAACGCAGCAGAAGAACTCATTCTTTACTGACTGAAATTCATCAATCTCTCTTTTCCCACCACTACTGATCACTGAGGTCCTGAAGCCCTCATTTCTTTTCCATCAATAAGCTTTTGACCTCTGCTCCCTTCCACATTATATAACTTGAAGAACTTCACAGTGATAGAGCATTTTTCAGGGAATAGGAGAGAAATGAGTGTCAACTAGATGAATCATGTGGCCTCTAAATGTTAATTAGAAGAGGATGGTTGATTGAAGGACACTCTTGTAAATCACAAATGCAAGTGAGGAAGATCTGTACCTTGTGCAATGGCTAGAAAGGTCCAAGGCTAAAGATGTCAAGTAGACATTTAATAATTGACTCACAATGGTGACTTGAATTGATTGAAGTTGATTTGCCTCCTTGGGCTAATTTGGTACTTCAGGTGACATCTCCCTTTTATTACATGATAAGTGTAGCATCACAGGTTACTTCTGGTCAGAACGATTGGGCTCAATCGATTGAGGATTGCCCCTCCACACCCAAAACAAATAAATCACTATGCCTAGAAAACTTGGTGTTGGGGAGGAGGTTCTAGCCTAGATTTCTCTCTGACATTTAGTTTCTTATGTCTTTTTTGTATGGAGCACCTGCAATTTGTGATGTTACACTCCAGACACAAGCGCAGGTAAATGAGACTCCAAGGATTTGTTGATGAACGAGCTTGCAGTCTTTTCTTTTCAGAGTGCCTTGATCACATAAGGACTGTGTCCAAATCAGTTTTTATACTGGAATAAATAATTTGTTTCTGAGACATTTCCCTTCAAGATACTCCTTTCCTTCCCTCCAGCCACCACTCTCAGCTCCTGGAAGATATTCACACACACACACACACACACACACACACACACACACACACATGATTTGTCTCAACACATGCTAGATTTTATATATGTGAACTTCCAGAGGTGCTGGAGGCAAAACAGGCACTGCCAATAGATGGAAGTTGCTTTTGTAGACAGAATAACTATCTGAATCTGAATTATTCTTATTAAACAGGTATAAAACTGGTAGCATGTATATATAATTTAAGTTGCATTTGGCTAAAAAGGGCATCTACTAGGAAAAAGGAGGACAAGGATGAGAGATTTTTTTAAAAAAACAAACAAACCCTGAAGAGTTCAAGATGCAATAGGAGAAAGACTCTATGGTGTTATCGCACTAGTTCGTAGCATGTGAATCTAATTTGTTGCATTTGGCTTAAAACATATATTCTAGAAGGAGGGGTTGGGCTTAAAAAAACACCTTGAAGAGTTCAGAGAGTAAAAAGGAGTAATCTAGGATGCAATCATACTGGCCATACTGTGGCCTTGCATTGGTTTGGGGGTGGTTTTGCATTACAAAATCTGCTTCCTATTAAATATATGCAGGGACAGGGAAAGGGTGAAGCTCTATAACAAATGAAAAACAGAATGGAGGAGGGAAAGGAAATACTTAGCAGTGGTCGACAGTGGTGTTGTGGTCATTTTTGACGTGCAAGATCTGGCCATGGCAGCGCCCTAGCCATGCACCCAAGTAGAGTTCAAAAATGGTGGTCACATTGTTCACTCATAAGTACATAGGTGCTTATGTTGACATATAGATCCCTTAAACAACTTAGGTCCTAAATATCTGTGCTGCCAACAATTCATTGAATACTAAATGTCCTGTATTCCAACCTGCCAACATGGCAAGATGTTGTTCCTGCATATGGTGTGTCATCACTGATGCAAAAAAAGTTCTGGAGATGTGTCTCCCTGCCACCCCAGGTTCTTGCTCCACCAAATCACTGGGCATTCACTTTATTCCCACATAACTCTCTGCTGGTTATGTGTTAGTTACTGTTAAAATGCAACAGCCAGTTTAGACCCTCCTTGTGGCTGGTGGTTGTTGGGGTTTTTTTCTCCATCTTGGTTTATCCCCCCCCCTCACTGCCCCCAATGGATTGTGCCATTGCTTTCAAAGCAGAAGATTATTTAGGCACTAAATCCAGACAGGTCTATTGAAATCTGATCTGGAGTTCATTTAAACAGGATTGTCTTCGGTGTACCTTAGAGCTTAAGCCATCCTTTGCTGTCAAAATTAAATGATAGTTTAACAACCTTCAAACTGTGCAGATAAGTGCACTGTCATTTCAGATTTCTTGGAAGCACTTTGGGGGGGGGAGAATTGTGGACTTCATATCAAATTAGAGCTCTTCTTTAAAGTGCCGGGAAAGCTTTTAATAACTTAACATTTATCTATAAGGTGATTCTCCTATCCCTGCGTGATCCTGGACCAGTTGAACCTGGAGGTGTGCACAGGGCAAATGAAGCACAGTGCCCACAATGTGGCAGCGTGATGCTATGCAGGATCACAACCCCACCCAAGTCTGCAGCCGCTGTAAGCAGTACATGTCTGAAATACATTCTGTGCTACAGAGCATAGAATATACAGAGTTTTGATTACTTATGTAGGGATAGGGAGTGCTTAGGGTGGTATAAAATGATAGTACATGACAGAAAATGCATTCTTTTTACCTGTTCCAAGCGTTATTTGCATTTGCCAGCATATACAAATATGTCCTCTGTGACTTTTGTCATCCGAAATGAAAACACTGAGTCGCAGTGTAGCACAAGGCACCTATTAATATGCTAGTCTCATTCTGAACCAAACCGCCATACCATTTTTAGTCTGATGTAGCAACACATGCACAGACAATAACATCTTCATAGCAAAGAGGCTTTTTCACTTTATGCATATAACACCGGTCCTGAAAGACCTACATTGGCTCCCAGTACGTTTCTGATCACAATTCAAAGTGTTGGTGCTGACCTTTAAAGCCCTCAACAGCCTCGGTCCAGTATATCTGAAGGAGCGTCACCACCCACACCGTTCAGCCCGGACACTGAGATCCAGCGCCGAGGGCCTTCTGGCAGTTCCCTCATTGCAAGAAGCAAAGCTGCAGGGAACCAGGCAGAGGGCCTTCTCGGTAGTGGTGCCCGCCCTGTGGAACGCCCTCCCACCAGATGTCAAAGAGATAAACCTGACATTTAGAAGACATCTGAAGGCAGCCCTGTTTAGGGAAGTTTTTAATGTGTGACATTTTAATGTATTTTTAATCTTTGTTGGAAGCTGCCCAGAGTGGCAGGCGAAACCCAGCCAGATGGGTGGGGTACAAATAAAGAAGAAGAAGAAGAAGAAGAAGAAGAAGAAGAAGAAGAAGAAGAAGAAGAAGAATTACATTTATTCATTGTAAGCATAATTGCTTACAGTTAAGTACTGAAATAGTAATACCTATTACTGTTTTCAACTTCTGGAGAAACTCACAAACTTTGAAAGAGCCGATTGCTTGAGAGGTTTTCCTTTCAAGTGTCCCTTACTGTTTTTGAGGCTCTAAAGCGTAACATCCCAGCATTAATATCCAGGCTCTGCCTGAGCAGTACAGGTGATAGATTTACTTGTCTGCCTTTCCTGGCAGTCTATTTATCTCCTAACCAAGCTACATCACAGTTGTCTTTGTTTTATAGTTATGAATAATGTCTTTGTGATAAGGGAACTCCAAAAGTCGGGCAAGTTTGTTTTTCTTGCACCAGACCAGCTTTTTTCGGATGGTTTAGCGGTGTGATCTTCGTTGGCTTATTGCTTCCAACCCTGATGGCCAAGTGTGTGAGTAAATTAGCAAAAGGAAGGTGCATCTGCAAGACATTTCAGTGATTGGCACAAAGTGTCAAGTGCTGCATTTTACCAAAGATTTGCCAAATGGGTAGAATCAGGGGCATGTCAGTCTTATATGTGACACTACACTGAGAAAAAGAAATAATCCTGCCATGGCAGGGCTTTCTCAGTGGCTGCCCCCACCCCCAACTCCAGAATCCCCTCCCCAGTGATGGTGTTTGCCCCCATCATTCCAAAATAAGTTGAAAACATTTCTGCTCACTCAAGCACTCAGTAGATAAAGATGCTTGATTTGGCAGGTGTGAAATGTTTATTTTTGGCAATATTGACATGTATTTTAATTGTTTACGTTTTGCATGTTTAACTGAGATGCTGTATGGCTGCCTGTGTTCCTTTGGGGGGAATGGTTGGATAAAAATTGAAATAATAATAATTCAAAGGTCACAAATCATTATAAGAAACCATGGTTTCAGTGTCTACGGGTTTTCCCCCACCACCCCTACAATATCAACGGCACGGGATTTAATGAACTGGTGCCTTTTATGTTGCTATTTCCCCTACTGTTACATTTCCCTTATTAATTAGGAAGGCTGCCTTGTCAAATGCCTTCAGGTATCCATCCTATGCATGCTTACTTCAGAGTAAGGCCAACTGCACGTGATGAGTAAACATGCACGTGATGAGCTTCAAAGATGGAAGAAAGGCGAGATAAAATGCAATAAATAAAGCTGCAGTGCAAATGAAGCTGTAGATGCCCTAAGCGAAAGTAATCCATTTGCCCCCCCCCTCCAAAAAAGGCACGTTGCAAAATTAACATATAGATCATTCACTTGGCAGTGGCCCATATGCAGGTATTCACGGGCAGGAGCATGCCGTGATCGATGGGATTCTCTAGTACAGTATTTGTAGATTCTGGTAGTTTAAAAAAGATACAAAAATCGTCGCTATATGTAACAAGAGTTTACAAGCTTGGAAGTTGGAACTGTCTAGAGTTAAATCAATCCCAGCACCTTTTCTCTCTCATTCACACATCACAAGCACTGATTAAAAGAGGGGAAAAACATTTTTCATTTCTCTTTTAATTTATATACCACCTTTTTATATATACAAGGCAGTTTACAAGCAGAAAAAACAATAAAATATGCAACAAGTTCACAACACAAATCTGATCCAATACAAAGAAGCATAGAAACATAACTATAAGATAAATAAACAATAAAGCAATATTCACTAACCTATTAGAACAGTAACAACAACTTCCAGTTGGAATGCCGGAGCGATCGGTTGGGGGAAATCTCGCTGCGAGATTCCCCGGCTCGGCAGGGGGGAAGGGGAGACTGCGACCGCGCAGCGGCCCCCGTTAAATCCTGGGAAGGGCGTCCCGGGACCTTGGCGATCCGGCGGGGCTCTTAACATCTCCCCTGCTCTGAGGTAAACCCTAATAAGGGTTGCCGAAAGAGAGCGAGGTGGAGATGGAGCCCATCGGGTCCATCACTTCCCTTGTCGGCCGAAGCTGCATGATCGGCCGCTATGAGCATTTTCAATTCCTTCACTAAACAAGATTCGGAACTTTGAAACAGTGAGTAAAAAGACATTTGGACACAATTAGTAAGCCGCTTGGGACTCTAAAAACGGAGGTCAGTCCCTTGCCGTTGAAACAAAAGAAACAGGGAACTGTGTTACCGAAGCTAATTGAAAGAGGAAGTTAAAAAAAGGAAAACTTCTGCATCAGTGTTTCCAGTTACCCTTTCCCCCGTGGTTTCGGGGGAATTTAGTGAAGAAAAAGTTTTAAAAACTGTTGGACTATAATTTTGGACTGTTGGGACTGAATAAGCTGTTTTCGGGACATTGATATGGCAAAACCTCTGACAAAATCGGACGTGGGAAAAATATTAGCTGCATTGCAGGAAACCAGAGACTTTATCAGAGCAACCAATGAGAGGTGGTACAGCTATCAAAACAAGAATGGCATCATGCCAGATGTACAGGAGGGACTGCTGGAAAAGGAGAAAGGAGGAAAACACACCACAGATTGTGGGGGGGAAACAAAACTGAAAAGAAAACTCTGCAGTCAGAAATATCAAGGATGTAAAAGAACTGGAATTGCCAAAGGGAAGAAGAAGACAGAAACCACAAAAGAAAGACAAAAGACCACGAAAGAAAGAAATGCAGAGCAACCAACAGGAGGAGGTCGAAAAAGGAAAGAAAAGATGAAGAGGATGGAACTGCAGAGAGAGAAGGAAGAAGACCCATTGGGTCAATAGAGCTGGTGGAGATGGATTGCGGAAAGAGAGGGAGTGGGGTGAATAAGGACCTTTTTTATAAAATGGGCAGCTTTTCTGGTTTGAAAGACAATGAATATGGACATGGTTATTGGCATGAGTGATGAATAAGGAATATGAATTTTGAAATGATTAAGTAAAGGAAGATATCACGGCTAAATACTCTGAAACTAAAGGAGGAATGGGGGAATAAAGAGAAGAATATAGGGAAAATGTAGAAGTATTTAGAGGCTTAGGTGTGGATTTAGAATTAAATAAGTAAATTAAATGGATGATGTATCAAAAGATGAAATATGAGCCTGATAAAGAGGATGGATGATGAATTCAACAGTGGGGGAGGCGAGGAAGTCAACAGAAATTTGAAATCGGGAAAATTAGAAATGCCTGACCTAGGGAGATGGGTCAGGCCTAAGCAATGTTAAGAAGTAATATTAGTAAGGTTAAATGTATAATGAATGTTAACCTCTGTGAGAGGGGGGGATGAATTTGGGCTTCCCACGGTGAGAGGGGGGAAGTATGAAAATTTAACTGATATGGTATGTGCTTACAAAATTGTAAAATCTAATAAAATTATTTTAAAAAAAATAGAACAGTAACAACAACAACAACAACAACAACAACAACAACAACAACTTTAATAATAATTTTATTATTTATACCCTGCCCATCTGGCTGGGTTTCCCCACAATAGCATACAATAAAATTAAATATCAACAAATAATTAGACAGAAATTCACTATGAACAATTACAATAAATAATGACTGCCACAGCCCTCAAACAAATTACTAAACTACAAAATAAAAATACAGAATACAAATTAACATATAACATTTAAGAACAATTTTAAACAACAACACCCCCCCCAAAAAATAAAACAACACCCACCCCAGTTAAACCCATTCTCATTAAACGTTAGCACAGGAGTTCCATGTGGGGGGGGGGGGGTATTTGTTTACAGGTTCTTCAAATGCACAAGGATGGCTTTGGATTCTACTCTACGTAGAAGGTACAAGGGTACCTTCATAGCCCCCTTGTGCTAGAAAATAAGGAGAGCGAGAGCTAGAGTAGGAGAAAGGGGTGGTGGACTTTCTCTTAGTCTCAACACTGCCCTCTACTGACTGGAGGCCTTCAAGCTTGCTTGTACCCAACAGTTTCTTCCACTTATTTCTTCAATTTATTATTTCTGTAAAGGTTTAATTCTTTCCCGCTATACTAGGTAGTCATTTAAACTTTTTTTAAAAAGTGGTGAATATTCACATTAATAAGGCTGTTCCGTTGCTGCAACAATGCCCTGCATTTTGCAGCTTTAATTTGCTTTCTTGAAAAGCTGTGTGCTTACCTTCTCTGACATTTCCGTGCACGCTCCCCGCTTTATTAAAAAGAAAGGAAGCAGCGAAACCGACGACTTTTTTTGCTTTTACCCACAAGGTTAACCCCCAGCTCCATGACAAGGGAACACAATATGGTATTTTCCTGGTGCTGGGTCAGCACTAGTGCTAAAACAGCATTAAGCATTTTTAAAATTATTATTCTCTGGACATGCCTTTAGGTATTACACTGGGGTGAGGTTACGAGAAAGAATCCATGGTACGTGGTTTAGCAGCACAAGCCACACGAACAAAATTAGCCTGCTTTGAAAGTGTGTTTATTTACAATAAAAAAAACAAACCCGCAAATAAGTCTCATTAATCATACACAAAGCAATATGTGGTTGCTGTTATTTATTATACCAACATAAATCACAAGGCACTGCCTCTGTATTAATTTGGATTTACCATGTAATTCTAGAGAGAAGAAAAATGTCCTTCTTTGTACATGCTTCTCAGTTGTTTTCTCCTTCCAGTCTCAACGTAAGAATTGCTGCACCAGCAACTAAGTACTTTTGTCTGAACTCTGTTTGACCACTGCAGTGTTCCAGGACCACATGCAAGGGGGTAACATTTGTAGCAAATGTTGCCATGCCCTCTCTGAGCATACTCCGTTCTGTTTCCCACCTTCACCCCACTTTTTCTTGTAAGCATAGGAGCCAACTCCTAGGGGCTCAGGTCCCTTTGCCCCCCATAAAATATTTGAGGGGGTCAGTCGTCCCCCCAGTTGATGGGCATTGCCATTCAAATGTTGTGCGTGCACTGTGTCATGTGACTGATCATGCAGTGTGGGGCTTACCAGGGTCTCCCCAATACTTTATTCAAATTGGCACCCCTACTTGTAAGGTCAGTCAGCATTTCCTGCCCAGTGGGTTCTTTTCCTTAGGGGAGAGGCTGTACCCCTTTTCTACCTCAGTTAACCCTGGGGGTTCCGCCAAGCCTGTTGGTACCCCTCCCTTGTGACATTTTGGGCCCATAAAGACCCAGACTTGGAGAAGGAGTTCATTATTCGTATATGGGATTGACTGGAAGCCTGCTAGAAAGACATTGTGGTCTATGATTTAACAACAAAAGACACACAAACTTGGCTTGGAAGTATATAGCCCTCACCCCAGATCAGTGGGGCTGTGTAACTTACACTGGCATAAGGTAAAGGTAAAGGGACCCCTGACCATTAGGTCCAGTCATGTCCGACTCTGGGGTTGTGGCGCTCATCTCGCTTTATTGGCCGAGAGCCGGTGTACAGCTTCCAGGTCATGAGGCCAGCATGACAAAGCTGCTTCTGGCGAACCAGAGCAGCGCCTGGAAACGCTGTTTACCTTCCCGACGGACCAGTACCTATTTATCTACTGGCACTTTGATGTGCTTTCGAACAGCTAGGTGGGCAGGAGCAGGGACTGAGCAACGGGAGCTCACCCCATCACAGGGATTCGAACTGCCAACCTTCTGATCAGCAAGCCCTGGGCTCTGTGGTTTAACCCACAGCACCACCTGGGGCATAGGTTCCCCCAAAAGAGGCCTGGAGTGACACAGGGCCCACACTCACCTGCCAGCTCAGTGGGGAGTGGGGAGGGGCAGTCAAATTGGTTCAGCCTGCTGGATCTGTCCCAGAATCCCATTTTAATTCCTGAAGCAAAGCCCCAAATGGTGCTTCTTTCTTGCTGTTAAGATTCAGACACCAGTTCCTGCCTTCATCCATCTCCCACCCCATGATGCCACCAGGAGCAGGTCACTTCACCCCACTGCATGGCCGGTCTGATCCCAACTGATTCCCTCTGAAACAACGGAGTGGGTCTGTTTTAAAGCTCAGCCCAGATGGAAGAAGCAACGCTGGCCCAAGACATTTTGCTGCCGGAGGCAAATGATGAAGTCGTGCTCCCTCCCATTCCATCTACAGAGGCTGACTGGACTGTCTGCCCACTCTTGCTTCATGAGTGGCAACAGGATAGCATCCTCCAAGACACCTGACAGCTGCAGGTGGGGGTTGTACAACAGGCCTATGGCACACATAGCGCTGATGCCCAACAGAGGAGAATGACCAGGAATGATGGGGTATCTTCCACTTTAGGTGATTGTCTCACATGCCTAATGGTAAGGCTTGCCCTGGGAAGAAGGGGACCCTTGTCTTCACCCCCCCACACACACATCCCCCAAAAGCTTTAAAAAAAATATTATCACACTGAAACTCCTAGACCAGAAGCAACTCCCCCATGGGAAGACATTCATCCAAAAAGGAATTTTTCATGAACTCAATTTTAAATTGGCCCATCCCTCCTTTATAAGGAACTATTAGGATCAAGGTTGGATCCTGCTGTTGTTACATCTGGCCACACCCTCATTTCACAAAGATGACAACGGCACATTCATTCTCTCAATTCAAGAGGGAGGGAGGTGGTTTCGTGGGGTGTTTCTTTCATACTCATTTGCTCCACATACTTTGTCTACTTTGTCCTGAGAAACAGACACACAAACACCCGCCACTAAGGGAAAGTTTGGACCCTGCAAAGCTCTCAGAAGTTCCAAATTAGTTTGGAACTCTTTCCCTTCTGTGTTGAACGGTTTCAATAAGAAATTGATCATCTGGGTTGCAGGTGTAAAATAAACTGTCAATTTAGCCACTTTTTAGTTGTTGCCATTTTTCTACTTCAATTTCCAGAGATCATGTCCTGACTTGCTTTTTTTTTTGCAGGAGTGCCCTTTGGATTTAGCAATTCATAGAGTGAAAGCAGAACTGATGAACCACAAGCTCCTTGTGCTGCTGACTTTAATTAAAAATGCCATGTCTAACTCCAGCAGATGTTCCTGCGGTTGAGAGTAGACTAATAATTTAATGCTGCATAATGTGGTGCTGAGTCTGCTGCTTAGACTAAGAATGTGCCAGATTTCTGTTCTTTTTTCTTTTTAAAAAGGCATCCTTTAGGGATCAAATCCCCCACTGCTCAGACTCTTAAAGTTTGCTGTTCTAATAGAGCTGAACCAATTATGGACTAAACTCAGCTTAGTAAACAGCAGTTCCAGGACTTGAAATCACAGAGTTTCAAGAGACCAGTATCACCTAGTCGGCTCCTGCAAAACATGAGCATCCCACCCATTCAGCAAAGCTGGCAACCGGCAACCTCTAGAGGTCGTACTGAATTTTTAAAAAGCACAGTGTAAGTGGGAGGCAAAACAGCCACAGCTTTCTTCCTTATTGCCCTCTTGTCTGGGCATCTTGCCTCCACCACCTCTTACCATGAGCAGAATTCCAGTCTAGCTTGCTATATCAGGTGATGAAGGAGGAGGGGGAAGGGGAGAAAGTGAATCATAGAATCATAGAGTTGGAAGAGACCACAAGGGCCATCCAGTCCAACCCCCTGCCAAGCAGGAAACACCATCAAAGCATTCCTGACAGGTGGCTGTCAAGCCTCTGCTTAAAAACCTCCAAAGAAGGAGACTCCACCACACTCCTTGGCAGCAAATTCCACTGTCGAACAGCTCTTACTGTCAGGAAGTTCTTTCTAATGTTTAGGTGGAATCTTCTTTCTTGTAGTTTGAATCCATTGCTCCGTGTCCGCTTCTCTGGAGCAGCAGAAAACAACCTTTCTCCCTCCTCTATATGACATCCTTTTATATATTTGAACATGGCTATCATATCACCCCTTAACCTTCTCTTCTCCAGGCTAAACATACCCAGCTCCCTAAGCCGTTCCTCATAAGGCATCGTTTTCAGGCCTTTGACCATTTTGGTTGCCCTCCTCTGGACACGTTCCAGCTTGTCAGTATCCTTCTTGAACTGTGGTGCCCAGAACTGGACACAGTATTCCAGGTGGGGTCTGACCAGAGCGGAATACAGTGGTACTATTACTTCCCTTGATCTAGATGCTATACTCCTATTGATGCAGCCCAGAATTGCATTGGCTTTTTTAGCTGCTGCATCACACTGTTGACTCATGTCAAGTTTGTGGTCTACCAAGACTCCTAGATCCTTTTCACATGTACTGCTCTCAAGCCAGGTGTCACCCATCCTGTATTTGTGCCTTTCATTTTTTTTGCCCAAGTGCAGTACTTTACATTTCTCCCTGTTAAAATTCATCTTGTTTGCTTTGGCCCAATTCTCTAATCTGTTAAGGTCATTTTGAAGTGTGATCCTGTCCTCTGGGGTATTAGCCACCCCTCCCAATTTGGTGTCATCTGCAAACTTGATCAGGATGTCCTCAAGCCCATCATCCAAGTCATTGAGAGTGGGAGAAGGTCCAGTGGCGTTGCCCCTTTCTCCTTAGCTATATGCAGAACATCTGCGCTTGTAAGCAGAAGCAGCCTACAGTTGCTCAGTGGAAGAGCACACAAGTTTTGCATGCAAAAGGTCCCAGGTTCTCCAGGCAGAGCTGAGAAACATCCTTCTCTGAAAAGATGAAAGAGTTTCACAAATACGTTTTCAGTAATCTTAACGGTTTTGCAGTCTAGGCCTTATTATTATCCGCATATTGCAGATTGTTGACTTAGGTTAAGCGAGAATCATTTGCCTATTGGAAGTTATTTGCCTGTTGGGCTTTTAGCTGAAGTGAGCAAGGTGGACCTTTGGTTCTTGCATATGTTGCCAGCTTATTTGCTGGTCCCTAAAGTTGTGCTTTTAATGACAGCTTGACTGGCAGAAATCAGCTGGAAATGCTTTTATGGCATGGGGGGGGGGAATCAACAACTAATCTCTATGCTGCAAAAGGTTTGTCTGCTGACTTCCTGCAAAATCAAGCTGCTATAATAATTATGGTAAAAAGAAGTAGAAGAAAGTGATGTGTTTTGCCCCAGCCCAACATCCATTTTCCTTACAGGCACCCCTGTAGTTTTGGGTCAATTAGTGCTGATCCAGCCACACACACACAGGCAGGCAATGTGCCTGCTGACACCACAGGCAAAAATCAATGCAAATCGGCTTTCTCTCCCCACAACTTCTACATAGGCTTTTCTGCATTGAATTTTGCAGATGGCATGGGTGTTTGCAAGACCTTCTTGGCATGTGCGATCTATAATTGGGAGTTGATTCAAAGCCACAGTGCGAGAGGGTTTTAATAATTGTTCCTTGGAGGTTTGATTAAGTCCAGAACAAGAACTACGAAGATTGGTACAGAATGCAAGGTTACAATGTTGTGAGTTTGCAGTGTGTGAAAGAGGCAATGGCCCCCTGTACGAGTCATTCAGGTAACCAACGAAAGGGCTCTGTGCCAGATGACAAATGGGCGGGGGCCCCTCTCTCAACTGGCAGTTAATAAGAAGGACAAAAGTGCTTCTTAAAGGGTTGAGGTGTGTGTGAAAGAGCTAGAAGTTAGAAGCCAATGCAATTCTGGGCTGCATCAATAGGAGTATAGCATCTAGATCAAGGGAAGTAATAGTACCACTGTATTCCGCTCTGGTCAGACCTCACCTGGAATACTGTGTCCAGTTCTGGGCACCACAGTTCAAGAAAGATACTGACAAGCTGGAACGTGTCCAGAGGAGGGCAACCAAAATGGTCAAAGGCCTGGAAACGATGCCTTATGAGGAACGGCTTAGGGAGCTGGGTATGTTTAGCCTGGAGAAGAGAAGGTTAAGGGGTGATATGATCGCCATGTTCAAATATATAAAAGGATGTCATATAGAGGAAGGAGAAAAGTTGTTTTCTGCTCCTTCTGAGAAGAGGACACGGAGCAATGGATTCAAACTACAAGAAAGAAGATTCCACCTAAACATTAGGAAGAACTTCCTGACAGTAAGAGCTGTTTGACAGTGGGATTTGCTGCCAAGGAGGGTGGTGGAGTCTCCTTCTTTGGAGGTCTTTAAGCAGAGGCTTGACAGCCCCCTGTCAGGAATGCTTTGATGGTGTTTCCTGCTTGGCAGGGGGTTGGACAGGATGGCCCTTGTGGTCTCTTCCAACGCTACGATTCTATGATTCTAGAAGCAGGCAGCAGGCTGAAGCCTGTGTGAGAGAGACATGCCTGATTTCTTCTTTGAATCCAAGGCTGTGGCTATGGGAGAAGCATTATCTCCTGGGGTGGTAATGCTGCAAGCCCCTCAGGTTGTATATATGTGTAAATAAACCCTATAGGTTTATGTCCTAAAGACACCACAGTCTCTACTGTCCCCCTTTCTGGGGAAACTGAACCCTGGGTAAGCGCTGCAACCTCTTGCACCACTCAGAGATTGGGGTGGTGTGCAACAATATGGTTTCAAAAAGTTTGGACTGCTCTGCTTTCTATTGAATTAGCAGAAGTTTTGCTTCTGAGGTCAATAATGATAAGTGCTGGGAGCATAAGTCATTTTATTTGTCCTCTGAAATATTGCACTCTCCAGAGGTATCAGTGTTGTTGGTTGATTCATAATGTGAAACGATGTTGTTTTAGAAACGTTGCTCCGTATCTGATTTAACAGGAAAAACCTTTCCCTGTTCCACATGCTCAGGAAGGGGAAAGCAATTGACTTGTCAAACAGAAAGCACTTGCCTCTGTTTATCACCATCTTTCTTACTGTACCCTGTGCTGAGATATGATGAATACGGTAATAACTGTAACTTTACAGAGCAGTTGGGAACTTTCAGCAATGAATAAAATTTCAACTGGTTGAGTGTTTATATTAAAAGTGCATGACTTAGGGAGCTCCCAGATGCAGAATGATGGATGGTCAATACACTTTCAATTGCATCAAGACCTACCACTAGCTGAGTGTGTGAGAGCAGTGGTGACTGCTTCTCTACAATAAGGTGTGCTTCCACCTTGCCTAAAATAAACGGTGGTGAGATCTGCTTTCAAACACACCCTCCCTGAACCCAGTTGTGCTGGATGTATCTAACTTGGCTAGTATCTAACTTTCCGTTCTTGGAGCCAGGTCTTTCAGCACTTGCTGGCATCTCACCTCCAGATGTTCCTGGATGAGGGAGATAATCTAGACGCAGGGGTGTCAAACTCCGGCCCTCCAGATGTTTTGGAACTACAATTCCCATCAGCCCTAGCTAACAGGACCAGTGGTCAGGGATGATGGGAATTGTAGTCTCAAAACATCTGGAGGGCCGGAGTTTGACACCCCTGATCTAGAGCCAGTTCAATCTGGTTTTAGGAACACAGAGTGGTATTCAACTGAGTGTTACTCAGAGTAAATCTATTGAAATTAACGGCCCTAACTTAGCCACATTCATTAATGAGTCTACTCTGAGTAAAACATAGTGGAATACCACACATCAGAAGCTGCCTTACACCACTGGTCCATCTAGCTCAGTATTGTCAACACTGATTGGCAGCAATGCTTCCATATTTCTTGCAAGAGACTTCCCAGCCCTACCCAGAGATGTGAGGGATTGGACCTGGGATCTTGAGAACCACTGCTAGACAGATTAGCAGGATTGCCCACTTGTGCATTAAAAAAACATATTAGTGAAGATAACATTTTAAAATCCGTTGTATTGGGGAAAAGGCTTGCAAAAACATGTACATTAGTCAAAACTGCATGCAAAAATGGGCTTATTAGGAGAAATATGCACTAAAATGCTGATGAATGTCCATGAGGATTTAAAAAAACATAAATTAATCTCAGAACTGAATTTGTGATTTGAAAAATGAGAAACAGAGAGAGCCAAAATTGACAGATCCTTCCATCCCTAGTCCTAATATATATATATTTTAAAAAAGACTGGAACTATCTAACCCCCTGAAACAAACAATTGCAGATCCAGACATCACTTCAACCCCATTGTTGGTTCACATTAAAACATTATCAAGTCTAATATAAGTGCTTAGTTCACACAACGTTTTGCTAGAAGTTCAAAAATGGGGGAAATGGGCAACATCTTCGAGCATATACAAAGTTCACATACGTTACAACAGCCAGTCCTCTTTATAGCAGACAGCAGGATATTTTAAGGCATCCAGGAAATATGTGCCTCACATTTCTTCTTTATTTAGATTAAACATAGGCTCCAGCAAGAGCGATTTCTTGATTCATGTGTTTGTAGCAACATGGTTATCTCTCTATATCTCACCAGTAGCAAAACTATTTTACTCGTTTTCTGTCACGTAACGAATTTATTTTAAAAGATGCAGGTATTGTAAAGGCCAGACTTGCTTCGCCTGTGCTCTAAATACTGCATAAACCAAATTTAGGGACGTGCTTATTTTTCACTCCTTGCTTGTCTCCATCGTTTCCACTTCTGGCTGTCCAACTGTCTGAAGTAATTCACCAAGAGGACATTCCTTATATTTTTAACACCTGCAACATCTTAACCTTATAAAATTAGAAATAATGAATCACTGGAGGCTTTTATATCATGCTTGAATGAGGCTGTTGGTTACCTCTCACTAGCTGCCCTATGCTGTAGTTTGTCTTGCACAGTAGCTACTTTTCTGACAAACCTTTCTACATGACAGGGACTCTTCACACATGTATTTTACTGAGGAGGCCCCTGAATATATTATATCTGTCAGATGGGGCAACAATGTTATCGTCTGCTTTATGAGCCCATCCAGCATATAATGGCATCCAGTATGTTGCAGATGTAAACGTCTGCTTCGCTACGGAGATTCATGGATCATCTGTGGGGTTTTCTTGTAGCCTCTGCTGGGTGTTCCATATCACTTGTGAATGGGCTGTTCACTCAGTGATAAACCTAGGTCAGCCCCTCTGTAATACTGTATACAAAGTGGACTCTCAGTATCTCCTGGCCACTGCTATGATAACTCTTCCTTGTCATTTAGCAGGGAAGATTAATCTGGTTCTTGTGTTCAGCTTCATGTCTTGCTAAATTAATTGCTGAGACTCTGAAACTGCTCTTGGGAAAAAAAGCCTTAATGAATGAAATACAGCTCCATTGCAAAGTTTCAGTGGAGACAATTCTTTATATTTCAAAGGGACTCCATTATCACCTGGCTTACTAGCAGTACATGTGAAAGGATCTAGGGGTCTTGGTGGACCACAAGCTTAACATGAGTCAACTGTGTGATGCAGCAGCAAAAAAGCAAATGCTATTCTAGGCTGCATCAACAGAAGTCTAGTGCCCAGATCAAGGGAAGTAATAGCCCACTCTATTCTGCTTTGGTCAGACTACACCTGGAATACGGTATCCAATTCTGGGTACCATAATTTAAGAAGGATGTTGACAAGCTGCAACATGTGCAGAGGAGGGGGAACCAAGATGATTAAGGGTCTGGAAACCAAGCCTTATGAGGAGCGCTTGAAGGAGCTGGGTATGTTTAGCCTGGAAACGAGGAGACTGAGAGGAGATATGATAGCCATCTTCAACCATCTCAAGGGCTATCATATGGAAGAGTGAGCATGGTTGATTTCTCCTGCTCTGGAGGGTAGGACTTGTACCAATGGCATCAAGCTACAAGAAAGGAGAGTCCAACTAATCATCAGGAAGAACTTTCTGACAGTGAAACAGTCTCCCTTGGGAGTTTGTGGACTTTCCTTCCTTGGAGGTTTTTAAGCAGAGGTTGGATGGCCATCTGTCATGAATGTTTTCAGTGAGATTTCTGCATTGCAGGAGGTTGGACTAGATGATCCTTGGAGTCCCTTCCAACTCTATGATTCTATTATCATAGCAGTGGATATACTCACATGGATGATATAGGGCCAAGCTGGCTCTGATACTAGAGGTGAATGGAACTTGGGGAAAAGCACCTGAGGTAATGGGAAGGTGTTACTTGTTCCCCACTTGCTGGCATAATAAACTGCAACCCTAACTTACATGTGAACAGGGCAGTCCCACAAATAACAAATGCGGCTGCCCCCAACACATCTAGTTTGCATCTTAGCACAGGATCTGATAGATGTTCCACAGGTATATTGCATTATTTATGTTTCAGTTCTATATTATGCTGCCACAGAAAACTGCTAGTTCCTGCATTCCTGCAATAAATAAGCAAGAAGTATTTCTGTCCTGCTGAATAGAAATCAGTGACTAAAGCATCTCTGCCATCTGGCAAGCTGGGGTATCCAAGGGCATTTCTGGATGACAGGAAAAACGTGTTTTCTTCTTATTGCAATATTAGCATTTTCAGGTATTTTAGTATTAATATTGTAGGCAGCCAAGAATAAATGTAGCTTTCTGAAGGTAAAAAAGCCTAGGCAGTATAAATGACAAAACGTGGTGTTATTTTAGTGCAGTCAATTGTCAAGGTTAACACACCAGTGGTAGCAGTGCAAAGGGCTATGGCAGAGGGTTTCAACCTTTTTGAGTCCACTGCTCCTTTAGCCAACTACATGCCTTCTGTGGCACACCTGTGGGGCTCAGGAGCCCAGTTATGTCACCCCTTGCCTGCAGAGCTGGCAGCCTCTCATCCTTTTTTGAATTTCTCCCTTGCGGAGTGTGCCCTCAGCCTCCTCTCCCCTCCCCTCTCCTTGGGAGTCCTCCAGGCAGCTGCTGCTGCCCCTGGTCTCTGAGCTGAATTTCTCCTTCGGGAAGCCTCTATTAAGCATTGCCTCTCTCCCCTTTGGGCCTGAAGCTTTTTATTTTTAATTAAAGCTTTATAGTTTCGTTTGGCTTCAAACCACTTTGCAGAGAGTGAAGGTAGATTGGCAGACCTATAGTTCCTATATTTCCTATATTTCCCCAGCAAAGCAAGCATTCCTGATCGAACACATTTTCATAGTTAAGGTAATAAAATTGAAGAATATGTTATAATTATGCAACTAACACGAATGTGGGTACTTGAATCAACACAACACCCGAGTCAATAAATAGCTTAAGCATTTACTCCAGGTCAAGTTGGAGTCATGTCTCTTTACTGACCTTATGCTTAATACAACTCAGCCCCTCCACTGGTGGTTTCTCTTAGTTTGAAAAGAAAGCTTCAACCAAATTGGCAGCCTAATTTTCAATGCTATTCTGGCTGAAATCAAGATAGTTGTAGACATATAGGAAAGTCTTAACCTCAGGGCTAAATGAGGCACAGCAGCAACAGCAGACACCTTGGTTGCCACGCCAGCCTGCCTCAATCACATATTGAAAAGGTGGAATCATAGGATCATAAAGGTAAAGGGACCCCTGACCATTAGGTCCAGTCATGGACGACTCTGGGGTTGTGGCGCTCATCTCTCTCTATAGGCCGAGGGATCCAGCGTTTGTCCGCAAACAGTTTTTCCGGGTCATGTGGCCAGCATGACTAAGCCGCTTCTGGCGAACCAGAGCAGTGCATGAAAACGCCGTTTACCTTTCCTCCGGAGCGGTACCTATTTATCTACTTGCACTTGACGTGTTTCAAACTGCTAGGTGGGCAGGAGCATAGGATCATAGCACTGTAGAATTAGAAGGGACCCCAAGGGTCATCTAGTCCTACCCCCTGCAATGCCAGAATCCTGCCCACAGCTGTTCCTAGGTGGGCTTCAACCACCAACCGTCTGCTTAACAGCCAGGTGCGCTGACCCAGCAGCTCCTAGGGCCTGGGGAGCTCTCAGGAGAGCCCTGCTTAAGTCGTGTGAGGCCTCTGAAAGTCTCTGCGCAATCTTTTTTTTTATTTTTTTTTATTTAATTTTTATTACATTTTGTTCCATACATAACACTTCAACCACATACCTAACCCCACCACCTCTACAAACATACAATACATCCATTCAACAATACCTCTACCAATCATTTACTTACATAAAAATAAGGTTTAACATAATCATAATCTAATCAAATTACATTCATTACAATACGTTACCAATATATTCGCCTCAGCTTCTACTACACTTCCCTTGTTACTCTCTCCATTAATCCATTTAAACTAATATAGATAGAAGATAAGGTAACTAACACTGACATCCATAATATTAAACTTAATAAATCTTCATTTATCATTATTGTATGCTTAATTAGCTAACACAAAACGTGATCAATCCAATATATACGCCAAGTTTGCGTTACACCGTTCTTTTAGGTGAAGTAGAAATTCACACCACTCCTCAATATAATTTTGTCTCGGGTTATCTTTAATTTTTTCAGATAAAAAGGCCAGTTCGCTATAATCTAAGGTTTTGTTAAGCCAATCCTTTTTATTCGGGAGCACGGCACTCTTCCAATGGGCTGCTATCAGCGTTCTTGCCGCTGCAGAGGCATATAAGAAAAAGTTCTTCCTTCTAATCGGTATGTCAGGTGAAGTTATTCCCAGTAGGTATGCCTCTGGGGTTTTTGCAAACTTAATTTTAAAGATAGACTCCATTTCTAAATGTATTTCATTCCAAAACATTTGTACCTTACAGCACTCCCACCAGATATGATACATACTTCCAATTTCTTCACATCTCCAACATAAATTGCTCACATTCTTATACATACGTGAAAGTTTATACGGAGTGACATACCACCTATAAAACATCTTTACTAGATTTTCTCTGATTGCGTTACAGGTAGTAAATTTCCAGTTTTGCCTCCACAGATTTTCCCATCTTGAAAAGATTATATTGTGGCCTACGTCCTGCGCCCACGAAATCATTGAAGGTTTAGTCTGCTCCTCCATGACAGTCCAATCTAGCAGCAACTGGTAAGCCTTGGATAATGTTTTAACCTTAGAGTTTATGACATCTGTTTCAAATCTAGAGGGTTCATTTCCGAACCCTCTTTTGCTATCAACTTTATACCTTTCAAATAACTGGTGATATGAAAACCAATCTTTTACTTTATCTTTCAATTGTTCATATGTTTTAAGTTCTAACTTGTTATTTTTGTCTTCTAGCAACATTCGATATGTAAGCCAATGGTCCCGCGATTTACCACGCCTCATCGCGAAAGCCTCCGTTGGGGAGTTCCACCAGGGCATCTGTTGTTCCAGTAAATGTTTATATTTCAGCCAGACCTTTAATAAAGATCTTCTGAAAATATGATTTGAAAAATCTTTGTGTACCTTATATTTTTCATAATTTAAGTAAGCGTGCCATCCAAATCTTAAATTAACACTTTCTAGATCAAGCAGCTCCGCATTTTCTAACCGGCACCACTCTGCTACCCACATAAGACACGCAGCCTCATAATACAAAATTATATCTGGCAAGGCCAGCCCCCCTCGTGACTGAAGATCTATCATGTTTAAATGCTTAATTCGTGGGCGCTGACCTTGCCATACAAACCTTGATATATGACGCTGCCACTCTTTCAGCCTGTCATTTCCTCCCAATATCGGGATTGTCTGAAATAAAAATAACAATTTAGGAAGTACCATCATTTTAATTGCCGCCACTCTTCCCAGGAAAGAAAGTTTAAGAGCGTTCCATTTTTCTAAATTTTGTTTTATACCATTCCAAACTTGTACATAATTATCCTGGTAGAGATTTATGTTTTTCGGGCTTAACCATACTCCCAAATACTTTGCTTTAAGGCAGGTTTTAAGGCCGGTGTTTTTCTCCAAAGCTTCTATTTCATTTTTTGTCATATTTTTCACCAGAAGTTTTGTTTTAGTTTTGTTAATCTTAAAACCTGCCAAATTTCCATATTCCTCAATTATATCCATAGCTCTTATTATACTTGTTTGCGGGTTTTCAGATGTGATCACCAAGTCATCCGCGAATGCCTTTATTTTGTAATGCCTTTGACACATCTTTACCCCAGTTATGACCGAGTCATCTCTCAGTTGGTTGTTAAGTACCTCCATAATCGTAATAAAGATCAGGGGGGAAAGTGGACACCCCTGTCTTGTCCCTTTGCATATTGGGAGACTGCCTGTTATATTACTATTTATAATTAGATTTGCCCTTTGTTCTTTATATATCGCACTGATTCCTCTACAAAAAGTATCTCCAAATCCCGTTTGAACAAACAGTTCTTTCATAAAAGCCCATGAAATTTTATCAAAAGCTTTCTCGGCGTCAAGGAGCATTATTGCAGCCGGCTTATCTATTTTAATGTCCAAGTATTCTATTATATTTACAATATGCCTTACATTATTATAAAGAAATCGCCTTGGCAAAAATCCGGCTTGATCTTTGTCAATTATTTCCTGTAAGACATTTTTAAACCTTTGTGCCAATATATCTGCGAACAATTTATAATCCGTGTTTAATAATGCAATCGGTCTATAGTTTGATCTTTGGGTAAGGTCGGTGTCATTTTTCGGAATCAGTGTGATGTAGCTATCCTTCCAGGTATCTGGAATCTCTCCACTAATCAATATATCATTCATTGTGTCTTTCAAGGGAATAAATAGCGTCTCCTCCAGCTTTTTATAGTAAATAGCGGAAAAACCATCAGGACCCGGAGATTTACCCAACTGTAGTTTTTTAATAGCTTGTTGCAATTCTAACGCAGAAATTGGTGCGTTAAGAGTTAATAATTTTCCTTCTTGTGGCTTTTTTAATCTATGTTTCTGTATATATTCTTTAAGTTTCTCATTATCAACCTTTTTCTCTTTGTACAAATCTCCGTAAAATTCCATAAAACTTTCGTTTATTCTGTTTTGGTCCGTAATTGTTTTCTCTCCTATTTTAATTTTAGTTATTGTGCAGTGGTCCTTTTTTTGCTTTAATTGCCACGCTAGGAGCCGGCCCGGTCTATTACCATACTCAAAAAATCTTTGTTTCATAGCCCTCACTTTCCATTCCAGTTCCTCATTTATTATTATTCCAAACTGAATCTGTAAAAATTTAATTCTTTCTCTAATCTTTTCATTGTCAGGTTGTTTAAATAATTCTCTCTCGTTCTCCTTAATCTCTTTCCAAATGTCCAATTTTTTCTTCTCTTTACTTCTTTTTTGGATGAAATTTTGCTGAATAAAGAATCCTCTGAGGACTGCTTTACTCGCATCCCACACATTCTTGATATTTACCTCATTATTTAAGTTAAATTGAAAGTATTCTTTCAATGTTTTGTCTGCTGCTTGCAAGATTTTTTCATCTTTTAATAGACTTTCATTTAGTTTCCACCTTCGGGGTCCAACTTGGCTGCCTTTTAATACAATATCTATTGAGTTGTGATCTGATAAAGTATTTGGATGAATATTTACATTTTTTATTTCTAAAAGAGTCTCCTTGGATGTCCAAATTCCATCAATTCTCCCCGCTGAATGTTTAACATGTGAGTAATGGGTATATTCTTTATCGTATGGGTGTTTGTACCTCCAAGCATCAAACAATCCCATTACTTCTATCATTTGAAAGAAAGAATTTGGTAGTTTACTTTGACTAATTTCAGATCTTTTTTTTGTCCGGTCCAATGATGGTTCCACTACCCCATTAAAATCTCCCATCATTATTATTTTTTCCCCCACGAAATCATACAATTTTTCTTGCAATTTTTGGTAAAATTCCTTTTTTCTCTCGTTTGGGGCGTAGATACCCACCAAGATTCGTCTCTGCGCAATCTTGCTAGGCTCCCACAAGATCTCGTTGGAACCCAGAAGCTGTAGCCATGTAGTGTAACATGGGGGGGCCATTGCCCCAGGCTCATGTTTTGAGGGGGCGCAACCAGGCACCCCCACTATAGTTCCCTCATCGAGGGAAACCACACCCAGGCTGGCCTTCGGGGCTGGGGTGTGGGTAGCAGCGGCAGCTGCTCCACTCCTGGGTCAGCTCTGAAGCGTCCACGCAACGCCCCTGATGCAGCCACAGTAAGCAAGGCTTCAGCGGGAGTGGCAAGTGGAGCAGGCAGCAGACGGCATGCAGGGCAGCACCTTTCTATTTTCTCAGGTGGGACGTCCAGTTTATGGCTCATCCATTCCCTGATCCAGGCCAGTATTTCTGGGGCATTCTTCCTCAACCCACTCCAGATGTTTTGGACTACAGTTTCCACCTGCCTTAGCCAGCATGACCAATGGTGAGGGACGTTGGGAGCTGTAGTCAAAAAGACCTGGAGTGCAGGAGTTCACTGATACTTATTCCCAGGTAAACGTATGCAGGATTGTAAGCTAAAGCTGCTAATTGGGCAAGGTGACAACTTTTAGAGATATGGAGATGATATGGTTTCACAGCTCAAATGCAATGGAAGTGTATCCAGCTGAGGCATTTACTATAAAAATTATTCAGACCTGCTGTGTTACCAGCTGCAGAAACATCTGTAGTTCTGGCTCTGTTGGACAGTAATGGCAAACACCAATTTAGCAAGCTTTAATGTAAGTGATATTGAGCGGAATATGTAACTATATATTTGTAAAATTTCTATCCCACTCTTCCTCCCAAAGCAGCCCAGGGGTGGCAAACCACAAAACAGCCAAACAATGCAAAAACAGTTTAAAAACCTGGAAACTTTTAAAAACAAACAAATATCCTCACAGCTAATAATTTAAAAGTTGCCAGGAGCTGTATATTTCTGACACCCAATGTTTGGGTGAATAGGAATGTTCTTAAATTTCTCCTGAATGTTAACAATGAGGGAGGGAGACAGACTTTCCCAGGGAGGACTTTCCACAAATTGAGATCCGCTATTGAGAAGGCCCCAGGAGGACTTGTGGGGCGGGGAGCCAATGATTTCGGAGCTTGTGGGAATAAGCAATGGGGGCAATACTGGCTTCCACTCCAATTTTAAAATAATCCCACAGAAAAATAATATATACAACGTATTGGGCCCCTAAGAGACTGGGGGAAACTCTGGGTAAGACGTAGCGATGCTGCTTACATTTACAATGATGAAATAGTGTCTGTATGAGGATATGCAGAGTTTCATTGGTGGCAAAACTACTAATGCCACAAAATGCAATGACCCAACACTTCTTACAGGTGCTACTTGTCTAACACAGATGATAAAGGCAGCTGTGCATAATAAAATAGTATAGATAACATGGGGAAAACTGCAATAATAATGGAAAAATATTTGTGGGTGTTTCTTTTTGTTTGTTCACATGCCTGAGATTGATTACAAATATTCAATGCTTTATTTGAAAAAGGAAACCATTAGCATCTATTATAAAATGCTGCATTTCCTTGGTTGTTTCCTTATTCCCATGTTTCCCATCTAAGCTGAGACTGCCTGATACAGCGTTGTCATCTCAAGACTGCTTTCTTAGGATTGGTTCCTGTGATAAAAACTCCTGTTCAGACAAGCCCAAGAAAGTTTGGGATGCTTCAGCCACACACCATTGCTAATCACTGAGAAGCCACATTCACTATATTTCTCAGCAGAACTATGAAATAGCATCCACCAGCCTGTTATCATTTATCACAGGAAGAGAGAGAGACTTTTTTTTAAAAGAGTATGTAGGAAGGAGGGGCATTTTTATACTTTCTACTTGTACTTTCACCTCCTGTTCATCTTCTAAATCAGAGGCGTAACACCAGTGATGAAGACATATCAGATGACTGACCACATAGCTGGTACAGCAAAACGGTTAAGAAACTAGCAGCGCAACCTTGTGCATGTTTGCTTTGGACATAAATTCTACAATGGTGCTTGTTCTCAAGTTAAGTATTGTATATATTTGGGAGGGTGTACTGACCCTTTTGGACCACAAATAACAAGGTGAATCTGGGTAGTTCAGGATAACCTTTCATGTTACTTACTAGGCTATGTACACTATAGCAGCATGAAAAGCAGTGAGGTTGTTTCAGTTTCTTACGTCACTAATACATACCAGGAAGGGGTAGGAATGTCTTCATCCAATGTGCATTACCTGATCTGTTTCCTCACAATTAACTCCAATTCACTGTATCCCAGGCGCAGTTCAAACACCATGTTATCCAATGTTAACCTTCTTTTAGC
>JAWWNF010000098.1:2230000-2451908 GCA_034641395.1 Darevskia armeniaca
GGGCAGTATTTCAATATGAGTAGGAAAATGAGAGTACCCCTAAACATTTTTTTAGAAAAAAGCACTGAGTTTGGGACGCAGGTAGCGCTGTGGTCTAAACCAATCGGAAGGTCAGTGGTTCGAATCCCCACGACGGGGTGAGCTCCCGTTGCTTGGTCCCTGCTCCTGCCAACCTACCAGTTTGAAAGCATGTCAAAGTGCAAGAAGATAAATACGGTAGGTACTGCTCCGGCCAGAAGGTAAACGGTGTTTCCATGCGCTGCTCTGGTTTCGCTAGAAGCGGTTTAGTCATGCTGGCCACATGACCCAGAAAAACTGTCTGCGGACAAATGTCGGCTTCCTCGGCCAGTAAAGCAAAATGAGCCCCGCAACCCCACAGTCGTTTGCGACTGGACTTAACTGTCAGGGGTACTTTACCTTTACTTTGAGAAGACTGTAAAAGGCTGGGTGGGGGACTTTGGGAGGTATTCAGCTAGGTTTTACTCAGTGTTAGACCTGCTCAAATTAATGAACATGATTAAATTATGTCCATTAATCTAAATGTGTCTACATTGAGTAAAAGTTAGTTAAATACTAGCCTTTAATATTGAAACAGTAAGCAATATCTATATACCTTGTCAATGTGATGATTTTTTAAAATGCAGTTTATCTTGGCTACAAATTCATTGACAGTGAGGAATACTGGCTAAACTATTATTAACAGTACACAGTGAGCTTTGGACTGTTTAAAAAATGTCCATGTTATCATTCAATATTATGGTGACTTTCTACATCAAAACAGATTCACAGGATATCATATACAAGTGGTTTTTAACTTTTTTTGCTCCCATTGGAATGACAATGGTGACATCTACTGTTTAAGGGAGGGAACTGTTCAACTACCGGAAGGTGCAAATCCACAAAGATTCAAATCTTTCCCAGTGGTATGCTGTCTTCCAGTGCATTGGCCACATACACCAATATACGTTCTGATGAAAACCCAGATCTGGGCTCACTGTCCTTTTCTCCAGACACCCCTTATAACTGAAGGCTTAATGTCTTGGAGTCCTAAAACTCAGGAGCAGAGAACATACTTCTAAATAGGGATGATCACACCAGGAATAGGGCAACTTCTAACCATTCATTCTGGTCAAGCTGGGTTATTGTTTAGTACTTGAGGCAAGACCCACATCAGACATTGGCAGAAATATACAGAGTGCTTCTGGGCAAATGAAAATGGTGGGTGGCTAGGGGTCTCACCAGTACTGTACTGGGCATGCACTCAGCTCAGGACCGGCATAGCCGTTAGGTGGTGCCTAATGCCATCTGATGCCTCTGCCATCTCCAGAGAAGCGGTCCTGGCATTTGCTCTGGTTTTGGGTGAGATTGTGCCTATTTCTGGCAAGATCTCACCAAGAGTGTGATATCTTGCATGATTTCGACAAGATCTAGGTGGAAATTGGCACGATCTCATTTGAAACCAGCCGGGGCTTGTGCCACTTGTCTGAGTGTGGCAGATGTTGCAGGGTAGGTGATGGCAGTGACAGGGCACTTTCTGTTTTGCCTCAAGTGGCAACACAGGGTGTGTGGTCCCTGGTTCAGCTGTCCTGTAAGCAAAGTAGGAAAAAGAAGTGGTTTTTTTTTTAAGGGAAGGATCAGGAAATCTGTTGTCTATCACAGAGCACTTGGTCTCCAGTCCCCTAGACCACCCCCTAACAATGCCCATGTAGTCAATATTTAGTGACATTCTGGCATTTTTCTTAGGAAGGCAATAATCACCCTCTAGGATCATGCTCATTCCCAGGGGATTTCCACACTGGCCTTTATAGTGGTATGTTTCCGAGCACAATTCAAAGTGTTGGTGCTGACCTTTAAAACCCTAAACGGCCTCGGTCCAGTATATCTGAAGGAGCATCTCCACCCCCACCATTCAGCCTGGACACTGAGATCCAGCGCCGAGGGCCTTCTGGCGGTTCCCTCGCTGCGAGAAGCCAAGTTACAGGGAACCAGGCAGAGGGCCTTCTCGGTAGTGGCACCCTGTGGAACGCCCTCCCACCAGATGTCAAAGAGAACAACAACTACCAGACTTTTAGACGACATCTGAAAGCAGCCCTGTTTAGGGAAGCTTTTAATGTTTGCCGGACTATTGTATTTTAATATTGTGTTGGAAGCCACCCAGAGTGGCTTGGGAAACCCAGCCAGATTTGGGGGGGGGTATAAATAATAAATTATTATTATTATTATTATTATTAATCATTATATATAATCACCGGTGGTTTTGGATTATTGGCATGCTTCCACAGTTGTAATTAACCTGCTGTTATTCCAGAATATTCCAAAATAACTCCCACTTTTTCCTCTACCACAAAAATTCTGACTTTTTTTTAAAAAAAATCTTCAGTATTTGTTCATGTGTAGATGAGTTACAGCATTCTCCTGATTTCTCTTTGAAGGTAGTGGGGCTGGGGGGGGGCATGATTTAGGAGACATCTGACCAGTGCAAGCTTTCAGTTTGGGATGTTCTGAAGAGAAGGCAGATCACGACAAGTGTTCTGGGACGAGATGTAGAGGCACATGCCACCACTTCTAATCCCACAAGGTTAGAAATTCAGAATACCAGGCATTATATACCATAAACAAAAGCACAAAAGCAACAACATGAAAGAGCTATCCCCATGCAAATGCACATGCTCATAGCTCATAACTTTTACTGTCTGAAGGAGTATGGGGATATGTAAGGGTCGACATGACAGCCATGGAACCTTTCTCAATTCAGGCACAAGCCACCATTAGTGTGGAAGGGGAAAACCACATTCATTTTCTAATAACAGCAGCATGTGACCCCAGCTCCAAATTCACTTTTAAAAACATCAGAGCAAACAGCAACTATACCACTCTAAAAGGTAAGTGTGGAAAGTCCTTAGTTTGTTAAACTCTTTAGCCACTAGGTGGCAAAAACAAATCAACCAGCCATACAATGGTTTGAATGTACAAAGTTCCAGGTTCAATCCCTGTTATCTCTGGCTAAACAGATGAGGATGGGAAATACCATCTAAATAATAATTTGTCTCCAGACATCCTTTTCCACTACAAAGCAAAAGATCAGGTTTTTTTTTTAAAAAAAGCCCTGCACCTCTCCCAAAGTTCTTAAAATGAGTATCAATATTCAAATTTTCTTGCTGCTTACTTTGTTGTTGTTTTATCCACCCATCATGAGCAGGTCCCATGATTTAAAATTGAGAGTAAAAACAAAAAAAAACCAGATTAAAAATAGATTATAGTCACAGGCCCTGAAAATACACATCTCAGGTGTCAAAAGCCAGGGTATAGAACAGGGGTAGGCAACCTAAGGCCCATGGGCCGGATGCGGCCCAATCACCTTCTCAATCTGGCCCGCGGACGTCCAGGAATCAGCATGTTTTTACATGAGTATAATGTGTTATTTAAAATGCATCTCTGGGTTATTTGTGGGGCCTGCCCAGTGTTTTTACATGAGTAGAAGGTGTGCTTTTATTCAAAATGCATCTTTGGGTTATTTGTGGGGCATAGGAATTCATTCATTTTCCGCCCCAAAATATAGTCCGGCCCACCACATGGTCTGAGGGATGGTGGACCAGCCCACAGCTGAAAAAGGTTGCTGACCTGTATAGAATCATAGAATTGTAGAGTTGGAAGGGCTCCTCTAGTCCAACCATAGCTGTCAACCTTCCCTTTTTTTGGGCGGGAAATTCCCTTATTCCAGTGCCGTTTCCCGCTGCTATCCCGGATTGTTAGATATCCCGTAAATTTCCCAGATTTCAAAGGAAGCAGCTCCTCTCCCTCCCTGCCGGCCAGGGAGGCTCCTCAGTTGCGTTGCTCGGCTGTGTTGCTCACCAATAGTTACAGAGAATAGGATGTCATTAGACAACAGCACTGTTTGTGCTTTGCTTGCATGTAAAATCAACCACTCTGGCCCAGCCCACAAATACACTCCTTCCAAAAGAGTGTTAAAGGATGCAAAGCCTGCAACACGTTTGTATAATAAGTCATTAATGGATGCCAGAGAGCCAAAAGAGTGAACCTGATCAATCCCCCCCATGAAGAATTGACGCTTTTGAATTGTGGTGCTGGAGTCCCGTGGACTGCAAGAAGATCAAACCGATCCATTCTGAAGGACATCGGCCCTGGCTGCTCACCGGAAGGACAGATCCTGAAGCATTGCATGAGAAGAGAAGACTCCCTGGAAAAGAGACCCTGAGGTCGGGAAGGATGATGGTGTGTAGCCTGGTGTAAATTAATTTATAGCCTGGGGAGATTACCGCAGCATGGACTGTCCCTGAGAACCATAGACTGTCCCCGGGACAGGTGAGGCTGCTGATCCCTTATTTTCAAAACTGAAAATTGACAGCTATGAGTCCAACCCCCTGCAATGCAGGAATGTTGCCCACAGCTGTCCCTGGGTGGGCTCAAACCATCAACCTTTTGGTTAACAGCCAGACATGCTGACCCATTGTGCCAGTGAGAGAGAAGGAAGGAGAGGGGAGAGGGGGTGCAATCTGATGGTTAATTTATGGTCGGTCCACAGCATCGTTTGGTGAAATACACTTTTCGCCTACATCTCATTGTCTAGAAGAGGACCACTTGAATTGGGCAACCGCGACATAAATGGAGCCTAATATATCAACGGCTATTAGCCATGATAACTCAATGGAACCACCATCTTCAGTAGCAATATAGCATGGAATGCCAGCTGAGAGACTGCAGACAGTGGTTGTTGATTTCACGCCCTATCCATGGGCTTCCCAGAAGCATCAGGCCGGCAACGGTTGGAAACAGGACACTGGACTAAATGGACCTTTAGTATGATCAATCTAGCAAAGCTTTTTATGTGCATGAAACATCAGCCTTCATTTCAGCTGAAGCCATAGTGGAAATAAATTGCTCAGATTTAGTGTTGTGGAAATTATGCAAATAGAACTTTCACAGTTGAGGTTTTGGGTGTTTGTGAAATAATAACAATTTGGCATGCAATTTTTTTGGGGGGGGAATATTCATTACACTTCTCATTTAAATATAAAAGGAAGCATAACATCTGAATATATTTGAACAATAAATCATTAGCTGCATAAATACGATATACCTAAGGAGGGGAAAAGACAGAAAATCCCTTTCAAGCTTTTAAAAATTGCCACAACATTCCAATATTCTAAAGTACAGCCTCCCAGATTTCTCCTTTTATTAGCCTCCTTTTCAGAGTTTCTGAGATATGCTGCTGAATACTCCCATCATCATTCCTTGAGATGTTTTCCAGATTCATTTCTTTTCAGTGGACTGTGGGCAGGACTGCATTCTCTGAACTAGAAAAGAAGACAGGCAGATGGAAAGAAAGCAAGAGAATTCCATGTCAAGGAAGTAATGTTAGAACTTGTCTGATGTGATCCACAGGAAAGCAGAACAATGTTGCACGCCACTCCAAACCTCTGCCGTGCAGCAGCAAGACCCCAGGGGGTTCCAGGCGCTCACCCAGGGTTGTGTTGCTGTTGGGAAAACCAAGGCAGACATAGAATCAGAATCAGATTTTATTCACATAGCCAACAGGCCATAGCAACTAAAATACAGAAAAAACAGATAGAAACATTGGAAAACGACCAGTCAGGAACAGAAGTATATAGATGTACTGATAGATCATATAGAGGTCAATGAGGCCCCAGTTTGGCGGCCTGAGATGATCAGTGGGGATGGTAAGGTTCTCTCGTTCATCAGAGCTATAGAGATAAGCTGATTGTGACATCTATAAGCCTCAGGTACATGGGCTGCTCATATATGCCGAGTTGACTTTCAGATTGTGGCCCTTAATCTCATTGCCCTCTCGATGAATCTGGCGACTTTCTCTGTTGTCAGGATGTTCTGGTCCGATAACAAGTGAAACGTTGTGGCCGCTGATGAGCGACCTGGGATGGAAAGTAAAAGGGGGGTGATAATCTCACTCCTCAGGTCTTTATACAGAGGGCAGGCCAGAAGAACATGTGACACTGTCTCCATGTTTCCGTCTCCACATGGGCAAAGACGTTTCTTCCTGGGGAATTTCTGATATTGGCCTTCCAGCACAGCAGACATATTTACACCTGGAGTCTTCAGTGGAGGGGGTACAGAACATGATACCCCAAGAGTGTCTCTTATTGCCCTTCTCATAGCTTCTGCAAGCTTGGGTCCAAACCAGCAGTCAGTCATGGCTCCTGGACTCTTGTCAAAACTGTACACACCTGGTTTAATCACCGCATATGTCTTGTCTTAAGAGAGCGATCACATGATGTACCAAGGCTATCTTGTGAATTCAGTGGCTGTGTCTTTCCCAAGTGTCAGTTGACATATTCAGCTGGGCTTTGTCACTGTGGACTTGCTAGCCTCTCTTAGTCGTACACACGGAGTAGTAATGGAAATTTCATTGCAATGCAAATCTCCATTGCAAAAAAAATTCTTCAGCGTACTGTATGACGTAATGAACATCTTTAGCACTTAAAGGTGATGTGCAAACCTGCAGGGTATGAATGAATGCCAAGGTTTCTGAAAAGGCTGGTTTTACTGCCAACAATTTTTTTTAAAAAAAATCCTTGCAGTTTATATTAATAAGGCTGGATGTTATTGCATGTCAAAAGTTATTGTGATTTATAAAGTATTCCTCACCTAGTGCATAATAAAAAATACTTGGCTCTCAAATCCAATAACTAACAGATGATAGTAGCTTTATCTTCAATATTTAACATGACCTGGAACTTTCTGTCATATCTGATGACATTTTGCTATAATATTTTTTTCCCTACTAGTATTTTAGATTGCTTAAACTACCGTATTTTCCGGCGTACAAGACGACTTTTGAACCCCGAAAAATCTGCTCCAAAATCAGGGGTCGTCTTGTACGCCAGATACTGCAGTGCAGCGCGGGGACTTGCCGAGCAGCACCGGAATTGCGTCCATGGCTCCGCAGAACCAATTTCTGGCGCTGTGGACATTTTGGATATGGGCAGCACAGCACCAGAAATTGCTTCTGCGCATGTCCGCGGCTCCACAGAAGCAATTTCTGGCGCTGCGGACATTTTGGATATGGGCAGCGCGGCACCAGAAATTGCTTCTGCGCATGTCCAAAATGTCCACAGCGCCAGAAATCGCTTCTGCGGAGCCGCAGACGCAATTCTGGCGCCGCTCGACATTTTTTGAGTTAAAATATAGAGTATATCCCAAACTCTATATTTTAACTCGGAAAACTGGGGGTCATTTTATATCCCCAGTTGCCTTGTACGCCAGAAAATACGGTACCACAGAACAAGGAGACATCAGGAGGGAGGGAGGGAGGGAGGGAGGGAGGGAGGGAGGAAGGAAGGAAGGAAGGAAGGAAGGAAGGAAGGAAGGAAGGAAGGAAGGAAGGAAGGAAGGCATAGATTCTATATTATTTTATCTCAGTCCTTGAAAATGTTGGCAGGTGCCAACAATTAATTAAAAATAATGATAATATTCCTTGTTCAATGTCACTAGGCATATTCCTGTATTTTGGAAGCCCCAGTATTTAACAACAGCATAAAAAACACACACACAATGCAATAAGGAGTTTTACTTGGTAGAAATTCTTAAATGCCTTTATGAACTACCAGTGGCCCACAATACATTTTCAGGTAATTCCTGTGACTAGGAAATTATGGAAGGCCTTTTGCACTACAGTGAACTAATTAACACTAATTTAAAACATCACCATGAACTCACTAGGTGGGGCTGGATTTGGGCAAGCAAGTACCATGCATTTCCAATGACCCACAATGATTAAATTTTTTAAAAATTACTAACCTTCTTGACAGAGCACCATCTGATATGTGTCATTCAGTCCAATGGGACTTACTCCCAGCTCAGTGTGTGGGGGATTGCAACTGAAATGCACTATATAGCCAGGCCATTGGTTGGTGTGCGCCTTTGTCCTCCTGGTGTTTATCTTTCTTTCCTCCCCCACTTTTAAAAATATGTATATTACTGTTTTGCAATAGCAAGTACAAACCAGACCATACAACAGCAAAATAAAACAAACTGTGGAGTACTACGTTATTGAGTGAAGCGCTTTAACATAGACTCAAAAATGCACTAGCAACCAATGAAACTAGTACAATATAGGTATTGCATGCTCCAACATCAGCTGCCCTGGAAAAAAATGGGACACCTCATGAGAGTTCAGTGGCCAAAATTTTGGGCTGTGAAAATCCCTGAAATGAAGGGAAATAAAGCTTAAACAGTCTTGTAAAAAGTAAGACTAAACACATAAAGTGAGTAAAGGAAAAATCTAAAGAAATTCCAAAACTCTAAAGCAGAATCTTAATACTATATTTACAAAAGGGTTTGAAAACCTAAAAGGCACAAATTCAAGAAAAGACCAAAATAAACTATTTTAAATTTAAACAAACTCAAGAAAAAGGCTGAATCGCTCCCATGGTCTGGCAGTTACTGCTAATGTTAAAGACTGCTTAATATAGTATTAAGATTCTGCTTTAGAGTGTTCTACCCGTTGCTTTTGAACCTTGGTTATTTAAGTAGAGCACTTTCTAATTTCCTTCTGAGGAAACTGAATAGTTCAGTGAAACGAGGTTTATAGCCGCCATCCCGTTAAGGTCTTGTTTATTTTTTTAGATTTTTCCTTTACTCACTTAATGTGTTTAGTCTTACTTTTTACAAGACTATTTAAGCTTTATTTTCCCTCGTTTCAGGGATTTTCACGGTAACTTTTGGTTTTGTGCAGATTCTTATTCCCGTGATTGTCTTTTTTCTATTGGTTAAAATTTTGGGCTGTGCTTTCTTCGGTCATGGTGCCCCAAAACACACATTTTTGGGCACTGCACCAAAAATGCACATTTTGGGGTACTGTGCCCAGAAAAATCACTTTTTGAGGGGCTGCAATCTCACACAGGTCATATGACCTGTGCAAAAGTGCCGCCCTGGAAGATGGCGTCCCAGTTTTGGACCACTTCAAGTTGGAAAGTATGCTCCAACTGCTTGGCTTCCACCAATATCCTAGCATATTGCACCAGTTGACTATCTTCCAGACCATCTCTATATCTTTATGTTTACTCCATCATATTTATTTTCTTTGGGGTGCTGGCTTTTTCTTTTTTCTCTAATTAATAATTTTTATTTGAAAATAACAAGCTTACAACCACAATCAGTCAACATATTTCCAGTTACATATATCAGTTTGCTTTTGTATCACGTTCTTAAAAGTTAGTGATGATTCTTCAGATACCACCTTTTACTTCCCTCCCAACTTCCGCTCACCCATGTGCGATCTTATTGGTATTTAAATTATTGTTTCTTGTTGCGTTATCAAGTGTTTGTACTTAATAATTCTATCTTTTGTAATATTATCCTGTATCCTTGCGAGTATTTCCTTTTATATTTACATTAAAATTTATTTCCATTTCCATATTTTCCCATATATGCCTCTACACACGCCCACTCTCTCTTAACTTTTTGCTTGGAGCGGCCTCTAATTGAAGCCGTTAATTTTGCCATTGCCATAAATTCGCAAATCTTGGTTCTCCATTCTGATATTTCTGGTATTTTTCCTGTTTTCCAATTTTTTTCCACTAGTAGTCTCGCCACTGCTGTCCTGTAGAGGAATATGTTCTTTTTGTCTTGGGGAATATCATTGGTTATTAAGCCCATCAGATAAGCTTCTAGCTTTTTGAGAATTGTGCTCTTAAATATTCTTTTCAGCTCTTCATGTATCTTAGTCCAAAATTGTTTGATCACCTTACACCCCCACCACATATGATACATTGTTCCCACCTCTACTTTACATCTCCAACACAGGTTTGAATATTTTTTATAAATCTTAGCCAATTTCACTGGGGTAAGGTACCAACGATAGCACATTTTCATTATATTTTCTCTTATCACATAACAGGCTGTAAAGTTTATGTCCACACTCCACAATTTTTCCCACCTGTCTAAGTATATTGTCTTGCCGAAATCTTGTGACCACTTTATCGTTGTTTCTTTTATTACTTCATCTTTCAATTCCCACTCAAGAAATAAGTTATACATTTTCGATATTATCTTTTTATTTGGCTGCAGTAATTCGCTTTGCAATTTAGAAGTTTTCTGTTCAAAGCCTTCATTAAACAGGTGGGCTATTTAGTGGTATTGTAGCCAGCTATTACAATATTCCTTAATCTCATCATATGGTTTTAATTTTAAGACTCCCTGTTCTTTTGTTAATAGTTGTTGGTATGTTGGCCAATTCTTTTCCATGTTTATTTTTTTTTACCACTAATACCTCTTTGGTTCCAGTAGCCACCGGTAATTTACCCATACTTCATGTAAGGTTTTTCTAATTATATGATTCAGGAAATCCTTATTTACGGCCACTTTGTCATAAACCAAATAGGCATGCCAACCAAAGTGATGGTTCCATCCCTCCACATCCAGGATCTCTGTGTTGCTTAACATGATGGGGGTGCTGGCTTCTATAGGTGATAACCATAAAGGTGTTTTCCTTTCCAATAAATCTTGATATCTGCTCCATACTGCATATATTCTTCTCCTTATGCAATGATTTAAAAATTCTTTGTGTATTTTTACCTTATCATATCATAAATAAGCATTCCACCCATCGGCAAGGAGACTCTTATGGGGTAAAACAATTTTTCTGTATGTTAAGTTACAAGAGCAAACTCTGTTAAAATAAAGTGTGTAAAAAAAGCAACAGGAAGGATTCACAGCTTCTAAACACAGGTTTGCCTCTCACACCTGTGTGGCATCTCCATCCTTTGCCTAAAAGGTAACACATGCCCTTTGAAGGGGACAAGAAGCAGAAAAGGGTGTCAGAAACGCAACACACAGCAAGCAGAAAAACAGTTGTCCATTCATGACCCCAAATAATAATAATAATAATAATAATAATAATAATATCTTTATTTTTATCACACTTTTCCCCAGACAGGGAATCCAAAGGCACTAAAAAGTCATGATGCACTAGACTAGCAACTTGAAAGAACACACTGAAGACAAAAATGCATCCAAAACAGGAACTTGCTAAAGTTTTAACAAGTATTGAGACAAGGAGTGGCAGCAGGACAGTAAACAGAGAGTTGCCGACAGTTCCCATAACAACGTGATTTCCAGTGTGGATTTGTTTTGTGTACAGCTTGATTTGAAGCACAGAAACATTATTTCATGTGCTAATGATAAAGATAAAGATAATGTCCATAAACTTCAAAGTTTAAAGGCGGTGTAGTTTTTTTAAAAAACTGGGTTGGGCATGGAATGGAATGCGTGAGAGCGAAAGTATCCTGACAAGTGGAACAGGTTGAGTGAAACAAGAGGCTGGAATTTGGGGGCCATAGTATCAGTTTTGATAAATGGCCCAATAGTGAAAAAGGCAAGAGTTGCTTATAGCTTATGGGATGGGATAATTTGTGTGCTGGGTGTGAACTTACATCTGGCGTATGCAGTCTGAAGGAGCCGTTGAATGTGGGGCGTCTGATGACCCATGTGGTGGAGCACTGAACTCTGCCTGATAGCTCCCATGGAAAGTCAGCACAATCTTAATTCCCAGTATGCCCAAACTGATCACAAGCACACTTGATGAGCACGGACATAGAGCTACATCAAATTAGAAAAGGTATTTAAAAAATGCATATTTATTTATTTATGGTACCCCCCTTCCCCAAAAAACCCACTTTTTAGTCCAAAAAAGGCTTCCAGAACAGTTTACAACAATCAGTAACTGGACAGTCCCTGCAGTCAGGCTTATAATCTGGGCCTGTGCTCAGATATGCATGATACGAAAGGAAAAGTGATCAGGAGGGAAGGGGTGGGAAATGGAATGCAGATACTAGTTCTTTGTTACAAAGTTATTCCTAGTAGTGTGAGGAGGGGGAAGGGGGGGAAGGGGGGTGGGCAGGAACTCTTTGCAGCTTGCTTGGAATAGTCCAGGTTGGTCTCTCCACTCTCCTGCCCTGTACCCCCCCTGAAGACAAGGGGCACAACCTCCCACTGGCTCTGACATCCCTGGCCATAGGCAGAGGCCAGTGTTTGCCACCCTCCAGCTCCACCGTCCCAGCACCACTGACAGCTGGAACAGAGTTGTTCTTTCTGGTCTTCAGGCTGGGCTAGCAGTATTCGCTGGGTGAAGGGAAGATTTCCACAATCCATGAAGGCCTTATTCATGTACCGTGGTCCCTCGACTTACGAAGATAATCCGTTCCGACGGGACCTTCGTAGATCGAAAACATCGTAAGTCGAGTCCCCATAGGAATGCATTGGGGAGAAAAAATTCGTAGGTCGAAAAAAACCTCATCTAAACTTCGTAACTCGAGGAAACCCTATCTAAAACGGCCGTGATTTCTTTTCGGGAGTCGAAAAATTTGGAAGCGCGCGGCCGCTTTGATCCCTCGTAACTCGAAAACAACGTAAGTCAGGTCATTCGTAAGTCGAGGGACCACTGTACATCCCTAAGGGCTAAGTGCCTGCCATAAAACGCCTAAATAGTTCTTTTTATTTTTAGTGGTACTGTTTTGGGTAGGCCGCCACAGCGGAATGCTGAATGGATGGACAGATGGCAGCTAACAGATTGAGGTTGAATCCTGACAAGACAGAAGTACTGTTTTTGGGGGACAGGGGGCGGGTGGGTGTGGAGGACTCCCTGGTCCTGAATGGGGTAACTGTGCCGCTGAAGGACCAGGTGCGCAGCCTAGGAGTCATTTTGGACTCACAGCTGTCCATGGAGGCGCAGGTTAATTCTGTGTCCAGGGCAGCTGTCTACCAGTTCCATCTGGTACGCAGGCTGAGACCCTACCTGCCCACAGACTGTCTCGCCAGAGTGGTGCATGCTCTAGTTATCTCCCGCTAGGACTACTGCAATGCGCTCTACGTGGGGCTACCTTTGAAGGTGACCTGGAAACTGCTATTAATCCAGAATGCGGCAGCTAGACTGGTGACTGGGAGTTGCCGCCGGGACCACATAACACCGGTCCTGAGAGATCTACATTGGCTCCCAGTACGTTTCCAAGCACAATTCAAAGTGTTGGTGCTGACCTTTAAAGCCCTAAACGGCCTCAGCCCATTATACCTGAAAGAGCGTCTCCATCCCCATCTTTCAGCCTGGACACTGAGGACCAGCTTCGAGGGCCTTCTGGCAGTTCCCTCGCTGCAAGAAGTGAAGTTACAGGGAACCAGGCAGAGGGCCTTCTCGGTGGTGGCACCCGCCCTGTGGAACGCCCTCTCACCAGATGTCAAGGAAATAAACAACTATCTGACTTTTAGAAGACTTCTAAAGGCAGCCCTGTTTAGGGAAATTTTTAATGACTGACGTTTTAATGTATTTTTAATGTTTTGTGGGAAGCTGTTCAGAGTGGCTGGGGAAGCCCAGCCAGATGGGTGGGGTATAAATAATAAATTATTGTTATTATTATTATTATGAATAAACTGTGGAACGTGGTGATTCTGTGCCACATTGATACCATACCAATAATCCCTGTTGTTCATGGTTACCAACCCTGATGTCTCTGTCCCTCCTCCCCTATCAGAGACAGTATGCCTTTCCTTGTGTACCCCTTGGGAGAGTGCCATAGTTCTCATGTCATGCTAATGGACTTGTCCTAAGCATCTGATTGATCACTGTGAGAACAGAGTGCTGGACCAGAAGGGGCTTTGGTCTGATCCAGCAGAGATTTTGTTGTGTTCTTATGAAGGCTCTAAGATGCAATGCACAGGTATGCAGTTTAATTTCACTGTAGGCTCGCAGTGTGCGCATCCTTCCACCATGTCTACAAATAAAAGCAATTAATTGAAGTAGAGCTCATATATTCGCAGTGTAATTAACTAAAGAGAGGCACGTACTTTACTAATTTAACCTCCAAAGGTAAGGCTGAAATGAAGATGACTATCAAACTGAATTATTTCTTCATTAGCAAAGCTCAGGAACAATCTCTGCTGTGGAGTAATGAATTTTAATTGTGTGTGAATGCTTCCATAACGCAAGTCCAATTACTCCACAAGGGAGGGCATTATTAATATGGGGGAAAGTATAGACAACCAAATAGAAGTGATTTAAGTAATATATATATATAGTATTCCGGCTAGCAAGGCCTTCATAGTGTTATCTTGCTGTGCTACCATCTAAATTATAGGTGTTACTGAGACGCATGTTCATTGGGGGGGGGGGGGAATAGGTCTGCAAACCCACAAGCTATTCTTTCATCACATATTCATATTGAAACAAGCTCATGTTTCTCTCCATACATTTATATATATTATACTGCTGTTAAAGTGTGTGGCTCAAATTCTTCACATCCCTAATTGGGTGGCTGTAGTTCTTTGGTGGATAAAAATAACTCGCCTCAGTCCAGAGAAACTAGCCACTCTTGAGTCTTACCAAAACCAAGAGAACAATAGGGCACCCCTGTCCATGTTTGTTCAGAAGTAAGCTCCACTGTGTTCAGTGAGGCTTAAAGGTAAAGGTAAAGGGACCCCTGACCATTAGGTCCAGTCGTGACCGACTCTGGGGTTGCGGTGCTCATCTCGCTTTATTGGCCGAGAGCCGGCGTACAGCTTCCAGGTCATGTGGCCAGCATGACTAAGCCGCTTCTGGCGAACCAGAGCAGCGCACGGAAATGCTGTTTACCTTCCCGCCGGAGTGGTACCTATTTATCTACTTGCACTTTGACGTGCTTTCGAACTGCTAGGTGGGCAGGAGCTGGGACCGAGCAACGGGAGCTCACCCTGTCGCGGGGATTCGAACCGCCAACCTTCTGATCGGCAAGCCCTAGGCTCTGTGGTTTAACCCACAGCGCCACCCACGTCCCTTCAGTGAGGCTTACACCCAGGCAGTGCACATAGGATTGCAGCCTTAGTTGCTCATAACTAACTTAAGCTTCATTAATTTTAATGAGACTTAAGTCAACTAAGGATACAATCTTAATCCCCCAAAGTTGATGGCTGAGGAGGGAGGGGTTAAGAGGGCACAAATGTTGCTTCTCACCATATCTTCCAGCCAAGATGTGGGCTCATAGTGGCAGAGATGGAAAGCTGCCTCTGCTGCCTCTCCTGCCACAGATAGTCAGCAATAAGCACTAGAGGTTCTGGACTTGTGAGGTGGAGCTATGGATGGGCAAATCTGCCAATCTTTGGCTTTCTCAGTTTTCCATTTTCCCAATTTTAAGCTCAGCTCTCCACATTTCAGCATCTGGTTGCAATCAGAAAGGAAAAGCCTGCATGGAATTTCACCAGCATTTTAGGGGGGGTAAACCCCCTAATAGATAAATGCATTTTTGCAATTCTGCCTAGTATAAATACTTTGCAGAGCAATGTTCCCTTCAACAATGCATTTCCATATGTTATTTTCACTAATAGGTGGATTTTTATGTACACTTTGCCCTAATATATGCATTTTTGTAAACACTGCTTGGAGAACTGCACATTTCAAAGGATGGCTGTGTTTCAGCTCTTCTGTTGTTTCAGAAAGTGCAGATGAAGCAGGTTTGCCTATAAACGTGAATGGAATCAAATTTCCGCCCCTGTCCCTTGACAGTGCACAGAAGGCTTTGGATTCCTGGGATTCAAAATTCCAAGGATTCCTTAAGGCATCCCAGTCAGAGGCGGATTTAAGGCAGTGCAACCGGATCTGCCACACTGGGAGCTGGGTCTAGGGGGTGCCACAGGGCGTTGCAACTATGCATTGAGCAAAACGGGAGGGGAGAGGCAGGGGGCAGGCATCAAATTTTGTTCTCACACAGGGTGCTGCTGAAATTTGAAAGGCCAAACTTAGTCTGCCCCCACCTCAATCCTTGGGCCTTTCTGTTGAGCCAGCCTGCAGCTGACAATGCAAGAAAGATCACGAAAACCACACACACCACAATCGTACTGTGCTGGCCAGTGTGAGCAACAGTGCTTTGGGCAAACAAAAATGTTGAAGAATAAGATACACGGTAGATTTCTAATGCAACCACACAATTGTTAGGAGAATGTGAGCATTTCTATCTTCAAATTAAATCTTATTTCACTTGGCTCCCTGACCCCCTGCATTATGTTACTATGCTTATTGCTTATATCTATGCGGAGAAACTAACCATTTGTCCATTAGTCAAAGGTGGGTAACAACAAGGCCCAGAACCAGGAACCCTAAGGGAGCTAAAAGCTACCTATCCAAACCTCCTTTGAGCACTTAATGTTACATAATGACACTTGGGAAATAGGTTTTTTAAAAAACAAAAAAACCTCGGCCTTCACCATTATGTAAACCGACATATGGTTGTATAATGTTAATGCAAGAGATAATGTTACAATATTCAAAGTGCAAGCTGCATATTGAAGAAGGGAGATAATATAAATATAAATAAACATACATTTATCCTTAAGACTCCCTAAAAATGTTCATTGCCCCTGAAGGGAGTCTAATTTTGGTGTCTGGGTGTAGGAGGGACCATAATAATGCATCATATTGGAAGGATGTGTGAGTCCACTTGAAGGGACATGCGACAGGACCTGAGAGCCAGGGGAACCATCTTTACAGAAGGCAGTCCTCTATTTGAGGGTTGTTCAACCCAGTCCGGTTTAAAGTTAAGGGAACCATAAAAAAGGAGCAGAGGAGCCTTGGAAATTGCCTCACCAGCAGAATGAGCAGGCACACAAGTCAACTGAAATCTATTGTATATCGTATTTAAATTATAGTTGTTGTTGTTTAGTCGTTTAGTCATGTCTGACTCTTCGTGACCCCCATGGACCACGAGCACGCCAGGCTACTCCTGTCTTCCACTGCCTCCCGCAGTTTGGTCAGACTCATGTTGGTAGCTTCCAGAACACTGTCCCAACCATCTCGTCCTCTGTCGTCCCCTTTCCTTGCGCCCTCAATCTTTTCCCAACATCAGGGTCTTTTCCAGGGGGTCTTCTCTTCTCATGAGGTGGCCAAAGTATTGGAGCCTCAGTTTCAGGATCTGTCCTTCCAGTGAGCACTCGGGCTGATTTCCTTCAGAATGGATAGGTTTGATCTTCTTGCAGTCCATGGGAACTCTCAAGAGTCTCCTCCAGGCTCCAGAATTCAAAAGCATCAATTTTTCAGCGATCAGCCTTCTTTATGGTCCAGCTCTCATTTCCGTACATTACTACTAGGAAAACTTTAGCTTTAATTATACGGACCTTTGTCGGCAAGGTGATGTCTCTGGCTTTTTAAGATGCTGTCTAGGTTTGTCATTGCTTTTCTCCCAAGAAGAAGGCGTTCTTATTAATTTTGTGACTGCTGTCACCCATCTGCAGTGATCATGGAACCCAAGAAAAGTAAAATCTCTCACTGCCTCCATTTCTTCCCCTTCTATTTGCCTGGAGGTGATGGGACCAGTGGCCATGATCTTAGTTTTTTTATGTTGAGCCTTCAGACCATATTTCCATAATTTCTCCTCACTTTCTGCCATCAAGGTTGTGTCATCAGCATATCTGAGGTTGTTGATTATTTCTTCCGGCAATCTTAATTCGGTTTGGGATTCATCCAGTCCAGCCTTTCGCATGATGAATTCTGCATATAAGTCAAAATAAGCAGGGAGACAATATACAGACCTTGTCGTACTCCTTTCCCAATTTTGAACCAATCAGTTATTCCATATCCCAGTTCTAACTGTAGCTTCTTGTCCCACATAGAAATTCTCAGGAGACAGATGAGGTGATCAAGGCACTCACATTTCTTTAAGACTTGCCATAGGCAACGATTACTTTTTTCTTTTATTTTTTTTTAAGAAAAGAATGAAATTTTAAGCCATGGGTAGCTCTTTTCCTGCCACATTTCAGAAGGAGAGTTGTAGTGGTTTTCACAGTTTTGGGGTGGCTAAAGTATTCACTTAATTCTTTTTTTTAACCTATTAAAATAGTATACATGAAAGAGGTAGAACTAGGTTGGAAACCTGCCCAAATTTCAGACAAATGGGTCCAGCGGGGGTTTTTTTTTTGTCCTAGGGTACCTTAATGTTGATTTGGGGAAAACAAAAGCTGATTTACTTTTCTTTCCTGTGGTTTGTGGGAAATCATTTTATTATGAAATTGCAACTGGCAGGTACCAGGATCCTGATTCTGAACATTGAACCTCCTCCCCTACCGTTGCTGCTTTCCAAATTCAGCTCTCCATCCTGGATGCTGCTATTTATTTAAGAAACAGAACCACACTAACAATCTGAATAATGTCGTGTCAAGTCTGGTCTTCTTTAGATACAACTAACAATTGTGATGCCTTACACTTGCTTAACATCAAGGTTTTGAACCAGGCAGGTTCATCGGGAAAAGAGGGGAAATGGAAATAATTTGCACTCCGTGTTCCTGGATCTCTAGGCCCAATTGTTCTCATAATGAAGCAGGTTCTTAGGAAGTGGTAGTAGTAGTTGATAATCATTAAATCTGTATACCACCCTTTATCCGAAGATCCCAAGGTGGTTCCAGTGCCTCAGAAGCCGGGTGCTGGAGCCACTCTCTGATTGGCTACCAAGACAGCTAGTCAGAGTGGGGTGGAGCCAGCACTTTGGGAGGGAAAATAAAAGGAGCCGTTAGTTTGAGGGATTGTTTGAGGGAGAGATGGGGAGTTGGTTCTGATCTCTTGGGTAACACTCTGAGGGAAATATCCACTCTGAGGGAAATATCTACCGAGAAAGGAGTCCCTAAGCTTAGATAGAAAAACTGTGTTTAGTGTCTTGAGAAAGTATTCAGGTATACAAAAGATCCCACAGAACTCTCTTTATGTACGCAACCACAGCGGCGAGGGTTTTAACAGCAAAAAATTGGAAAGGTGATGTACCGGTAATCCCCACAAAAACTGATTGGCAAGCAAAGATGATAGAATATTCAGAACTTGAAAGGATGACTGGGAGAATAAGAGGAAATTCTAACCAGAAATTTAGTAAAGATTGGATAATGTTAAAAGAATATCTTAAAAATATCTTAAAAAGTACTGTAATAACACAAACCTCCTGACAGATTTGGATTGAATCTTGAAGTTTAAGGAAATTATAAAGTAATTTTTCCCCCTGATAACTAACTGAAAAGAATAATAAACATGAAGTGCCTATAGACTAGTAAGGTATAAAAAGCACAATGAGGTGAATCGGAAGTTAAAGGGTATGTAATGTCAAATGAGATGTTGTCAGTCAGTGTCTATGGTCTGTTTATGTTGTTTTTTGTTTTGTTTATTCTCTATGTAAATTGTTTTGTAATAAAGAATCTTTGTTGTTTTTTTTAAAAAAGAGAGAGTATTCAGACAGAAGTGGAGAGCTGAGATTGAGAAGAAGGAGAAGCTGTGAGGATAAAGTCTCCTTGGGTCTCATGTCAGTCAGGAGGGGAGAGATCTTCTAGAAAGAGAAGACTCCCAGGCCAGTTAAGACGGGTGTGGAGATCCCCTGGATCCACTCTACTGCTTGAAGCACCTCAAGAGTCTCATTGATAAAAGGTTGGGAAACAGACATAAAGTACCACCTTGTTTAAGAACCAAAGTATTAAGCTGCAACACCTATGCAATCAAGTTTTAAGAAACTGAAGTAACCAAACTCAAAATAAGCTGGGCATTTACCATCTAGTCTAGAAATTTGTGACATTTAACTCAGTGTTTCCCAAAGTGGGCAATAACAGGGGACAGTGATAGCCTTGGGTACAATTGGGGGGTGTTGAATAAAAATAGGGGAGCAATGGAAGCATAGAGAAGAACATTTTGTTGTTTAATAATGCTTACTGCCAGGTCGGGCACCATTGTGGGATGGCGACAATGCCTCCCTGGAGTTGTGCTGGAGGCGAGGGGTTTTCCTGGGCTTGGGGAAACCCTTTTTGGCTTCACCAGGAAGTGGATTGCAGCTTGCCTGCCTATTTGGCAGATCAGACTGAGCCGGCAGGCTTCACTCCAGTCCTCCCCATGGGTTTTTAATCCTGGGGCCTAGTCCACCTAGCGGGGTGGGGGTGGGGGATATGAGTATTTTTTTTTTAAGGGGCAGTAGGCCAAATAGGTATGGGAACTACTGATCTAACTGAAGAGTAATAACTAAATAAGCAACTGAAGTTTAAAAAGAAGCTGCGTGTTTACTACCTTCTTAGAAGACTGTAACATCCACAAGTTTTAGTATAGTTATTAGTTAACTGTTTCCTAAAATAACTTTATCTCCTGACAAATCATTTTGTTATACCAACTTAGTTCTGCAAAATAAATCCTTATCTGTTCACCTTCTGCCGGAGTCTCCAAGTTCCGAAGTTTTACATCATGCAAAAACCATAAGATAATCCATGGTGGTTATAGAGTATATGGGGTCTATGGGGGGGGGGGGGTTGCCACATTTTGGTGGTAGTGGTGGGATCCGCTTCAATGCTTACAGCTCCAATAGTTATGCCAAGTGACAAGACGGTTCATTGTCTGAATTCCAAGTTTTCTAGCCACACTGTTGCCAACTTTCTTCCTATTATATAGAACAAACTTTGACAAACCCAAACAGACTAAACACACATTATCATATAGGCATTAGAGCCTTAAATACTTCCAACAGTGGTCTTCCATTGTACTAGAGGTGAGTGGTTTTCTCCAGAAGTTCTTTAAGGCCTGGTGATGACAGAACTTTTCCAGCCTTATAATCTATGAAGTATTAAGAGCAAGTTTAATATGCAAGTTCGTAACAAATATGCAAGCTCATAACAAAAGATATGAACCACTCCTCCATCTAGTGTCACACTAAATGAATCCAATGCTTCACTATGAAAATTAAAATGCAGATTTAAAAGGCTGTGGTTCAGTATTTTTAATAGCTATTTAATATATTTTTTAACCAGAGCTGAGGGCAATGAAAGGAGCGGAGAAATGGCTTGAACACAAGTGGAGGAAAACTAAGTGAGTGCTCATTATTGAGCCTTCTCAATGACAGTTGCTGTTTCCGTGGTATCCTCGCTGTGTCATCCGGTGGAGCTTTTTCAGGTATATGGGGCCTTTTAAAGTCTGGCCTGAACCAACGGTGTCCTTCTGTGACATTTTGAGGATAAAATCACTTGCATCCACAGGTACCTTGATTCCACTCTTACAGCATAATCTCAAGAGGTATATAAAGTCTAGTACTGTTTTTTGGATGAATTTTGGTTGGTGTGGACATGGACAAAGCACTTGGATTCATGTGGCTGACCCTGTGTGCTCCTGAGACTCTTGTCCCTCATGGCTGATTAAAAATAAGAATAACCATTATTGCAAAAATCAAACGCAACATAACATCAACACAACCTTTATTATTTCCCCAGGAAAACTTGGCTCCTGGTCATTGTGATGTATAAAAATTAACAACACGTTTTATTAAAATGCAGCCCTTTTTTGCAGTTTAGCAGAATACCCTGCAATAAGTGGATTTTTTATGATTAACTTTTCAAACAGTCTGCTCATATTGACTGATCACGTGCACAGAACTCCGTACGTACCAGGGCTTCCTCATTCTCTTGTATGCTGTGGGAAATTCCCATATTATAGGGAACTTTCTTCTCTCTTAAGACAAAAATGTGATTGGAAAGTCAAAAATAACCTTTTGATACTAGCGTCTCTCGGTATATGTCTATCTAAATGAAATACATACATTTCCAAGCTGCCAACGGTTTCAATGAAAATAATGATTTATAGTAATAGAAAACAATTATTGCATTGTATAGCATCAACTGAAAAATTAATAAGACAGGCTCAGCAAATATTAAGGAGGCTCATAATTGTCTTTATAGGTATTTTTATTGATACTGCTGCATATAAACATAAAAATGGAATACTTTATAAGGAATATATAATAGGGAGGGCAGAGATTAATGTACAGATTATTAAGGCCTATATAGTTTTACATTGTTTAGGACAGAAAATAAAGTGCAGCCACTGTGGGAATGCATCCAGCCCACAGTACGGTATCTGTTTCGGCACCCAAACTGCTACAGAAGGTGGATTGAAGGAAGTTTAGAGCAGGGGGAGAGCCTGCAATGTAATCCAAATGCTATTGAACTTCAACTTCCATCAGCTTCAGCCCCCATGGCCAACAGTTTAGGGATGATGTGACCAGGGGTAGTAATATGGCACCCCGAATGAAGACAAAATTTGGTGCCCCCCTAAGTATTCATTATTTTCACAATAATTCCTTTTGGTATAGTTGCTTTTTTATGGCTCTTCAGCTGCGCACCTTGTGGGGAGAAACCACCCACACAACCCTAAATTGAGTGGCAGTCCCAACACTGATCTAGATAAAATGCACCCTTCAAACATTTCTGGAATTTAGTTGCCAGCTACTCAAGCAGGCATAGGCAAACTCGGCCCTCCAGATGTTTTGGGACTACAATTCCCATCATCCTGTTAGCTAGGGATGATGGGAGTTGTAGTCCCAAAACATCTGGAGGGCCAAGTTTGCCTATGCCTGTACTCAAGAATTCTTACTCTATTTGTGACTAGTTATTAGCTGCTATGGTCATCAGGCTTTAGGAGCAGCCTGAAAACTTCAAGGAGGGAATTTGAACCATTTTTCAATCTAGGTTTTACAGTCCCTTGGACCCATCCATTCATGCCTTTCTGCTAAGATGCTGTCAGCCAAGAAGATTTTAAGCAGACCACACCACTCATTGTCGTGTTCAGGACAGCTCTGTGCAGTTGTGGCCCCAAAGTATGTTCTTTCTACCACCATTACTGCATTTGGTCATATCTGTTCTGAAGTTCTTTCCAACTTTATTCAAGCTGTCTCCTCTTGTGTTTCATTACCTAGATTCTCTAGAGAATGTGGGGACGGCATGTGGGGAAGGGCCATGACGCAGAGTGTGAGCATCTGCCTTGTAAGCCAAAGGTCCCAGGTTCAAAACCCAGCATCTCCAGGGAGAATTAGAAAGACCCTGCGTGAAATCTTGGAGTCAGTGTAGACAATACTGAGCAAGATGGTCTGACTCAGTAGAAGGCAGCTTCCTATGAGCTTCAAGCAACACCTTGACCCAGTTAAGGCCAGATCTACATATGTGGCAGAATACGTTATAAAGCCCTGAAGTAGTGAAGTGGATGGTGGCACTTTCAGGTGAGAGTTGAAAGCTTCCAGCACAATTAGTACCTTCCTCACTGGTTTCCTACTGGCAGACAGTTTTTGTTTAGAAAAACAAAAACAAAAGAACATAGAGGAGCATTTAAAAAATGCATAGGTGTTCCTTGACAGATACGTCTGTGGGGAAAGTGCTATGTGATGATAGAAAGCCTGAAAGCCATGATGATGCATGACCCACCATTAATGTCAAACATTTAATGTTGTTGCATGTCAGCTATCAAATACTGCCAAGTATCAACACTCAGATATCAAATATTGAAATGCAGTATAATTGCATGTCAAAAGTTTAATAAACACGAGAGCACTCAGAAAATACCCACCTTTTTTTCAAGGAGCTCAGGATGCCATACATGGATCTTCGCTCAGGATGCCATACATGGATCTTCTCCTTACTCTGCTAAGTTAGGCTGAGAGGCAATGACTGACCCAAGAGCACACAGTGAGCGTCATGGCTGAGGGGATTTGAATCCTGTCGATTGTGTATTTTTAAAAATTCACTTTAATGTTTCTTGTCAGCTGCCTTGGAAGGGTTTGTATACTTGAAAGCAGGATATAAATAATTGTATGAATAATAATAAATAAGAAGAGGCATTATCTCCTAAGTAAGATAAATGGAAGAAAGCTTTTTAAAACTGGTGCTTGCCCTCTGCAATTTTTATAAATACTTGGATTAATAGTATTTTTCAATAAAGAACTGGAGGCCAAATTAATCTAACAAATTAAAATTGATTAATCTAACCAATATACTCAATTAAATGTTTTAGGCCTAATGAGAATTCCTGCTTCCCAGCAAAGGCAGCTGCTGAAATCCTATGCACATTTTCCCAGGAGTAAGCCCAATTTAACACAAAGGGGCTGATTTCTGAGGAGACCTGCTCTGATGACTGATGCACAGCAACTACAAATGCACCCTAGTCTTTTTCCCATTTTTATTGCCAGTTACCATTTGAACAGCAGAAGTACTAAAAGGAGGGTGCCTTCGAGATTGAGCAGCGTAGTGTAGTGGTTGGAGTGCTGGACTAGGAAACTGGGAGACCAGAGTTTGAATCCCTGCTCTGCTGTGAAACTCACTGGGTTACCTTGGGCCAGTCACTGCCTTTCAGCCCAACCTACCTCTCAGGGTTGTTGTGGAGATTCAATGATGGTGGCTAAATTTCTTTTTTTAGCTTCTAAGCGTTGCAAGATTTTAATTGATTGTATCGATATGGGGCTATTTGTTTAGTTTCATTCGATTGTGGATTATGTTTCCCTTTTTCCTTTTCCCCCAAAGTTCTTTCAGATGCTTTTAATTCTGTACAAATGTATTCTTCTGACAGTCGAATAAAAGAATGATGATGATGATGATACCCCCGCCCTCCCCCCCACCATCAGATGCTTTCAAGCTTAAAAAAGGCCAAGGACTTTGCTGGGTTTTCCATGCAACATATACAACCTACAAATACGCACGCAATCTGCTTCTGTTTCTTTCTTTGTTTACTGCCTAGAATCAGCTGGAGGAGGGGAAAAGAAAACCTTGCTAAAAAAACAAGAGGCACCTGTGTCCGAAGCAAAACACCCACAAACTTTTATCCCGGCCTCCCCTTCCCTCCCTGTGCTGCTCTTGCTTTCCTCCTGGAGGGAGGGGTGGGGAAAAAAGAAGCGAGAGAGAGTGAGATGGAGGCCGATCTCTTCCCGGCGCGTCTCGCTAAGGAGGATCAGCAATCTGCATGGCACCTCTGGGTGCTGGAGAAGCAGCCTTGGCCGAGCCGCTGCTGCGCCGGGGAGCAAGGGAGGCGCAGGCGGCGCGCGCGCGGCGGGAGCAGCTGAGCACTTGTCCTGCAATCGATTGCCGAGCGGCTCCGGAGGAGGAGCACCCGGCGACGCGCCTCGCCAGACCTTGCTCTCTCTCTCTCTCTCTCTCTCTCTCTCTCTCCCCGTCTCCTCCCTCGCTGGCTCCGGGCGCCTGGGCGAGAGAGAGAGAGAGAGAGATGTGCGCCAGGAGGATGATGTGTGCGCCTGTGCGCGCCTGAGTTCCCTGGATCGGTTTCTCGGGGTTTGACCAGCTGTCCCAGGCTAACCCTGCTCTCTGAAGATGGAGGAAGTAAAAAAAAAAAACCATGCAGGATTACCCTTAGCTACAGATCCACTGCCTTAGTTTCCATAACCAACTGCGGCGCGCAAACATACGAGCGTTACGCACAGGAGGAGAGGAAAAAAAGAAAAGGGAAGAAAGGGAGGGAGGGGGGAAAGGGGGGCTTAAAGAAGCTCATTAACAAAACAAACAAACAAGGGTGATGGAACTGATTTGCAACATGCTCTGCTGCTGAGGTAAATCTTTGCCGGGGGTGCTTATTTTGGTTGGAGGGGGGGGCGCAAGAGCAGCTCTGCAAAATCTGTGTGAAAAACGCGACCTCTTGTCTTCTGTGCATCTTGTGTGTGTTTGTGTGTGTGTCTGTGTTTTGCAAAGGCGAGGGGGAGCGGGCCGGAAAGGAGAGGAAGGTCTGTCAGAGCAACGCGTAATTATGGAGCATCTCCCGAGCCCCGGGAGTCAAATGACTTGTTGCTGTTTTCCCCCCTCCCCCCCCGCAAATATTTATAATTGTGCACGGAGGCGAAGAGGACTGTATGATGATGGTTTTTCAAAACATTCTTCTTCAATGTAGATCGAGCGATTCAAGAGACCGAAAAGGCATTATCTATTAGCATAAGTCAGGTGTTTTTTTTTTGTTTTTTTTTAAAGCAAGGAATCTGCTTTCTTGGGTGCTCAATTGATTAGTCAGTCCTCTCTCCCCCCCCCCCCCGCCCTCATTCTTTGAAACTGACAGGGGCTTGTCACCGTTGCAGTTTGCAACAGTCTCCCATGCAAGATGCATGCAAGGAAAACCACGATTAAAGATCTCTCTGAACGCGAACGCAAGGTCTTCTGGCATGGCACATATTGCATTTGAAAACGCAGGGCTTAAATTACTTTGACAGGTTCTGCTATGGACTCGGGAAGGAGCACACACACACACACACACACACACAGAGAGAGAGAGAGATGAAATTAAGATCTCTTCATTTCGCCCAGGGCCAAAGAACAGTTCTTGTGAAGCTGGCCTTGGTTTCTTGCTGCTTGGCTCCCTTTCCCTTTTAAAACTCCCTGATCCACCCCTTCCAAGCACCCCCTTTCTTTTCCTCCAAGATTCCCCCCCTCGATTCTTAAGGAACCGGTGGATCAAGTTTTCTCTCGTCTAGTTAATCGCATTGCTTGTCGCTTTGGCTGACCTCTCTCTCTCTCTCCTTTTTGTTCTTCATCTTTCCTGAAAGTACGTGCCATTCCAACAAGACCATCCTGGGGAAGGGGGAGGAAAAAAAGGTGGGTGGGTAGGACAGAGAGGGAGAGAGAGACGCTCCTTTCTCCTTCCTTGTGCTCTGTTTCCCCACCGATCCATTTGCTCTGAATGTGACCTACCTGTAAGTTTTCTTCCTCTTCCCTTGAACTCTGGAGGCGGGGAGGCGAGAAGGAGGGGGAAGAAGAAGAAGAGGAGGAGGAGGAGAGGGGGCTGGCTTATTTCAAAACGCTTCCCCATCTTGCCTATACCTCCAGTGCACCATAATCCCCTCTGTCTCTTCGCTCTTGGCAGGGAGGAGGGGTTAGAAGCTGCCACCAGAAGCCAGAAATGGTGAACAAACTTTTATTTTAATCATATAACTTTTTCTCTCTCTCCTCCCCCACCCCACCCTGTATATTTCCTTTCCTTTCTTCCCATCTCATTGCCTGGGATAGTATCTCACCACCCCACCAAAAGCTTGTTGTTTTCAGACAACTCCCCCCCCCCCACAACCCTTGTTACCGAGTGTGTTACCTGCAGGAAAGGGAAGATAAGGTAATTTCGAAGAGGCAGGAGGGCATGGCTCTTCCGCTCAAGCATTTAGAGCTCATGTATTATATTTATTATTATTATTATTATTAAAGCCATGTATGCAAACATCGGCTGGATGGCAGCTTCGCCTGTTGAAATGTAAGCGTTATGTATATTGAGTGTCTTAGGAATTTGATCTGCAGTTTGCAGAGTGGGGGAAGAAGACAGAAAAGTGTATATCTTATTTATTTATTTAAAAAAAAAGAGGGGGATGAGGTGAAGGGAAGTGGTTTAGGAGACAAGAAATGAAGCTGCCTGTTTTCCAGTAAGTAATGGAGAAATTCCAGGAGCTGGGTCTAAATATACTTGGCGATCAATACAGAAATGGCTCATTGTGAATAATTTAACTGCTTGGTGTAGCGAGAGTTTTGAAACTAAAGGCAAAAGGGAGCTGGGGACTGAGGGGAAAAATTGAAACTCTTCTTTTGCCATTATTTCCACACACACCCTTCATTTTAAAGTTTCCTCTTAAAATGATATGGTGATGACGACCAACCTTTTAATTTCATTTCATTTTTAATCAAGTCTTGAGCTAGTGGGCGTCATCTAATACAGTGACTTAGGTTTCTGGAAAGTAATAGCTTGCTCTCTGCTAGTAAAGTCCTTCGAGAAACTTTTTGAGATTACTACAGTATAGAGCATGTGGTCTGAAAGTATTTTGGAAGGGGCTCCGGGGTTGGCTAGAATAGATAAGTTAGAATGAACTGGACCCTGTGTAAAATAGTTGCTGCAACTCTGCTTTTAAAAAGTATGGGCTCACCTACCACGGAACAACTGCGGTGGCAGGAAACCTTGCGGTGCCGGCATCCTACAAGACGTTCAGCTCAGTATCCCAAAGTTCTCACTTGGCAGTTAAGCCCCCCTGAGTTCAGTCAGACTTCCTAGCAAGTATACACTGTGGACTGCAGATTAGGAGGCTGTTTACTGATAAAGCATTGGCATCTTCATTGAAATACACCCGACACAAACAGGACTTCTTTAGAAACAGGGGAACTGTGATTCAGGTGTGTGTCTGTTTCCCTCCCACTTTCTTTCTTCCGCACAGGTTTGTTTCTGGCATTTAAAGTTTTCTACCTGCCTCAACACTTGGATGCCTGCAGGAAGATCCTAGGCAGAGACTCCTGTGCTGCTCAAACACTGTTTAAATTGATAGCAGCAGCAGCAGCAGAAAATGGGCAAATGGCTTAGGAGCCCAGATGTTTAATAACTGACAGAGCGAGGGCAACTTTGACAGTGTACTTTTTGCCTTGCAGCACTGCACTTTGACTATGGAAGCAGAGGCTACTGATGGATACATGCCATGTAAGTATTGCTTTAATTTTCTTTCGTGCCTTTTGCTGCTTAGGGGCCAATGTTCTTTGCCTTCTTATTGAATTCATTATTTTAAGACAGCATGGGTTGGGTGACTCTTAATACTAAATACAGTATTGGGCACTTCAGTGTAACTGCATATATGCTTTGGATCTGTGCATTGAAGGGGGAAGTCTGTGTGAAGTGGGAAGCAGGGTGGACTGTAACTTTTTCATGTTTGTACTCCATATGCGTTTAATGCTCTCCTGTGGGACAACATATTCTGCTTTTAAAATTATACATAGTATGCAAAGTCAAGTAACTGAGTATGATATGAAAAGGGGTGTGCGTACAGAGTGATACCTGTCCCAGAGCAGCAAATAGGAAGTCTAATATATTTTGCCGCAGAAAATGACCCTTCCTAAGCTGTGGAGGAATCTAATCATGCTGGGAACTGAGCTTTCAAATATAATCTCCCCTCCCCTTCGCAAGCACATGTTCTTACTTGAACACAAATGTCAATTTTTCTCTGTGAAACTGATAGAAGGTTTTCTTCTATGGAATAGGTGACAATGAACTTTCGCCCGAAAGGGAGCACTCCAATATGGCAATTGACCTCACCTCAAGCACACCCAATGGGCAGCATACCTCACCGAGTCACATGACAAGCAGTAAGTCACCTTTCCTACGGCTTTGGGCTAGCAGGTTTGCAAATGCAAGAAGAGAGGACAGGACAGATTTGTTGTGGTTCATGCTAATGTCTTGTCTAGATCTGAGCTTGATTGCCAGTCTGAGTTATCCCAGGATAGCTTGGGGGGGGAGGCTAGTACTTCTCTGGACCAGGTAGGAAAAACCTAGGCTTTGCTAGAAATTGTTGTGGTTTCTTTTGTGATCGAAACAGTTTTTAGGCATGATTCCAAAGCCAAGGCAAAATGAAGACAAAGAGCCAAGAATATTTTAAAGCTACGGTATATTCAGTGAGCTGAATGACTGAAGGCTTGACAAACCCCCAACCCTATTCTCTGTGGCTTTTCTGTCTTCCTCTCACTGCCTCTGAATTGGTATTATTCGTAATAGCTTTCTAATTGTTGAACCACTTTAAACTTTTTAACTTAAGACTCAGGCTTCATACACACATTGGAAGCACATTTCCCTCTGCCCTCAAAGAATTCTGGGCGCTGTAGTTTATTAAAAGCTGCTGGGAATTGTAATTCTTTGAGGGGTAAACTACAGTGCCCATAATTCTTTGAGGGAAATAATGTGTTTCAAAAGCGCTTTAAGTCTGCGAACACTCTATACCTTTGGAGTATTAAATATCCACTGGATGTAATTGCATGAGATTTTTTTTTTAAAGAATTGTGGGTTGCTTTTGATGTTGATTGGAATGTGTTAATGGACCTCTAAAACTGAGAAACTTGAATTTGCAACTTTGTTTTCCATCTGCCCACTCTTGCTGTGCATTTGCTTGGGGATTCCTGCAAAGTGGATTTTTATTTTTTTGCAAATAGTGCTCTGCTAGAAAGGTGAAGTTTTAAGAATGAACTTGTTGTAATAATAAAGTATGATCTTCATATCACCCCTGGCTGAGAGGAAGGTGTTACACTCAGGCTTTTCTCTTGTCCTCCGGGAGGTTATGAGTAAAACACAGGTTTTATGAGCCTTTTAAATTGAGAGTTACTATGAAATATCCAATTATTATATATACGTTGCAAAAGAATATGATTGCTAGTACTCTGAACTGAACTTTATATGGTAGCTTCTCATAATTCAGACATTTAGACAATTCCAAACCTGTGGAATTGGGGTTCAGATGTGCATTTTATTGAGCTATGAAACTTTACTACTCACTTCCTTCATTTTCTTTATTTCTTTTTTTATCAATGATGAGAAAGAAAACTCCTGTTTTATTATGTCGACAGGAATGCTCGCCCAAATTAGGCTGCAGTTCAGTGAACACTTACTTGGGAGTAAGCTTCACTGAACTCAGTGAGACTAGCTTCTGAGTAGGCATGCAGAAGAGTACATTTTTAATTGTTGGGTGAAAATGAACATATTGAAATCGAGCAGTTGCTCTTTCTTAGAATGTTACCATCTAAATCCAGCTGTTACCCTGTGCTACCCTGTTAACCCAAACCAGCAAGTACAATGCATAATTTTGTCTAGATTTAAAATAGATGGCTGTTCCAGGATGGTGGATGGGAATATATCTTTGTGCCTCTGACTTGCCCTCTGAATACAGACCCAGTTCTGTTGCCAAGCAGCAGGACTTTTGCCTGAATACAGAGGACTTGGGGTTTGAACCTCAAAGCAGTTTGTTCTTAGACCTTCCCTAGAATCTTCCACTGATCCCAAGCACCAGAGATCCCGTTGACCGTGTGGAACATGCAGAGGGTGCTATACGCACAGCAGCAGCACAGATCTTTTGAATTCCCACTTCTGCATTTTCACTACCATTGGCACAAGAGTCTCAGTTTATGAGGCAGGGGAAAGGCCAGGGGATGGAGTTCAGGAGGGGCCATTGAAGTGGAGGAGCGTACCTGAGTTGTTGGCTTCTGTGATCAGGAGGGCCACCAGTTTCTAAAGCTCTGAGCATTTGTAACTTCTTCAGGTTTATCAACAGCAATTTCTGTCCATGGATTGGTGTTCTGATGAAAGAAGCATATTTGTTTGTGTGTGAGTGTGTATTGGTGTGTGTCTATGTGCACACAGGTACACCAGTCTTCTGTGGGAGTGGATAGCCCCAAAATGTGTGGGCAGGGCTTCCTATGTGGTTTTAATTAAATCTCCTGTCATTTATTTTATGGAAAATCTTTAGATGAGGTGCTTGGTACATTGAAATTCATTTTGAGTCAAGTTTTTAAGCAGCGGTGGCAGAACAGTTCCTGTATAATTTGCAAAAAAAATTTTTTTGGGTTGAACCTATGGACTTTGTTACTTATTTTTGGTAGGACCTATGAACAGAAGAGCTTCCTTATTGTGAGATAGTTGATCCATCTAGATCAGTATTGTCTTCTGGCAACAGCTCTCAACATCCTCTGGTCAGGGGACTTTCCTAGTCCTGTTACCTGGAGGGTGTCACACCTGGGACCTCACACCTGCAGGGCATGTGCTCTATTCCTGTTCAGTAGAAATGTAATTGCAACCAAGTTGTGACTGGGGTTCTTTACAGGGTTTACTGTGGGTACTTTCTTTCTCCCATTGTTATTTCAATAGTTCTTCTGCATTTTCTTTGGAGAAGATGCCCCGGATAGCTCAGCTGGTTAGAGTGTGGTGCTGATAACACCAAAGTTGCAGTTTGATCCCCATATGGGACAGCTGCATATTCCTACATTGCAGGGGGTTGGACTAGATGATCCGCAGAGCCCCTTCCAACTCTACAATTCTGTGAATCTGTTAAAACCAGCTAGGTGGCAGAGCTTGCATATGCCTGTCAGATCCCTAAAACTCTGTTCCATCTGTAGCAAGGTCTCCACAGAAACCTCCAGAGAGTCCTTCAACTGGCTTCTTTGCTGCTGCTATTTTTGTTTTCTCAACTTCATATTTAGAAATGAATTGTTTGAAATTCTATCCTACTTTCTCCCAAAATATGTTTAAAACAAAATATAATGGCATGTAAAACTATCAAGACACTAGAAGACAGGATGCTTGCTGAATGCATTCTGATGCTTGATGTAGTACATTGTGTCACTGGCAGGACTGGACGATATGTGGTTTTCAACATTGTGATATATCTCCAGCTAAACATCACAATATATCAATTTATCATAAGGATGGTGCTATGTGGAGGCACTGGCTAGCTTCACGGTTTTTCTTGCATCATGATTTTTGCATAACACACACACACACACCATCAGGCCAAAAATTATGAAACTGAGATCACCATATGGACTTCAAACTGGTTTTGGATTATATATCTGTATATTTGCCCAGCCCTAGTTTCTGGAATCTGGACCTAGGCAACAGGCAATGGAGTGCTGTAGTGGTGGGCTTAAAACTTTCTCAGACATTCATATTCGGATCATTAGGCTCACCTGGTATGGATGGGCTTATGGATTTGGGCTGTTCACTATGCAGCATTTCATACACTTGAAGGCAACAGAAACTTCTTTGTGCTTGTTGCATTTCTGACCTGTGTTGGCAACTTAGTTCTGTGCTGATATGTTGCATTAATACAGTGGTACCTCAGGTTACATACACTTCAGGTTACATACGCTTCAGGTTACAGACTCTGCTAACCCAGAAATATTACCTCGGGTTAAGAACTTTGCTTCAGGATAAGAACAGAAATCGGGCAGCGGTGGCGCAGCGGCAGGGGGAGGCCCCATTAGCTAAAGTGGTGCTTCAGGTTAAGAACGTTTTCAGGTTAAGAACGGACCTCCGGAACGAATTAAGTACGTAACCAGAGGTACCACTGTACAAGAGTTGCCAAACATTTTGGATTGAATGGTGGCGGCGGATTTGAATTTTGAGAGAGTGCTGGCGGCACCAGTCACAAAATGGCTACCATGGTAGGGGTGTAGTATAACAGTCATGATGAAGCTTTGCCCATGATTATATTTCCATATGAGAAAAGTTCTAACCTTTTGAATTTCTGCCTAGAAAATAAGTGCATCAAGGAGAGGGGAATACAGCAACTCTTTAGGAATCCAGAGATTCCTATTGGCTGGTGTCCAAACAAATCACTCACCTATCACCCTGGGAGCAGCCTGGCTTGCTCATTTCACAGAAATCACTTAGGAAGGTACCTGCACATTTTGATTCATGACTTTCTTTCTAGGAGGGCTGGAGATTTCCTTTGGGGAAAAAATGAAATGAAAGTTCAGAGTCTGGGAGCCCTACTTGGGGTCCTGCACTAATGATAGCTTAATTTTTTAACTTTAATAGAAGAATAAATGCTATATAGAGCTGCTTTTCCTTATCTAACGCCCACCCCCACCCTGAAATCAACAGTATTGATTCTGTTACTCTTCTGGGATTTATTCCTCCAAAGAATAAAGGAAGCTTTTCCACTGTGGCTTTCCTGAACAGATCAATTTAGGACTATATCCCTTAGTCTGGCTGTATTTGTATCCAGTTGAAACAAGGAAGAAGCCCATAACAGGCAATTTTCTTGGCTTTTTTGTGTACCGTAAACAGCGTGTGTACCAGACAGGAGAGCGAAGCAACTGCTTTCGAAACAAGCCACTCTCACCCAACTTCAGTAAAATTACATGCTTGGGAGAGAGGGTTTTTTCCCTTCATATTTATTAGCCTGTGGCAATTCCAGGTGAGTAAGACTTGGCTAAACTACTAATGATTTCAGGTTTGCTTCCAAAAGGTTGCAGGTCAAATATTTTTGGCACATGTTGCACAGATGTCAGTTTCATCTTTTCATTACCACATCTATAATTATATATAGCATACATAGATTATAGATGAAGCCAAGAGCTCCTCTTTTATAAAGAGAGCAGTGATATTTGCAACACGAGATTGTCTCTACTAACTAACATTATTGTATATACTGTGCAATATGTGTCTCCGAGAGAGAAAGCGGAAAATACTGTGTATTCTTTGGTGGATGATCAATTTGAATACCATCTTGAACATTTTATAAGTGAGTGCCGAGAAACAAATTTAAGTAGTGAATAGGCACTTTTATCCGGCTTCAAGTCCTCTTGGCAGTGTGAGCCACTGTGATGTTGCAAAAGGGTTTTGGGGCAAATTCTCTGCTTCTGAGGGGAACCAGCCATGCTCAAACATGAAGATTTGGCACTCTCCTGTTTGCGTGGCAGGTGTCCTAGGCAGCTGCCTAGCTAGCCTGCCTGTTTAATTGAGCTCTCCTTGCCTTAGACCAGGCATAGGCAAACTCGGCCCTCCAGATGTTTTGGGACTACAACTCCCATAATCCCTAGCTAACAGGACCAGTGGTCAGGGATGATGGGAATTGTAGTCTCAAAACATCTGGAGGGCCGAGTTTGCCTTTGCCTGCCCTAGACCCATACTGCTATCCCAAAAGTACTGTCTTTTGCCCTGTACCCAAGGTGAAGGGCTGGTGAGACTCTTGCTCAACCATGTGATTTATCTATTTAAGAGAATTCTAGGCTGCCTTTTTAAAACCTTTATTACTAAGATGTAGAAAGGACAACGGCATTAGTAAGTTGCAATACAATAACTCTGAATGTACTTAAGGGGGAAAAACACACCAGTCACTGGAATGGTGAGAACAAAGCAGCGAGGGAGTCATAAGGCAATGAACGAAAAGGAGGAACGTTGTCTTGTTAAGCAGAGTCGGGTGTAGCAGGGCATGGTTTGGGCTGATCAGACAAACAAAGTTATATGCCATTGGTTGCCAAATGAAGTCATACTTCACAGGGATAAGTGGCTTCCTATGTTGCTTGTTCATAGCCTTCAAGTAGCAGCAAATTCCCTTAGTTTAGCAGTCCCCTTCGGAACCTTAAGATGATGGGCCCATTTTTCAGAAGCAACCAGGAACAAAGCTTCCCAGCAGTTCATGGTAACAAGAGAAACATGCTTCCATCCCTGTGTTACTGTCAGTCTAGTTGCAACTAAAAGGAAAAATACCAAAGGTAATTTTGCAGAGGGAGGTTGGTGTTAATTCCTGAGGAAATTGCGAGAAGAAACAATTTGGGGTCTAGGACCAGTGAATGCTGATTCCAAATTCCTTAAGAATTTGTGCCCAGAAAGTAGCCTTTTAAAGTAACTTCAGGAAGTAGTTGTGAGGCTGTAACACACTCCAAGTGAAGGGAGAAGGCATTATTAAATGAAAAGGATCTAGGAGTCTTGGTAGACCATAAACTTGACATGAGTCAACAGTGTGATGCAGCAGCTAAAAAAGCCAATGCAATTCTGGGCTGCATCAATAGGAGTATAGCATCTAGATCAAGGGAAGTAATAGTACCACTGTATTCCGCTCTGGTCAGACCCCACCTGGAATACTGTGTCCAGTTCTGGGCACCACAGTTCAAGAAGGATACTGACAAGCTGGAACGTGTCCAGAAGAGGGCAACCAAAATGGTCAAAGGCCTGGAAACGATGCCTTATGAAGAACTGCTTAGGGAGCTGGGTATATTTAGCCTGGAGAAGAGAAGGTTAAGGGATGATATGATAGCCATGTTCAAATATATAAAAGGATGTCATATAGAGGAGGGAGAAAGGTTGTTTTCTGCTGCTCCAGAGAAGCGGACACGGAGCAATGGATTCAAACTACAAGAAAGAAGATTCCACCTAAACATTAGGAAGAATTTCCTGACAGTAAGAGCTGTTTGACAGTGGAATTTGCTGCCAAGGAGTGTGGTGGAGTCTCCTTCTTTGGAGGTTTTTAAGCAGAGGCTTGACAGCCACCTGTCAGGAATGCTTTGATGGTGTTCCTGCTTGGCAGGGGGTTGGACTGGACGGCCCTTGTGGTCTCTTCCAACTCTATGATTCTATTAAAACTCTGAATGGTAGTAGTCCCTCACTTTCTGCCATTCATGCATCCATTAAGACTGTAGAAGATTCACCATATCGACTGAGCTGCTGTGCAATGGTGGTGTAACAGGAGGGCACTCTTTGTGTGATGCTAACGTCCCCACCCCACCCCACTCCCCACCCCCTAGTTGCACCAATAAGCTATTTTTTATTTGGGGTGATTTTGGATGCTTTTGTTTACATTCTGTGTGCATAGTGTATGCAACAAGCTTATGCTCTTTCAGCTTCCAAAGAGAGAAATCTATTTGCACAGCAAGTCTGATCCTGCTGTGAAGTTGGCATGGGTTGACACTAGATGGCCAGGAAATCCACAAAACCCTATTAAAACATTAAAAAATTCAGATACAATGTTGTATTTGGCCATCTAATTCTTACTGTTTTGGTTTTGGAAAATAGCATTGTTCCCAGGTGACAAGGTTTTAGGAATACAATTCACAAGTATATAGTCACTTGCCCTATTTTCCTCAGAAAGAAATCACAGATGTTGTCAAAATACTTAAAACATTTTTTTTTACTGATAATTATTTTTTAAACACATAAAGTTTATTTTTGACAGACTCTATCTTAGTTCACTCTCACCAGGTAACAGTGATGTTATCTCTGTGGTATCCAATATGGTACTTTACACGCAAATCCACAGATAGATGTACATTTCTGGAACTGCACCCTTGGAAGCAACTAAACTGGCAGGGTGGTGGAGAGGGTGGTTGTGACACAATGGCAGGTATTCCTGAATGAGACTGATCCACTACAGTCTGTGTTCCAATCAGGTTTTGGACCTGAATTAGCCATGGGCGCCTTGATGGATGACCTTTATTGTGAGAGAGACAGGGGGAGTGTGACCCTGTTAGTTCTGCTCAGTCGCTCTGTGGCTTTCAGTACTGTAGTCTCCTTTTGGACGGACTCCATGGGATGGATGTCAGAGGCTCTGTATTACAGTGGTTTCATTCCGTTTTGGCAACTGCAACCTTGGTTTAAGGAGCCATTTGGTGCCTAGCTCATATATCTGAGTTTCTAACACTGCTGTTGAGAGTGGGCAATAGGAGGTTTGGGGCAATGTTTCTTAAGTTTAGAGCCAACAAGATTGTTCACCCTCCCTCATGCTGTGTTGCAAATGATGACTGTATTTTATTATGGGAAAGAATGTTTTCCCAGGTCAGATTAGTTTGTCACTAAAGTTCTGTAGCTTGTGACTTGTCTTGGTGATTTTGGGTCAGTTGATGCTCTTTGCTTTGCTGTAACAGTTATCAGATGTACCAGTTCCTTTCTTGGTGCATTGGCCTAGTTCTCATTGAGGTGCTGAGCCTGGATCTGGGCTGTACCACTTCAAACTGCAGGTGGAGATTCACATGACTGAATGGTCCTCCACATCAAAATCCCCAGTGCATAGAAAACTTAGTGCCCCTTAACATACTATTTTCCCATGTGCAGGGAATGTTTTGGAATGGAAGAGAGTGTAGTCATGTGAGCTTCCACCTGCCATCTAAAGTGGTACAGTCCAGACACAAGCTCACCACTTTAGTGGCCTCAGCTATGCCATTTCATCTGTTTTCATCTGGGGTCCTGCCTTTTTGAAACATGTTGGCTTTAAACGGACTTCATCCATTCCAACTTTGGAAAAATAATTAAATATCTAAATTCTTACCTGGCCGTTAGTCAACTGCACAATAAGCTATTTTTATTTGGTGCGTTCTGTGGGTCTTAACAGCCATGATCCATTTTTTTCAATCTATTGCCCATCTTTCCTATTTTATTTGTCACTTTGTTTAATATTGACAACTTTAATTGGTTGTAAATGTCTGTTTGCAAATTTTAATTAGTTATAAGCTATGTTTGCATGTGTACTATGAATCCTCTATTTTATTGCAAAACATATTGGATAGTGTTGATTGAAAGATTAAAATGCCAGGGTACCGTTAGATTTTGTATGAACTATAAAATATCTATAATGGAATAAGTATTTTGCAAGGTTGTTCTGATCAATTTGGACAAAATCAATATATATATCCAAATGTTTTTCTAGAACTGAGCTGAAGTGTTCAGTTCTGATTTCTGAAAAAAAATAATGGCGAGGAAAGCAAAGGAGTAGGGGTTGGAGGACGGAAGAGTGAAAAACCCCAAAACCGTTGGAGGGTGGGTGGGGGAAGATGTAGCTTAAGTCTATGTGGTGGCAGTGGTTTTAAAATTTTGTTCTTCAAATCTAGAAGCTCTGTCACCCCTTGAAGCAGCAAAACTGCAACCCGCAGCCCAGCAGACTTGCCATTTTCCTTGTGCTTCTATCAGTGACACAACATCAGGCTGTAGCATCATCCCAGTGACATTTTTTAATGGGGAAACAGAAATGATAGCACAACTGTCACGCTTCATTCACATGTAAGCCTGAGCCAAATCATAGCTTTGCTCCTGGTAGCTGGAGCTTTGGTAGAATGAAGCGGCTGTGATTTTTGCTCCTGGTGCCAGTGTGCTTGCTCATTCATGCTAAACCATAGTTTCGCTCACCCACACCTGCAGAGTACACAGGGCCCTGACTCCAGCTCTGCAGGTAGGCTTCACATCCAAAGGGGAATAACTGAGAACCATTCAGGTCTTACCTCCCATCAGGCAACACCTCTGGCAGAACCGTAGCGGTGCCTCTACTCTGAATGGTTGAAACTCAGAATAATGCTGTTCCAGGGGAAAATTCATTGCGATTTAACAGCAGTTTGAAGATTCCAGTGCAGGATTTTGAAAACAGAGAAGAGGAAATACTTGGTGGGGCGGGGGGAGGATGAAGAACTGTGAATTAAAGTGCCATTCTGGAACCACCATCTATCTACTTTCTAACTTCTGAGAGCCAGCAGGTTGTTTTACAGATGCTCCATTGCTGTGTCTAATGGCTTTCTCCATATGGCAAAACACATGCAGTGGCTCTCCACTGTTGATTTTCTTTATGCTACTTGTTTGTGTGTGTTTTGCAGGAGTGTGGCAAAAATGACCTTATTTTGCATTGCGAGTCCCTGTGCTGGAACTGCTTGCCTTTTGGAGTCAGGTGGCACATGGGACGTTTTTTGAGAAGCTTCTATGTGATTGCTGTAATCTGGCCATTGGCTATCAACTTTCATGAGATAATCTTTGCATAAAGGTAAAGGGACCCCTGACCATTAGGTCCAGTCGTGTCCGACTCTGGGGTTGTGGCGCTCATCTCGCTTTATTGGCCAAGAGCCAGCGTACAGCTTCCGGGTCATGTGGCCAGCATGACAAAGCCGCTTCTGGCGAACCAGAGCTGCGCACGGAAACGTTGTTTACCTTCCCACCGGAGCGGTACCTATTTATCTACTTGCACTTTGATGTGCTTTCAAACTGCTAGGTGGGCAGGAGCTGGGACCGAGCAACAGGAGCTCACCCCGTCGCAGGGAATCAAACCGCCGACCTTCTGATCAGCAAGCCCTAGGCTCTGTGGTTTAACCCACAGCGCCACCTGGGTCCCTTGCATGCTTTCCAGCAATTCTCCTGCAGAAACAAAGAATAAAGGTTTGGGGCTCCCTCTACTTTTTTTATAAAAAAATAATCCTGAAATTTAACATTTCTTTAAACTGAGCTAGGCCGTGGTCCAAAATAGCACAGTAGCAACTGTAGCAGGTCTCCAAGGTCCCAGTCCTTCTCAGCTGTGGCACCTGAGTGTGGGCTTTTTGCATGCAAAGCCACCTTCATGGCTCTCCCTCTGAGCTCTGGGCCTTCCCTGCAGAAGGGAATAGGTTCCATTCTTGGGTGGTGATCCTGCGAATATGCAAAGTATACAGAGCCCTCGGAAGACTTCTATACGTGCCAGTTACATAGTTGTCAGACCACTCTGCTCTCTTGCTGAAGGTTACAATGAGGGTGGAGTTGAATCATTGGTTAATCTGCGGCAGAACTATTATATTCACATTAATGGCTTTTTGGGGAAGATTGCTTTGTAATAAAGCACAACCTGTCACACCCTCTCCTCCCGCATGTGTGCATAACAGTCATCCTGTCAGTTTCTCCCACACCCTCTTCAATCACTTGGAGGAACACCAGGTAGCTTGCTGTTCATTCAGCTTTTTAAACAGCTTCCTTTGGCACCTTAGGCAGCCATGTTTGTTTCTCACACATCTGCCCTGAGACCAGAAGTGAGCCATGCTATGAGTGGGGGGGGGGGGGAAGTGCCTGAAGCGAAGAAATATAGCAAGGGTGGGGGCATTATTCAGTCCTCCTCACCTGCAGGCACAATGTAATTGTGAAATGCCGCCTCTTCATTGTCTCAGCGTGTGAATGAACAGACATCAACCACCTCAAGCTTGGATTGCTTTACATCTGGTACGCAGGCTGAGACCCTACCTGCCCGCGGACTGTCTTGCCAGAGTGGTGCATGCTCTAGTTATCTCTCGCTTGGATTACTGCAATGCGCTCTACGTGGGGCTACCTTTGAAGGTGACCCGGAAACTGCAATTAATCCAGAATGCTGCAGCTAGACTGGTGACTGGGAGTGGCCACCAAGACCACATAACACAGGTCCTGAGAGATCTACATTGGCTCCCAGTACCAGTTATAGGTAGATAGCCGTGTTGGTCTGTCATAGTCAAAACAAAATAAAAAAATTTCAAAATAAAAAAATTCCTTCCAGTAGCACCTTAGAGACCAACTAAGTTTGTTCTTGGTATGAGCTTTCGTGTGCATGCACACTTCTTCAGATACACTGAAACAGAAGTCACCAGATCCTTATATATAGTGAGAGGGTGGGGAGGGGTATTACTCAGAGGGGTGGTGGGAATGGGTGAAAGGCTGATTTCACCCATTCCCACCACCCCTCTGAGTAATACCCCTCCCCACCCTCTCACTATATATAAGGATCTGGTGACTTCTGTTTCAGTGTATCTGAAGAAGTGTGCTTGCACACGAAAGCTCATACCAAGAACAAACTTAGTTGGTCTCTAAGGTGCTACTGGAAGGAATTTTTTTATTTTGTTTTGGCTCCCAGTACGTTTCCGAGCAGAATTCAAAGTGTTGGTGCTGACCTTTAAAGCCCTAAATGGCTTCGGTCCAGTATACCTGAAGGAGCGTCTCTACCCCCATCGGTCAGCCCGGACACTGAGGTCCAGTGCCGAGGGCCTTCTGGCGGTTCCCTCGCTGCGTGAAGCCAAGTTACAGGGAACCAGGCAGAGGGCCTTCTCGGTAGTGGCACCCGCCCTGTGGAATGCCCTCCCTTCAGATGTCAAAGAGAACAACAACTACCAGACCTTTAGAAGACATCTGAAGGCAGCCCTGTTTAGGGAGGCTTTTAATGTTTAATAGATTATTGTATTTTAATGTTCTGTTGGAAGCTACCCAGAGTGGCTGGGGAAACCCAGCCAGATGGGCGGGGTATAAATAATAAATTATTATTATTATTATTATACTCTAAGCCAGTGTTTCCCAACCAGTGTGCCTCCAGATGTTTTGGGACTACAATTCCCATCATCCCTGACCACTGGTATTGCTAGCGAGGGATGATGGGAGTTGTAGTCCCAAAACATCTGGAGGCACACTGGTTGGGAAACACTGCTCTAAGCAATCAGTACTCTAAGCAATAAGTGTATTTTCTACAATATGTGGAGTCTTGCACATTTAAAATGTAAAAATACTGCTACGTTCTGTCCACACCAGTGGCGATGCGGCACACATTCACTATAACCCTTGTGGTTGGTGCCATTTCAGTACCTTGTTTATTTTTGGCGCTCGGATGTTCTGTGATATGTGTGTGCGTGAGAGAGACCTCTAATGTTTCCTCCTCTTTTTCCAGCCTGTAAGACTTTGGTGCTTGCAAGATACCTGCATGCTGTTGATTTTTACAAAATGGCTTTACTAAATTCATTTCCTGCCCACCCCCATTGGTCTCTAAAGGGCAAGGTGTCTCATTTAGTTAACATACAGTTATCTGCAACTGCCTTCCTTGGAGGATCATTTCACCAGACATGACTCATCCAATTGGCATATGACATGATTCCACTTAATTTGCATACTGTAATTGTACAGCATTGTTGTAAAACTTGTTTGAGACTATTTCTTCCCTCACACCATAAGTTTGTCAAATTTCATTACTGGGTGTAATGCTTGTTAAATACAGCTTACTAGTAATAGATGTGAAATTATATAGTATGTACACACACACACACACACACACACACACACGGATAAATGCTTGCCTCTTTCTCACTAGGGCATGCTTTCAGGTTCTCCCATAGAGCATGCAGTCCTGATTACAGTGGGAAATCAGATCAATCAATTAATTAACAATATTAAAACAGTTTTTCCTTTCTTTCTTTAAAAAAAATGTTTTTATTGAACTATTTTCATGGATGACAAAACTACATTATAGCACCTCTGTTTTCAGTTCATAGAGTTTTCTACAGGTCAGTTACATTTGGTGTGAGACGTTAACACAGTTTTTCTTCTTAGCACTATATCTTTGTTAGTCTCACCACCTGCCCTGCTATATCCTGTCTTCATGTAAAAAAAGGAGGAAAGGCTTAAACTATGCTGCAAATACAACTTGCTCTGTGGATAACTGTACTTCAGTTCTTTAAACATGAACTTAAAACTCCTAAATTTAGGCTGTAATCCTAAGCACATGGGAGTAGGGTTGGCCCTAGGATTTCATGGGCGGGGGGCAGGGGAGTTCAGGCACAATACTCTTAAGTGAGATCTCCTAACCTGGAACAACATGAAAAGAGAATTCCCATGGACTGCATCTGTTCTTATTGGATACTCTGTGCAAGGCAGAAATAGTGATGCCTCTACCTGTCTTGAGTGGCCCACCTTGCGATCCTCTGGAGCCAGCACTGCCAGGAAGTGAGGTCTCATTGAAATCCACAGGGTTACTTCTGAGTAGACATGCATACCGTATATGATTGCACTGCACAACTGTAGTTAACTGCATTTAATAAGGGCTTGCATCCTGGTAAGTATGCTATGCTGGGGATTGCAGCCTAAGTCTCATTTAAAATATTGGACTTCTGAGTAAATAGTGAATAAATAAAATAAATAGAATTGGGCTATAAATCTACTTCTTAAAAACCCAGAGCAGTTGTCCATCAAATGATTAAAATGGCAAAAGGCTATGCAGTGGCAAGGTACTGCTGCAGTTGGGGTTTGCTACTTTAAAACAACTACATGGGTATGTACTACTGTGCTTCAATGATACCGTGAGATGCTCTCAGCTTCAAATTATTAAAAAAAGAAAAGAAAAAAGTTAAAGTGCAATCAAAATGGGGTGAACAAGTATTAAAGTGATAGTAAAAGGTAAAGGTAAAGGGACCCCTGACCGTTAGGTCCAGTCGCGGACGACTGGGGTTGTGGTGCTCATCTTGCTTTACTGGCCGAGGGAGCCGGTGTACATCTTTTGGGTCATGTGGCCAGCATGACAAAGCCGCTTCTGGCGAACCAGAGCAGCGCACGGAAACGCCGTTTACCTTCCCGCCGGAGCAGTACCTATTTATCTACTTGCACTTTTGGGCGTGCTTTAGAACTGCTAGGTGGGCAGGAGCTGGGACCGAGCAACAGGAGCTCACCCCGTCGCGGGGATTCGAAACGCTGACCTTCTGATCGGCAAGCCCTAATGTGCTCCAATTGGGTGCCCATGCCTTTCATGCAGCTAGCTTTCACAGTGCATGTACAACTATACAGATGCAATGTTTGATGTGGAAAAAATGGAATGTTCCCAGTGGGAAAAACCTTATGGTCTGGTTCCCCCAGTAGAAGTGCTGCATTGAGAATGTCCCTCCAACAGAAGGGCTACCTAAGAAAGATACTCAGACCTCTGCAACAATCTTCCATTTATTGGGGTGGGGGGTGGAGAGATGATAAGACGTAGTTGCAAAAATAAAAAGTATAGTGCAGTTGTGAAAGTTGTAATTAGGAGGGGTGTTCACCAACCACAAGATTCCGTTTAGATCCAGATTCAGCGCTTTGTAAAACAACTTGCCTCAGTGCAAGGTGCTTCGTAGGTTGCTCTGTTTGACTCATCTGCCCAGATCTGCTCCATTTCCTCTCCCCGCCTTCACTACTGGGAAATCAAAAAGCGTCTATAATCGTTTTCCTTTCAACAGAAATTGGTGAATTTGCAAGCATGGTGGCCCCTCCAGAGTGGAGAAAACCTGCCAAGTTATAGGCAAATGTGGCCTGGGCTTTTGTACTGGACCTTTTTACATTCTGATTTTTTTATTTTAAAAAGGAAAAGTCTCTAAATTTTTTGTTTTGGGGCAGAACTGGATAAAATTTGCAGACATTCTGATAGCATGAATCCTGACAAATTTAAAATAGGCATCTGCAATGGTTTTCCAACAGGGCAGCTATTATATTTGCTGGAATCTGCTCACTTTCCCAATCTTTCTGTACTGGAAAGTCAAAAAATGACTATAACTCCCCCTCCCAAACCTTTGCTTGAAGTGGATAAAATTGCATACATACAGTACTAGCCCCTGCAAAGTAGATCACTCTTGCCAAATTACAGACAAATAGGTACAGGAGCTTTTGTGCTGGGCACCTATAAAAAGTCATATTTTCCAAAATGAATCAGTCTCTAACTTTTTAAATCACAGCTGTCAGTCATAATGGAGCCCTTTCACTGACCTCTCTCCATTTTGCCATCTTCCTTAAGCTTAGAGCAGACACGTGTTTTGTTGTTGCAAAATTCTTCCCACGCCCAGGTGCCCCTCCCCTCTCCAGATTCTGGTGTTTTCCTTAAGCTAGAGATGCAAGCTTTGATTTTGCAAAGCTTCTAGTTTTCCCTGCAACATCCTGGCTTTAAAGCACATAAGCTTAGAGACATAATTTCATGTATATTTCTCTGCAGGCCATGTCAGGTTAGGATCTTTGAAAAGGACTATGGTACTGGCTCAGGACCAAGTTAGTGGTCCTGCAGCTGACGTAGAAAAATACAAGTTGTCTCAACAATACCTTGGGGAAACTGCCAGAGCTCTATAGCTTGGGCTAAAATAATATAGATAGAAACTTCACTTCCTGAGTGGTGCATCTGGCTAGTAAAAGGGTTTCAACCTGTTGGGGCTGCCTTTGGGAAGGCTCCTTACATTGTTCCAGATCTCCCAATGAATCTGTGATCCAGTTGTTGGAGTCTGGTAGCAGAGGAGTCCCTCTAGGGTTCAGGGGATGGAATTTGAGCTCTGGCGCCAGCAGATTGACACTGGGAGGACTGGAGGCTGGATCTGTCTTAACCTTGGAGGTATTGTTGTTGAATTGACCCGGTTTATACCTTTCAGGCTGAAACATGGACCATAACACAGTTATCTTTTAGTTTTTGCACTTCTCTGGATTTTGTGATTCCGTTCTCTGCTCAAAAAGCACTAGAATGCGTATTTTAGGTAACAAGGCATACAAAAGATGTACTTTGTAAAAATAAAATAAAAAACTTTTTTGTGCATTAAAAAAACCACAGGCTGATGTGGAACAATATGGAACAGACGTATGAATGAAAACGCGTGAAACTAATACAGAGTGAGAATAAACTAATCCCTAATGTGGTCAGACGCATATAGTCTTTTACTTCCTAATTGTTATTATTAAAATTTTATAAAGTTGCTAGCATTTTTAACCAGATATTTCTGTGTAGGTTATTTATTGTTATTATTATTAATTAATATCTGTACTGCCTTTCTGTCCAATTGAGCCCAGCGCAGCAAAAAAACCAAGCAGTAAATCAATACAACTAAGATAAAATTTACAAACATTTTTAAAACATTTAGAAGAATTGAAAACATGTGTTCAGAACATGTATAGAAATATGTGTACAGAAATTTCTCTATAGTTTTTAAAAGATAGGCGGTCCTTGGTTGCGGGCGCAGAATCTAAGAGACAGGGTGTAAAGGAAGAATCAGTAGGGAAGAAACAGAAAAGCAAGATTGGAATAAAAAAGGTAAAGGGACCCCTGACCATTAGGTCCAGTCGTCTCCGACTCTGGGGTTGTGGTGCTCATCTCGCTTTATTGGCCTAGGGAGCTGGCATACAGCTTCCGGGTCATGTGGCCAGCATGACTCAGCCGCTTCTGGCGAACCAGACCAGCGCACGGAAACGCCCGTTTACCTTCCTGCTGCAGCAGTACCTATTGATCTACTTGCACTTTGACGTGCTTTCGAACTGCTAGGTTGGCAGGAGCAGGGACCGAGCAATGGGAGCTCACCCAGTCGCGGGGATTCGAACCGCCGACCTTCTGATCGGCAAGCCCTAGGCTCTGTGGTTTAACCCACAGCGCCACCCACTGCTCCATTACTGGCCAATGGAAAGAGCTTGGAGGGTGAGGTCTCCCTGCGCCATGATGGTCTTTCTGGGAGCCAAGGAGTGCAGTCTTATGGTGGCCCTTGGTCTCCTCGACACTAGCCGAAGCCCTAAACTTTCATTTTAAGTTTGGTCACCTGATATCATCATGACATCAGGAGATTGTCAGGAGGGTATGCCACCCCCCATGTCAAAGTGGGCCAATGAGGTCACTTGTTTCTGTTGAAATTTTTAATCTGAAAAACCCAAGCAATGTGATCTTTCCAGTGGAGGGCACAAACTTACTAGTAAATATATATATATATTTTAAAGCACCATATGATGTTTATGTTTCTGCACATAATGGATTTTTCTCTCAGTGTCCTGTGTCTGTTTTCATCTGGATTTAACTATGCTTTGTAACTGTGAAGATATATTTAGGAATATGCAAGTAGTTGCTGCAGAATGGCTTGATGGTCACAAAATAGAACTTTGGATGGATGTAGAACAAAGTAGAACTTCTTCATGAGGCCCTCTGTAAACATAGTGTTTTCTTCTAATATTCGTCTCATTTCCCACATTTCTTCTGCTATAACTGTATCAAGACTCTTTGTCAGTTTCTGCAAAAGTTTTAATGCTGACATAAATTTATAAACAGCCATGCACTGAGCAATTTTAAAATATACATTTTTATATTTTGTGTATCGGTTGTATAATTTATGGTGTATGTGGTATCTGGGTTGCAGGGCATGTATGTTCATCCCAATTGTGATTAGTCTGGCGTCGGGGTGTTTACATCAGATTTCCTTAGTACACCTTTGATAAGGAAGACTGCCTGCTGTGGAGATTGCCTAACTGGAATAATAATGTCAACACTGATAAATATCTACTGAACAGAATTTGTGTGGGAGTAATAATTCAGTAATAAAATAGGTCAAATTAATTTTACTGCTTAAGGGGATCTCTTACAATAACTATTTTCTAACGCTATCTTTGACAGCTTGCTCGGTGTTACAGAGTAGGTAGAGCTGGGATAATGTGATATATTTCCAGTTGCAAATGAGCTGTTATAGCAAGGTGCCTATTGGTTGATGGTCTTTCTGCTTTTTGTAGGGTCCCAGGGGCTCTTGGTACTTGATTTCCCGCCATTTTGTAAGGAGGCACAAGATATAGAAAGTCAAGTCAAGTGAAAAGTTACTGAATAATGCTGAGAATCTGAGAAAATGAGCAGTGCAGTCAACTAACAGCACAATCTAGAACATGTCCACTCAGAAATAAGTCCCACTGAGTACAGTGAGCTGAGATATGACTGTCAGAGTGTAGGCAGTTTCTCTCATGGTTGAGTAACAACAGCGAAGACTCACACACTGGAGATTAGTGGAAAGAGTTTCCAGAGTGACTTGAGCCTTGGCATTGCTTTTTTTCTGGAAATTAAGCACCGCCTGCTCTATATTCCCTCTTGGAAGTCACTACTAACCTACTTGTTTGGATCCATCATGTGCATTTTGTTGAGTGATTACTTGGACATATTCTGCAGTGATAAAAGAAGTAAAACAGTGAGGATAACTATTATCTTTCCCCCATTGTGCTTTAAACTTCTTCAGCATCTAATTATCTCTTTCCTGTGGACTTCTTGTTTCTGAGGTACTTAGACTTTTTATTATTATTCATTCTTCTCTTCCAGTTCCTTCTCCATCTGCTTTGAATAGAATTTAACTTGCTAGAATTTCTGGCTCTTCCTATGTCCCCTTTCGTTGTGGAAAATTTCTTCCTTTTAAAAGTACCCCACGTCTAGCCTTCTGCCTTGGTGCAAGACTTGTGAATTTTTGCATTATTCCCATGGGATTTACAGAAGTATGTTTTGACCCTGAAGTTACATTTAGAGTTAGGGATTGTCAAGAATGTGTGTTTGGGTGCTATTAGAAAAAAATACCTTTTGTCACACACAAAAAACAAACAGAAGCCACAAGTGACCTTCTGTGTGGAAGGTGAAGGAGATGTTCTGCAACCAAACACCGCTGATTGCAGAGGCAAACTTGCAGTCTTCACATAATTGTACTTAGGAGCGTAAAGACCACTTGTACAAGTCAGGTTCGTGAGAGAGCAAATAAATAAAACATACAAATTGTTCCAGTGCAGAGTTTAGTTGCTGAAGATATTTCGAACCTGCTCTTCATTGTTTTCTGATTCCAGGGCAGGTTACAACTTAAATCATGACATCGAAATGCAGATAAAGTACATCCCAGTGACCTCATTCTCCACTCCCCTTAGGGAATCGAAGGGGGTGTCCTTCAAGTAATGGAGGTTGGGGTGGCAGAGCAAATTTGCCATTGCTAAAGGTGAAGCGCCAATGTCTCAATGTCATAATGGCCAATCACATCTAGTTATGTACTGATGTCATTAAAGGGAATGAAGCTCATGAGAATGAGGTCACAGGTTCCTGTATTGGGATCAGATATTCTCAGAAAATATAACCATTTGTAAGCCCTTCTTAACCATCCTTGAAAAATTAACAAAAGGAGCTCCCATTGATTGTAGCATTTTGCAAAACTGCCTCCTGTCCTGAATTTGGTTCTGCACTAGTCAGGAAAGATACCCTTTTTTACATCTGAATCTTGAACTATACAATTGAACCTTGAGGGTTTTTGTTGCTGTTAATTTGAAACTGTAACCCTTGGGCCTTAGTACTGTAATAAGGACCATTAATTGTAAATGTTCTGATGATGAAGATAAACAGTCCCCATCTTGCAGCATCCACAAAAGGGGCCTTTCCTGAGGTTTTGCAGAACAAAAGTGTAATAATTTATTCAGTTAAAAACTAGGTAGTGAATAGAGTTTAAATGTACAGTATAGCCCTATTTATTCAGGTGATGGCATCTAATCTCAACATCATCTTCTCTGGACCTAAAGGGAAGCACACTTTGGTCCTATCCAAAGCTAGGGGCATTTGTTGTCCCTGTGTGTGTGTGTGTGTTATAGTCTGTTGTAAAGCTACCTTGGGGATCATTTGATTGAAAATTGGAATATTAATCTTCTAAATGTTGTTTCCCACACTGGCCTGCCATATATTTCTTGAAAGCCCACAAGGAAAGGAGAGCAAGGCTGGAACTCAAAAGTGTTTTGCCCACCAGAAATTGGAATTCAGAGATAGACTACCTCTGAATCCGGAGGTTTCATTTAGTTACCATGTATTCACCATGAATTTGTCTATTCTCAGCACAGAACAATCTAAGCAAGTGGCCATCACCATTGTCTGTGACAGCAAATTCCCAAAGTTAATTATGCATAGTGTGACAAACTAATATCTTTTTCTGTCTTGAATCTCCTCCTGGTTAATTTAATCGGCTAAGCACTACTCAGTTCTGTATTATGAGAAAAGAAGAAAAGTGCCTTTTTTCTCACCTGACATAATTGGTCGACACCCCTAATTTTAATGGTTAAATGCCCTTTAAATGCCTTGATTGTATAGACCATAATTAAAATGTGTTAACTGTTATCATACATGTGTTACATTTTTCTGTGCTTGCTGTCCTATATGAGAACAGTTGAGGTGAGTGAAGATACTGGAAACCAGAGTTAAAGGCTGGCTGTAACTTTCGTTCTTTTTTAAGCAAAAAAACCTAGAAGCAGCTCTTGCGGTGGGTGTCACTAGATGGCAAAGACATGCTTATGAGTTCACATAATCACCTTTCTAAAATTTTCAACCGGATACCTTCCTTAGGCAACCTTCTTGCAAAGAAATGTGTTTCAGCTTTTTACCTATAATAATAGCATATATTTTAAATGTGTTGCTGTAATGTGGTTGGGACAGGAGAAACAGAAACGCAGCCATTTCCCGGCAGATAGTAATAAGATTTCCCCCCCTTCCCTCAGGATGCTCAATGCGCTGAGAGAGGTTTGTAATTATTATCCCAAGATTGATGCTTTTGGCGGGAGTGTAAATTTTGTCCAGTAGTAATCCATTAAGAAATCAATAATCACCCTACCCTGAAATGCAGTTTGTTTTCCTGCTTGTGTATGAACACCAAGAGTCCCCCCCCCCCCGCTTTCTTCTAAGTCAGTGTCTTGGACTTTGTCAGAGAAGTGATGAATACAAGAATGGTCAGCTGAACTTAAATAATTCTGAAACCTATTTAGTTCCTAGTTTTCAGCCTTGTACTTCTGCAGTGATTGTTCTCGAAGAGGGATGAAGAAATTGTAGCCTTCCCGTTGTGCTGGACCACAACTCTCTCTCTTTTTTTTCAAAATAATTTTTATTATATTTCCAATTAAACAAATTTAACATATCATAAACATACACACACGTCCTCGCTCTATCGAACAACGACTTCCCTCCATCTCGCCAGCAAGTTTTCTAATCACATCTTATCGCACAGTACTTATTTCAATCCTTCTAGCAATGCCATAGGGTCATTCCAATCCCGCTAGTGTCTTCAAACTTCCACGGTTAGATCTTAAATAATCAACAAATTTACTCCAATCTCTTTGGAATTTCGATTCGTCCTGGTTTCTGACCCTGCCGGTCAGTTTTGCAAGTTCAGCATACTCTATCATCTTCGTCTGCCACTCCTCGATCGTAGGTACTTCCTGTAATTTCACAACTCTCGCCATCCCAGACCATTGACCATTGTGGCTGGGGCTAAGGGGAGTTGGACTGGCCCAACTTTGGAGGGGCTATGGATTTCCCAGCTCTGAGAGACTGGGATTGCAAGTTCTCCCTCCGCTTGGGCTTCTCCCGAATCGCACCCACCCCCTTCCTACCCCTTGATCTGCCACCTTGCTCTAGCACAGCAAAACCCACTAGGGTTCACAGTAGCCAAGAATAATTACTGGTGATACTGTAATTCATCAGAGATCTATTGATCAATGCAGTGCGATGAACTAGAGGCAAAATGATTTTTTTAGAGAAGTTTGAAAAATATTTTCAGATGAGCTTTTATTAAAGCATATCACATTCAGTCAATATTAAAAAAACAAGAATAAAGCCCCCAGAGCACACCAGACATTCTTAATTTCCAGTGTCAAGTTTGCTTTCATTTTAGCAATTACACAGTGAACTCTCTGTAAGATGCTTGCACCAGCAGGTTAGAGCTCAGACCCATAATAGAAGGAATAATAATATTTGACATTTATGTAACACATTTCAGGTGTTCAAAGTGATTTATATCTCAGTTGCACTGTTTGGAGCTTTTAAAATATTATCTGTAAGCTGCTTTGAGTCTGGGAAAAAGGTGGGATGATGATGATGATGATTAATAATAATAATAATAATAGTAATAGTAGTAGTAGTAGTAGTAATAATAATAATAATAATATGCCCCATAGAAAAAGATCTCTGTGATTCTCAGGATTGCTTTCTGTAATTCCATTTGCACATTACAGTGCTGACTCAGCAGGGAGCATGGCATGTTGCCCTATGGATAAGAGCAGAGCAAGGAATTGGGTAAAACAGAGCAGATACCGGTAAAGTAGGCCAAATTCTAAGCCATCTGTAATTTTTCCAGGATTCCTGTACTGCCACTGGTGAAGGTTTTTATACCTGTCAAGGTTTTCATACACGACTCCCGGAGCCATTTTTTGTAGTCCTGTGGCTGTATATATCAGAACATTATTCAGTTTTCTAGATAATTTCCCATGAAAAAATAGGTAGCTGTTTGTTTATCTCTTGCCACCGTGCAGAGGAATGCTCGTATTGGGCAGCTAACTGGGCACTCTGAAATGAATCAAGAGATGCTTGATCTCAAACTAAAGTTATGCGCATGCATTCATTTGGGGTAGATAGGACTCTGGGGGTGGGAAGAGGGGCCAGAACGATGCCACTGATCAAACGTCCATGTGTTCAAGTTTCCATTGGCGCATTTGGACTGTGATTCACACCTGTCGCAATGGAGGGTATGGGTCTTTATGCATGGAGCCCCCTCTGCATATGGCATTTTGAACACAGACAGGCTTGGGCACAGGGCCAGCAAGATCAATCCTGATCTCCCCCCCCCCAACATGTTAATTTCCACATGAAATGGATGCACATAACTCACATGGTCTCTGATTAACAAGGAAACCCCTTGGAACAGCACCCCATGTGTAACATATAAACAGTAAACTGCATAGATGCCCAGTGGCCAGAACCTCAACCTGGTGCCTTGGACTGCACCTCCCATGACTCCTGATCATTGGCCATGCTACATGGGGCTCTGGAAAGCACCATCTGGAAAGGACCAGGCCTGTTGCTCGGTGGTAAAGTGTCTCCTTTGCATGCAGGAGGTTCCAGGTTCAATCCTTGGCCTTTCTCAGCAGGGCTGGGAGAGACTCCTGCCTAAAGGCAGCTTCCTACAGTAAATAAAACCAGCCATATGATGGGCTTATTCCTCCCTCCTTAAATTTTCTGATTGCTCATCACATGCACACATTCATATGTCTACTTTGCTCTGGTTTATGCAGCGGCTAAGATTTCTGAAATAATCTGTTTAGTTTTCAGCTGCTGATTAGTGTGTTCCTTTAACCAAACCAAGAAGCGGCTCTAAGAATGGAAACAACTAATTAAACCACCACATAATAGGGGGGCATGTCAGCTGAGAGCTACAGATCTTAAGGGGCTTCTTATTCTAGGCCACTAGTTTTAAAGACTGTTGTATCAGCATTTGTGCCTCTGTGATTAATTCTTCATTTCCCTCCCACATCTCAAAATGCCTTTCAACAATTAATCGCAAACCTACAAAATAAGCATGAAGTAAATAGCAATGGTCCTTAAACAGTCATGGATGTTTCGTTAGTGCCAGTCTGATTATGAAGCAGGGGGACATGATCCAGAGCTTCCCTTGTGCTTGATCTGGAAGTTGCAGTTAGTGCAGGCCTTGTCAGTATATAACTCCTGTGCTCGGAGATCTGCACCGGTTGCTGATTTTCTACCGGGCCAAGTTTGAAGTGTTACTACTGGCATTTAAAGCCTTTAACAACTCAGGACCAGTTTACCTATGAGATCACTTTATCCCACATGTGCCCACTCTGACCACCTTGATCTGCAGAATTAGCACTACTACAGGTGCCACATAATACCTGCTCTTCTTTGTAATAATTTGGAACTGTACTTTGGAACTCTCTGCCTATTGATATCAGGCAGGTGCCTTCACTGTACTCTTTTCAGCACCTGCTAAAAACATTCCTGTTTAGACAGACCTACCCAGATGCTTAGACAGTTGAGGTAATTTTAGTATTTTAACTTTGTATGTTTTATAATAATAATAATAATAATAATAATAATAATAAATTTATTATTTATACCCCGCCCATCTGGCTGGGTTTCTCCAGCCACTCTGGGCGGCTTCCAACAGAACATTAAAATACAATAATCTATTAAACATTAAAACAGGGTTGTAATTTTTGATTGGTTTTACTCTCAACTTTTGAGGTGCTGGTGGTTTTTGGTTTTTTTTACAATAAAGCAGTGTATATTTTTTATGAAATAAATACAATAAATAACTTATGCAACACAACCTGTCCCACAAAACTTGATTTAAGAGCCTCTTCTGTGGCAGCCTAACTAACATTTTCTTTACTTTTCTATTTTCTTTCTTTTTGTGTGTAAATGGATGGTTATGCAGAAGGTTGGTTCTATTTTTTAACTGATTTTTTTTGGTAGCCCTGATGGTTATAAGAATATTTGAAAAAGTTCACCCTTAATGCCAGTCTTGCTTTCACTCTCCTTACCCCACCCCTGGCCCTTGTATGCTGCCATTAACAGCTTCAAATTCTCAGCAAACCATACTTTGCAGTTTGTCTCAATGGCCAATGTATGGTTTGTGCTTTCCTACAAACCAGGACCAACTGCAGTACTCTAGGCAAGTGCAACACATAATTTAGTGTGGTGTAGTGGTAAGAGTATTAGACTGCGGAGACCAAGATTCAAATGCCCCCTCTGGGATGCAGCTCATTGGCTGGCCTTGGCCCAGTAGTTATCTGTAAGCCTAGTATACTTCAGAAGGTAAAAGTAAAGGTAAAGGGACCCCTGACTGTTAAGTCACAACTCTGGGGTTGTGGCGCTCATCTCGCTTTATTGGCCGAGGGAGCCGGCGTTTGTCCACAGACAGCTTCCAGGTCATGTGGCCAGCATGACAAAGCCACTTCTGGCAAACCAGAGCAGCGCACAGAAACACCATTTACTTTCCCACCGGAGCAGTACCTATTTATCTACTTGCACTTTGAGGTGCTTTCGAACTGCTAGATTGGCAGGAGCAGGGACCCAGCAACAGGAGCACACCCTGTTACGGGGATTCGAACTGCCAACCTTCTGATCGGCAAGCCCTAGGCTCTGTGGTTTAGACCACAGCGTAACCTGCATCCCTGACATTTCAGGAGGTAGTTGTGATGATAAAAGGGGTAGGAGGGGGAAACATGTTTGCTGCTCTCCACACCTATACATCCAACAACAACAATAGATAGTTTGGATGAATAGTATGGATGAATCGGCAGACTGGTTTGACGCTAAAGTAAGACCGGAAGTTACTGTGGTTCACAAGGGCAGGAGGGAGTGAGAGATTGGCCTGGGTGAGCCTGAGACTTGACCTTGCAAACCATGTTTCAGCATTTGATCTCACCTTCCCCAGTCTGAGAGCCAGTGTGGTGTAGTGGTTAAGAGCAGTAGACTCATAATCTGGGGAACCGTGTTCGCTTCCCCGCTCTTCCACATGCAGCTGCTGGGTGACCTTGGGCTAGTCACACTTGTCTGAAGTCTCTCAGCCCCACTCACCTCACAGAGTTTGTTGTGGGGGAGGAAGGGAAAGGAGAATGTGAGCCACTTTGAGACTCCTTCGGGTAGTGATAAAGCGGGATATCAAATCCAAACTCCTCCTCTTCTTCTTCTTCAGTCTCCCCAAAAAGCGCCAAGATATAGAGGTTTTAGATTTTGACATTTTGAGTTATTTCTTTCCCTGCATTTTCCCTCTTCTTTCTATGCTAATAATGCTCATAACATTATTCTACATGCTTACCAGCAGCTCCTGGCAGGCTAAATGAATAGACAAATCCTCCAAATGTGGCCTTATCAATTATGGTTGTTTACTTGCACATTTACTTATTTCCTCCTCTTACTTTGAGCATTGCATTTGAAGTTTCTGGATGAGCAGTTAAAAGAACTCAGAGCTGAGATGCATAAAATGGCAAACAAAAAGGAACTAGACGAAGCTGAGACTGAAGTGGACACAGAGCCCTTTGGAAAATGATATAGATGGAGGACTGTCAGAGCAGGAGAGTGGAATAGTAGAGTTGGATGCAGTGGATGATGAAATGTAGTGGACCTTTACTCAGGGTCACTGAGGGGATTGTATGCAGATTAAAGTGATGGCTGGCTGGTGAAGGACCCTGTGTGAGAGGAAGGGGAGGGGAGATCTCCCAGGTGAGAGCTGGGAGGGCTCAACTCTCTGTGTGAGACAAGGTTACCTGTGAGAGAGGACTCTGCATTCTTCTTTCTCTTTTTGTTTAGATCAGTTTGTTTTGTTTATTGTATTGTATATGAAAAGCCTCAATAAAATTTATTTTTTTAAAAAAGAATTAGAAATTTCTGTGGCAATTCACTTGTCATCCAGGCAACCTCTGCAGCATCATTGTTAAATGAGGCAAACAGTTTAAAAAAGAAAACTACCTAGTGGGATGTTGGCGTGTGTGTGTGTGTGTGTGTGTGTGTGTGTGTGTGTGTGTTCTGTGTTACAAGTTAAGTCTCTGTGTTTTGGCTCAAATGAATGAGCAGTGGGGTTTAGAAGACTGGTAAATGTGTGCATTAATTCTAAAACTCTTGGGATGTTTTCAAAGCTTCAGTCACTAATCCTGTTACAAGTAATGGGATTTGTGAATGTAACTCCCATGCAGGATTGTTTTTGAAAATGTATCGTTAAGTGTCAAAAAGTTTCGAGACTGATGTTTAACTTTGCACATGATTCTATTATATCTCTGGCTTGTTTGTTTTCCCAGTGCTTTAATTTGCACTGGCTATTGGAATCAACATAAGCCTGAAAGATTGGTGGGTTTTATAAGCTGTAATGCAAACCAAGAAAAATATGATCCAATGGTAAAGGAGCTGAAATAAAAAAAGTCTCATAAGATTTCTGTTACAATACACTGTGTAAATTTTTTATAGTATATTGTTTTATTTGGACACATTCTGGTAGCCTAAACTTATCAGGCACGGGTTTTCAAAATAAATAAAATAAATGCAAAGCAATTGAGAAGCTCGGGTGTCCTAACATGTGCTGGTGCCAGCTAGAAAGTCAAAAAGTATTTTTCAGCCTTGAATAAATAGATTTTTATTTCAGTATCCAGGCTTAGTGCTTATAGCTTCATTGTTTTATGGCATTGTTGCCAAGCAACCCGAAATGGGTAGGGGGGTACTTTTTTGAGAGAGAGAGAGAGAGAGAGAGAGAGAGAGCAATTTTTAAAGAAAGTATACGTTAGAGGTTGCTAGGAAAGGCTAGAGAATACAGAATTGTTTTAGATGTGAGGAATGTATAAATTCGGTGCTATAAAAATGTAGACTTTCATATGACAGTAATGTAACATCATGAATAGATTCTCATTTAGGCCCTAGGAGCATGGGACATTAGAAAAGTACAGTGCAGCAGGTGAAAATATGGCAGAGAAGAATGGTTGAACCCAGGCATTTGTAGCCTGGGAGAACAACAAGGGAACTGGGTCTAGATTCTACATAATTAAAGCAGTTATCACTGAAGTTAGCCTCCATGAGGATTCTTTGAAAGGAAAGGTCATAGCAAAAATATCCCCAGTTCTATCAATCTTGCACAGAACCCTTTGGCAAAAGAACAGGATGTTTCACCTTCCTGTGCCCTAGAATAGTCTCCAAAATGGGATGTTGATAGGTCTAGTGCAATGAGGAGGATGCAGAAGGGTAGCCAGCCTGCTAGAACAATTGCTGCTGCAACTGCTAATGGTGAGCTAGGTCCCCAAGAACTGTTGGAGAATTTCATTTTTACCATGGAGAATACTGTATTAGGCAAAATGCCTCCAAACTTCACCATGCACAAATAGGATGGAGACTTTCAGAGGGCCATTGTCACCCTGCTCTTAATGATGTCCTCCTTTGTCACTGCACATAGATATGCATCTCCATCATCCAGGTTTCTTGCAGTTCCCTCTGTTTCTTATGAGAAAGTGGAGCTTTCAGATTCAGCCAGGCACAAAGCAGCAAGAGAAGATGAGGACAAGGGAAGGAATTGGGCACATCAGCCTTTTCCTGTGCCCCAAATTGGTCTTCCAGCTAACGTCCTTGTTGATTACTAAACCTATATGAACTGCTTCCCCACACGTAACAGACTAAAGGTCTATCTAGTTCAGCAATTTATGGGAGAGATATTGGTTAACTTCAGTCTCCCTTGCTCCACTTTTATTTCATTTAAAAGAACCTCTGTGGTCCACCCTGTGTCTTGGTGGTCTGGTAGAAACCAAGAGAGCATCCTCAGAGTCTCTTAACTAATCTGTGCCTTAACTAATCTGTGTTAATTAATCCTGGGAAATCTTCACTCTTTAGTTAGTAGCCAATAACCATGATAGCTATGTTCTACCTCCACTGTCAGAGGTAGCAGGCTTATGAACAACAGCTGCTGGAAACTGCTGGAGGGGAGAGTGTTCTTGTACCCGGGTCCTGGTTGCATGCTTCCCACTATGAGCATAGGATGCTGGACTAGATGGGCCTTTGACTTGATCCGGGAAGGCTCTCCTTATGTGGTTAAGCTCTAGGTGACCAATAGTTCACCAACAGATTCCTTCATCTTCCCACCCATCATTCATAGAGTTCTTTCAACACTGTTAAGTCCTCACAACAACTCCTTATCTACTTATCCCAGGCTTCCTCAAACTCGGCCCTCCAGATGTTTTGAGACTACAATTCCCATCATCCCTGACCACTGGTCCTGCTAGCTAGGGTTCATGGGAGTTGTAGGCCAAAAACATCTGGAGGGCCAAGTTTGAGGAAGCCTGACATCCTCACAGCACCCCTATGGTCCAATATTGCTGTTGAGCAGCTTAGGCAAGAAAGTAGTGGACACTGCCCCATCAACCTCAGCCTGTCATTAGTCAGCCCCCACCTGCCCACCGTCTTTCTTATAATGAGCTCTGTTGGTCTCCCCACCTTCCCCCCTACCATTCCCAGTGGCCACCAGCCATCACTGCTAGAAAGTGTCTTGCCTAAGTGAGCTATAAAATTGCCAGTTCCAAAGTCCTTACTATCACCCAGACCCCACTGGTCTCAAACGAGTTCATTTGTTCAGTAATCAAGACATGGTGTCAGGGACTGGGTGGATGAGGAAGAATGGTGGAGACTGTCGCCCCAGGCGTCGCCCAGGGAGGAGGAAGGGGCAGATAGCATAGGCCTCCAGGAGTGGTTTGGCACAGGCAGAGGGAGATGAGGGCAAAAGCTGGGAAATAATGGGGGAGGAGGAGGAATTGCATAGCATTCAGCAGGCAGAGCCTGAGCAGCAGTTGAATGAGATGCTATTGCTGGAGAGCATCCCAGAACCCGTACCCTCCCCCCAAACCAGGTGTTCACTGAGAATAGCAGAACAGAGAGCTCAGAGGCAACTGTCACATAACAGCCACCATCAGAGGCAGCAGGAGGAGTCTAATGAATAGGGAAGTAGTGGAGAAGGGGGGGGTGGAGCTTCACTCAGGGCAACGTTAAGCATTACTGTGCATCTTGGATTCATCTCTGTAAATTGTATTAATAAACAGAACTGAAAAAGCTTGCTGTTTCTCTTTCTCACTGCTTTCCTGGGAATCGGTAAGAAGCTGCCGACAGCAGCCTGACGTATGGGTTGTAGTTCCAACGTTTCCTATCCAAAAAAGTTAGAATGGCGTTTGCAAAGCTCTACATTTAGGGACGCGGGTGGCGCTGTGGTCTAAACCACAGAGCCTAGGGCTTGCTGATCAGAAGGTCGGTGGTTCGAATCCCCGCGACGGGGTGAGCTCCCGTTGCTCGGTCCCTGCTCCTGCCCACCTAGCAGTTCGAAAGCACATCAAGTGCAAGTAGATAAATAGGTACCACTCTGGTGGGAAGGTAAACGCCGTTTCCGTGTGCTGCTCTGGTTCGCCAGAAGCGGTTTAGTCATGCTGGCCACATGACCCGGAAGCTGTACGCTGGCTCCCTCGGCCAATAAAGCGAGATGAGCGCCGCAACCCCAGAGTCCACGACCGGACCTAACGTTCAGGGGTCCCTTTACCTTTACATTAATTTTGTTTACTAAGAAATATACAGTATATGACTGTATATACCCAGAGAGCCTGTCTGTGCATCCGATGATGCCTTTCATGTCAGATGTGGAGGAGGAGGCAACTAGAGAGAGGGTGCCCCCCCATTTTAAAAAATGTTTTTCTATGCCTTGGTGAAACCATCCTGTGGCACTTAGCCAAAAGTCAAGGGAAAATCTTATAATAAGAGGGCATTTGACTTAGTCAGAGCAGGAAACAGTGAGGAACACTGTGGGCCGATTCACACATTACTTTTTCCTACGTGGAGATCACTGCTTCATAGGAAAATACAAGTGTACCATAGTGTGCGGATTGTGAAATTGTGTGTCATCATCCCCACCTCACTAGTACATAGATCAGTAGACCTGTGAAATTGCTCAAAACGAATAAGGCTGCTCCAGGAGATGACATTTAGCAGAAACTCTCCTGCATTACATTACTAGAATAAGAGAAGAGTTAGAGAGCTGCTGGGGTTCATGAGGGTTATTCCATTATGTATTACCCCCCCATGCTTTCTGTATTGCATTAATAATATTAGTGAGTTTGAGATGTTGTAAGCCTTAAGGCCAGAAATAAAGCTAGTGAAAGCCAAAGGGTTTGCGCACTCTATCCAAGGAATCTTCCATTTGTCCTCACAATAGGCCTGCTGAATAAAATAACTTGGCAAAATTGAAGCGACCACAATACAGAAGCTTATATTGCTCCTCTTTTCCATAATAAGCTTTCTTTCAAAGTAAAAGAACAGTGAGTTTTTAGTATGGGAGAAAGAAGAATAGGAAGCCCAGAAATAATCTTCCTTTTTTGCTGCTCCTTGAGGTGATTTAAGTCAGCATGAATTGCATGCATTGGAAACAAAACAAAATAAAACTGCCATGTTTGTTTGTTTGTTTGTTTGTTTGTTTGTTTGTTTGTGATGTACAGTGGAGTGGGGACCTGAAAGCAAAATAGTATGGGATAATGAAGAAAATGCAACCTTATTTTCGAAGAATAGCTAAAGATAACATATGCTAGTTTTAACCAATTATAGTTGCTAACAGTAGTCCTTGTGCACAGCAAAGCAGCCATCTGTCATGTATGATCTAGTTGAAATTCCTGCATTACAGGGGGTTGGACTAGATGACCCTCAGGGCCCCTTGCAACTGTACAATTCTATGATTCTGTGTAGTCTGTCGCTTTGCTGCCAGCCTCAATAGTTTATCTGTGCAAACTATCTCAACAGCATAAGCTGTTGATGCCGAACACAGTACATCTGTAGTCTTTCCATGAGGTGGGCAGGTTGGGAATCCAGGAGAATTAAACACAAGACAAAGCAAAGCTATGGCTGCCGTCTCTTGTTGGAGATGCCTGTCCACATTTTGTAACCTTGGCACACTGGCCTCCCTTTCAGCCAAATAATCTCCAGGGCTCATTTTTGTGGATCCAGAGCCAACTCTGGGACACCCAACCATCTGAGAACATTCTCAAAAGCATTCTGGGTTGACTTTTAACATGAGCAAGAGTAGAATAACCAGATCTTGCATGGGGGCTGTCACTACATTATTTCTTTCTGTCCCACCTTTTAGGCCTCTTAAAAGCAGGACGACATTGCTGGTGGGTGAGAGATATATCAACTTCCCTGACCAGTTTTGGGAAGGCTGGTATATGTCATATTGGCATATGAGCAAATTGATGTTATGATCGAGGTGTTTAAGTCCCATAATAGTGTTGCTCGAGTAGGACCTGAGTTGGTATCTGATTTGTTGCAGGTCTGTGTTCGTGTGTCCATTATTTGGCCTGTTGGTCCTGGTGAGTGTTTTAGATTAGAGGGTTGCCAGTATTCAACAAAGGACCTATCACCCAATGTCTGTGATAGGGAATTTTTTTTATACTAAAGAACAACACTGACAGCAGAAATGACCACACTAAGAAACTAGTGACTCCTCATAGGCTCCTGGTTGTCAAATATGAGAACACAATGCTAGACTATATAAGCCTTTAGACTGATCCAACAGGACTCTCCTTATGTTCTTAAAGTTGTTATAAAAGGAATAATCTAAATGAGGGATAGAAGAGCTAATTAGTTTTGTAGTGATTTTTATTTTCTACTTTTCTTTACTGCTTTAAAAATATTAGGAGGTATCTGTCAGAATACATGAACATTTAGATTATTTAAGGAGATGGTGACAATCAGTGTTAAAAAAAATTGTACTGAGTTCTGCTCTGAGTTTTAAATAATGTAGTTTTTTAAAAAAATTGAGATATTTGTGTAAAGAACTGAAGGCACTGACAAGGGTCTAGTAGGTTTTAGTACAGATTAAGTTCTGTTTATTAGTTCTCTGTGAGTGTGAGCACATGTGCTTGCACTGCACACATTTGGCTATGAGAGCAGTATATATTTTTATGGGTCAGAAGCAGAATTGATGTAAACATTCATTTTCAGAAGGCACTCTGCATGTTCTGAATCTTACTTGCACTGAGGAGGGACACGGGCACAAGAACCGGCTCAACTCCTGCTCCACTTCAACTACTGGTAGTTCTGTTGTCTCTAGTTCGTAAAAAGGAATGGCAAGAAAAGTTTAACATGCCTTATTCAAAATATCACGTTCTGTGTTACCAGAGATGTAAATAGTGGATTTTATTTATTTATTTATTTTTTGTAAATTGGGTGTGTGTGTGTGCATATCTAAGTTGATCTATCAATGTTGTGAAATTGTACAAGTTAAAAACACAAGAATAGAGAATGTATGTTATAGCCCATTCAGCTGATGAACTTCTAGCATGTGTTTTTTCTGTTATTGTAAATAACTGGAATTTCAACTTTATCCTGCTTCTTATTCATAAGTTAAAGGCACATGGAGGGAAAATAATATTTCAACCAGCCCTGAGTGACTTGACTTTTTGAGGTAAATGCCTTTGCTATGTTTTCCTCAGAGGACCAGAGATATAAAATAGTTAGTATCCTACTTTGTGCTGTGGGTAGGAATCTATAAACTTTCAAGTGATATGGAATACTTAATCAAGCAGAAAGGAAATGTAGCTAAAGTCTATACAATACATTTAAAAGGTATTGCTGGGCTTTCACCACAGTCTGCAATGTTCCATTGTTGAGTTTCTTGTTTCATGTGTGTTTCAAGTGCTAAAAGCCTCCCCAGACTGTCCATATTGCTTGCATTAATAAGCTGTTGGTTATGGAATGCAAGCAATTAATAACCATGTGTAGGTAAGAAACAGCTTATTTTACTCTCTGTCTAGCGAAGGTTTCTGAGCAGCTCAGAAGTGTGCATAATCTTCCACTAATGAAATTTAGACAAGTAAAAGACACATTTCCCTCTACTTCTGACATCCAGTGCTGTGGGTGCCTTGAAATGGGGACACCAGAGGAAACCAAACACCAGAGGAAAGTAGGCTTTGGGAACCCTGAAGTTTGTGGGAGTCAGATAATACAATAATAAGGAAAAAGAATCACAAGGCTTGAACATGCTCAATGACTGACAGTTTGAGGGGGAAATTGAGAACTGGAATGGGTGGGTGAGAGAACGGAATGGAGATGGCTGAAATCCTGAGCAGCGGGCCTTTCACACTGCAAAATATTTTGTTGCAGGTCCCACATGCCCCTTCCACTTTTATGTGTCCCTTTGACTTGTAGGAATCCTATTATGCCACATTTATTTCATTGTTTTCACAATTGAGTCTTCTTCTTCCAGTAAAAAATGAACTGTCTATAACTAGGAAACCTTGAAGGCCATTATCCCACGCTCAGCATTATTTTTGACCTACCGGTATTTCATGGTGCAATTTATTCAAGTGGGGGAAAGCGATGTTTAAAGGCACCTATTTGAATGAAATGCTATGTGTATCATTTAACTGAGCTTTTAATGAGATAAGTACATCGTTATAAGGATGAACTGTAAACTGAGAAAGCATCATTCTTACGAGATCCTTGCGGATATGCCCTTGGGATGATTTCAGGCTGCTAGAAAATGTGGAAAAACAGGAAGATTGCACTCAGAGATGGATGTAAACCACCAAGGGGGGTGGGAAAAACACTTTCCCCCCTTTCACAATGAGAGCAAGATGACACTTTTTGCCTCAGGCCTGTGAGACTTCAGAGATCTGGGATAGTGTGGAAGGGAATCAGGGCTGGGCTGGACTTGTGCAGTTTTGCCTCTGCTCAACAGCTTGCTTTGGATGCTCAGGCTTAACTATATCTTTGCTTCTGCTTTTCACAAAAAAGACAACGAGCTTGTAGAAACTATCACAAAGTTGAATAGTTGCCTAAATGGATGAAAATGCTGTGGGTTTTCAGCTCAGAAATCTTATATCAATGATTTTAACATAAGCTTCTCCATGGATTTGTCAGATCAGTCTCTATTCATCCATAGGCTTCATTCTCCCACTTCTGGCGCCTTATTCCTGCTTTGAAAATGGTCAAAGGTGCTGGCTGGGGTGCCAGTTTTGCCTCCTGTGAACGGAAGGCGACAGAGCTCCACGGATGGGGTGCTCTTGTTGTCTGGGGAAGAGTCTGGATCCAACCCATGGTGTTTTGTAATGTTTCACCCACCAGGACAATCTTCTTAACACTTCATGCACTCCCTGCCCCACAGATTGATGGGAGTACGGACATAGAAATTGCCCCCACAATGTCATTATGTGCTGTGGGAGCCAGCCACAGAGTGACAGCCTTCTGGAGGCAATTTCAACACAAAGGTCTTTTATGTACTGGATTATCATGTACATAGAGCTGAGCGTTTGAAATGTGAACATATAAAATCTGAATATCTTTTGCTCTCTATACAGGGAGGCCTGTATTGAAGATGATATAAAGCCTATACCAGTTCTGTGTTCCTTCAGTTTCTTATCATGCTAGGATAACGTGTTATTGAATCTAAAAAATATACATTATTTTAAACAGTGTAGAATCTGATACTGAACTACCTTTCCCAGCCATTCAGTTAAAATTTATATTTTGCTCCAAGCTGTAGACAGGAAAATTTCTGTAGGGCCATGAGAGTGACTTCCCTCTTGGCAATATTATTATATCAGCCCAAGCTGTGATCCAGCCTGATAGTTCTTGATAATTCTTGTACAGGGAGAATTATTGGCAGCAGGGAGCTGTTTTCCCACATTCCCACGGGTCATTAGCATTAAATTTGCAAACTGCATGTAAAGTGGTGTGGCAGTAAAACTGCTGGCACATTTGCAAAGCTAAGCAGGGTCCAGTATGGTTTCAAATTGGATGGGATACCGCATGTGGAGATTTCCTGTATTGCAGGGGGTTGGACTAGATGATCTTTGGGATCCCGTCAAACTCTACAATTCTATGATTCTAACTGGCTTTGTTGAAAATTATTCTTGTTGAAAAGTGACGTGGGGTGTTTTTTTTTTATATTCCATCTGTTAGTGAGATCATGTGAAAGCTCTGTCATCACTTACTGTTACGGCCATCAATTGATGAAAATTACTTGTGTGAATTCATTTAAAGGATTTGGTTTCTCAGTACAACACATTGTGTGAACAAACTCTCATATTATTTTCTCTAACAATGTTACTACACTTGGAAACTATCATGTTTTATTGGGTCGTGGCCAAATTCCCCCCCCCCCCTCACAAAAAATGACAATAAAGACTTGGAATGGTGAAAAGCCAAGTGCAGCATTGTAAACTGTTTCAAGCGAAGTGTTGGATATAAATCTTGGTGGAACTTGATTGATCACTAGTCATTGCCATAAGAAAGCCAGTAAGGTCCATGGGGAGATCTGGGTGATACATGAATTTATCATCCGCTGTGAAATAAAAGTGACTGACAGTTACCTTCAGCCAAGGAGCTGCACTTAAAGAACATTAGTGAGACAGATTAAAATGTTATATCTTGCTGACAGTGGAAATTGATTGGAGTTGCTGGATGAAAGCAGCCAGTCCTTCCTTGTGTTATGCAAACTGTCAGATCAATCTATGCTCAATTCACCTGTTTCCATTTGTGGCATGCATGGAACAGTGAATTTCCCTCTTTTTAACTGTGAACTACCGGTAATTTTGATGTTATGCTGCACAGTGTCAGCAGAGAGGCCAAATTTCCCTCTGAATCCCATCCTTGTTACATGTGAGAATACCTGTGATGTGGAATTTGGAACTTGGCTGCTGCCCTGTTAAATGTGCAGAAATACTGAACTGGAGAGTACTTCTGAGTATGGCAAGAGCAATGACGCCATACTGGCTAGTAACAACTCCTCCCCTTAAACATCTTTGAGGAATTAGGACTAGGAGAATTTCTAGATTGCATAGCCTGGGGGCAGCGCTCAGCCCTGCACCAACCGTTTCTCAAAACCAATCACTGCTGCCTGTGACCTATAGCAATTAATTGATAGAACTTCACACTAATTAACTACCAATGCACTTGGAAAGGAACATGTTTTGCACATTTACACGAAAAGCAGAGAGCTATGCGTAGACCCTTTTCAATGGATATTGTTAAGTGAACAAGTACTTCTTCCAACCTATCCTCCAAAAGGCACCATATCAGTAATTTTATAAAATATAAATAAATAAACAAGTGGTAAAATGAACACGTGTAAACAGGGGGCGGCCTGCATTTCTTTATTTCTTATGCAGGGCCCAGGAGTTCCACTTGGTGCCAGTGATAGTTTTGAGCAAGTAGTGTTTATATTTTCAAAATGAGAGAAGATACTGCTTCTTACGGTAGTTCCAGCTTGCTTCTGAGCTTTTGTTTTTTGCAGCAGACACAGTTCAATCTAATTAGGGCTACAATCCTGTGCATTTAAGTAAGCCCCACTGAATGCATTGAGATTGACGTCTGAATAAAGAAGGATGGGATACACAATTAATTACTGAAATGCTTCCCCCATTCTACCAACAAGGCATTCCATTGTGCCCAGTAACATATCCCACCCTCAAACATTACCATCTTCTTAGCATTCATTCTGAAGCAGAATACCAGTGAGCCTGAAAACTGACACACTATCTTGCAATTTTTTGATTGGTCTTAATAGAAGTCATTCTTTTTACCAGTTTTGTAGAGTGTGCTGATACTGAGTGCAGTGGTACCTCAGGTTACATATGCTTCAGGTTACATACGCTTCAGGTTAAGAACTCCGCTAACCTAGAAATAATGCTTCAGGTTAAGAACTTTGCTTCAGGATAAGAACAGAAATTGTGCTCTGGCGGCGCAGCGGCAGTGGGAGGCCCCATTAGCTAAAGTGGTGCTTCAGGTTAAGAACAGTTTCAGGTTAAGAACGGACCTCCGGAACGAATTAAGTACTTAACCCGAGGTACTTAACCACTGTACTATACTTTTCTGTGTATAAGACTAGGTTTTTATACTAAAAAATTATGTTCAAAATTGTGGGTCATCTTATACACGGATACAGTCTCCGCCCATTTTCTTAATTTTGAGTCACTAAAAATAAGGGAATTCCTTCCAGTAGCACCTTAGAGACCAACTAAGTTTGTTCTTGGTATGAGCTTTCGTGTGCATGCACACTTCTTCAGAAGAAGTGTGCATGCACACGAAAGCTCATACCAAGAACAAACTTAGTTGGTCTCTAAGGTGCTACTGGAAGGAATTTTTTTATTTTGTTTTGACTATGACAGACCAACACGGCTATCTACCTGTAACTAAAAATAAGGGGCGTCTTATACATGGGGGCGTGTTATACACAGAAAAATACAGTATATCTAACCTTAATAGGCTGGGGCTTCGTTACCCACAAAGCCTCCCCACAGCACATCTCATTGTTCACCCCTCTTTATAATTACAGTTATAAACAACCATCATTGCTACTGCGTTTGTTTGGAAAGAGATGAAACTGTACTAGGGCTTTCCTAGAAAGGCTTTAAAAATGTGTGTGCATCTCTCTCTCCTCTGTTGTTTCCCTTTAGACAATCCTCCCAATGGAATGAGAGAAAACAAAGGGCCTTGTTTTCACCACAGCGGAGAAGCATCTGGCATTCTTAGGGCTGACTTTTCAATTTTCAAAATTGCATTTGTAGTTTGAGGACTGTGAACCAGGAGCACTTAAGGCCCTTCTTCTTGCTCCCTGCCTGCCCACCGCTGGGCTGATTGGTATTACTTTTTAAAAGATCGGCGTAAGATTACAACAGTATTCAAGTGGTCCTAGTGAGTACTATGGCTGAGTTTCATGATTTGTGACCACCAAACCAAATGAGCACCCAAGTTCAGCACCTTACTGTGCCCGCCAGGGGCTTGACAAACTTTCCCTACTTTTGCAGTGCCAGCCAGGCAGCAAAAGAAGATTTAATGGACACTTGATTCCCGGCACCCAAAAACACACAGTTTACCTGTATGTTTAACCAATCTCAGGTCATTTCCAGATTGTCACTGTTTTCAGGTGGGATTCAGTCGTATCCCGACAAATTCAGACACTGCAACTAAAACTGATTTGGAGCTCTTGTCAGACAATTCTTTCCCCCCATAAGATTGGATTTTATTATTATTATTATTAATAATAATAATAATTTATTTGTATCCCGCCCATCTGGCTGGGTCCCCCCAGCCACTCTGGGCAGTCTACAACAGATTTCGTGGTCCCTCGACTTACGAATTTAATCCGTTCCGAATGGACACTTGTAGGTCGAAAAGTTTGTAAGTCGAAAAAAGCGATTTCCCATAGGAATGCATTGGGAGAAAAAATATTCGGAAAAATTCGTAAGTCGAAAAACCCGCATCTAAAATTCGTAAGTCGAGGAAACCGCATCTAAAACCGGCAACGATTTCCATTTGGATGTTGAAAAATTCGTAGGCGTGCAACCACTTTTTTCATTCGTAAATCGAAAAATTCGGATGTCGAGTACTTCGTAAGTCGAGGGACCACTGTACAGTAATGGGGAAACGCACTGGAAAGTGTGAGATTACACATTTGCTTGAAGCAGTTGTCTAATCTTGCCACAAACAAACCAGGACAAATGTTCATTAAATAGCCAACGTCAACTAAGCTCTAACAAATCAGGTTGAATGCTTGTTAAACAGAAGGAGGAAGTACCGTATTTATTCTGAATACTGGAATGATTATCATTGTCACCTTAATTCCAGTTCAGATGTACAAAAAGTGTGGCATCCAAAGCTGAACACAGATAGCCAAGCCAAGCATGACACTTTGCCATAGACTCAGCTGCTTGTTTTTGATGCCTCCTTGGCAGATAGCTGCTGCTGCTGGTAGGCCAAGTACAGCTTGGTGAGTCAAGACTGCAGGTCTGTTTGCATTAAATTGGGCTGATGGGGCTATAAGAATATAAGAAGAGCCCTGCTAGATCATGAGACCAAAGGCCCATCTAGTCCACCATCGTGTTCTCAGTGACCAACCAGATACCCCTCCAGAAAGCCCACAAGCACCACTGTTTTCCACAGTTGCTTGGCCTACTGTTAATAACTGAGAGTTATTTGGGCCCGGTGAATGGTGTATGAAAATATTATGCTTCAGTATTGCTGAAACTAACAGATGTGGTTCTCAGCATAACTGGATGCACCATGCAAGGGTACAAAACAATAATATTTTTCTTAAACAACCACCACCAGTCAGTGGGATTTCATGTTGAGCAATCACTTTCTAGTGGCTTTTTCTAAAATGATGGGAACATTCTTAGTGGTAGCTCCATGAGTACCATTTGTGGGGATTCCTTCTCCCATACGGACTCCTCTAGTTCAGAAACCATCCTGCAAGGCTATCATCATCTACTAGAAATGAATGTCTTTTTGATGGTCGCCCCTATTTCATATTTCTGAAAGAAGCTCACCAGAGTCATTGCAAAGGTTTGGACTAAAAGACCCTTGGCGTCCATTCCAAATCTACAGTTCTATAATTCTGTGCTCCTTTTCCAAGACTAGTGAAGATCTTGCCATTTCTACATACCTTCTCTCTCTCTCTCTCTCTCTCTCTCTCTCTCTCTCTCTCTCTCTCCCCACCCCCAACATTATAAAGGTAAAGGGACCACTGACAATTAAGTCCAGTCCTGAGCGACTCTGGGGTTGCAGCGCTCATCTCGCTTTACTGGCCGAGGGAGCCGGCATACAGCTTCTGGGTCATGTGGCCAGCATGACTAAGCCACTTCTGCTGAAGCCAGAGCAGCGTATGGAAACGCCGTTTACCTTCCCACCGGAGCAGTACCTATTTATCTACTGCGTGCTTTCGAACTGCTAGGTTGGCAGGAGCTGGGACCGAACAACGGGAGCTCACCCCGTCGTGGGGATTTGAACCGCCAACCTTTCGATCGGGAAGCCCAAGCAGCACAGTGGTTTAACCCACAGCGCCACCCGCGTCCCCCCCATTAGTATTAGTATTAGTTATTTTAATTTATTTTAATGTACTTAATAATAATAATAATATAGCTGTAAAGTGTTCATCTGAAACACAAGAAGATATTTAGCAGTGACTTGTGATTGTGGTTTTCTGCCTTGGTGCATCTTTAAACATGCAGGATCTGGAAACATTATGGTGCTTTTGTGTTTCAGTCTTGACAACAAAGTAAAACAAGGCACTGTGGTCAATTCTTCCCTAAGTGGAAAATGTTGTTTTCTGATACCATAGTGATAAAACCATCCAGTGTTTCTGATCATAGGACTCATTCCTTCCTATTATCTATTATTTTATTAAATTGCAATATTGAGCAGTTGAGATTACTGTTTCTGATCCAAAGGAGCCAGTAATACATCCCTCCCTCCCTCCCTCCCTCCCTCCCTCTCTCTCTCTCTCTCTCTCTCTCTCTCTAACACACACACACACACACACACACACACACACACACACACACACACGGGTTTTTACTGCTGCTTTTGCAAGTAGGCTATATTCTCCTGAGTATAAGAAGTGGCTTTGATCTGAGAGCTGCTGCAACTAGTAAAATCTCATGGGCTTGTACCCATCTGGTGCATATGATTTTGGTGATCATGATCATTATGTGTATTTTCTTATTGTTGCCTATCACACTGATCATAATCCTGAACTCTTGGTGTCATTTCAGAGTCAATAATTTAGAATAGGAATGCATGTCTTGCTGCGGGGGGGGGGGGGCTCAATGTTGGCAAATGCCTCTCAAGAACTACAGTTATAATTAAAACTTAAATAATGCCTCAGGCCATTAACCAGAGCAGAAGGGGGTGGAGTGTTTTCCATATTGTATTGAGCAGGCCTGCACAACTTGTGGAATTCGCAGCCCCCCAACCAGCCACATATTAGACCAGGGGCGGAGCGGCGGCGGGGGGGGGGCGGACCGCCCCGGGCAGCGCCCTGGGGTGGCGGCACTCGGGGCGAGGCCCCACCCCCGCGATCGGTGCCTCCAAAGTCGATCGCGCGGCGCATGGCGGCGCATGGCTTGCTTGGCCTGGGCGGAGGCGAGGGGCGGGCCAGCCACAAGTGTGACGCCCTCCTCGCTGGCCCGCCCCTTGCCTCCGTGACTCTGCCCGGGCCAGTGCATGTCTGTGCGGGACGTCGCTCCGTGCGCATGCGTCGTGTCGCATGTGCACGGAGCGATGCCCCGCCCCGGGGGTGCTGCTTGGCTTGCCACCCCCGGCAGCCAAGCGGCTCGCTACGCCCCTGTATTAGACTCTACATGACCTGCCACAGTGTTCATCTTGGCGGAGCAAAAGGAATTGGGAGCTCATGGAGCTGGATCGAAGTGCAATGGTGGAAGAATTGCTGCCTCATCTTCCTCAGCGATGGCAGGTGGTAGCTAGAGAAAAGCTGGGTGCTCTTCGCTGGAGCTGTATCCACACGCAGTGGAGTTGGCCTGACGGCTACTTCCTCTCCCTCTGATGGCCTCAGCACTAAAAATAGCATAAAATAAATCAAGAAAGCTTTGGAAGCTCCTGTGCAATTCCAACACATGCACCAAGCCGCCAGGATTTGGTTTTGTTCCTTTAAAAACTTATTTCTTAGCCCTTTTCAGGGGGGAAACAGAAACAACAAAGACAAAAAACATACCACTTGAGTATTTTACTAATTTGCTTAAAACCAAATATTAAGTAGACTTTTGAATGAACTTCTCAAGTGACTTAGTCTTATTCCAAAAGTCTCTATTTTGTTTGTGTTGAGGTTTTGTTTTAAAAAAGGAACTTTAAAAAAAGGAACTTTTTAAAGAAACTTTTTAAAAAGCACTCATTTTTATCAGAAGATTCATAAAATCTTATCTGTCTCGGATAATTTCATTTTATAAGATCTAGATTTTCTAATGAAGGAATTTGCACTTTTTTAGTGCAGAAATTAGTTAGGATAGAGTCTTGAAAAGAGTATCTGCTGCTCTTTGGACTGCTACCATGGGTTGTTTTTTTTTAGAAACATACTGGGAGTCATGGAATTCTGGTATCATTTGAAAACAAGAGGTCCTTTGTTCCTCTTGCCATGCTGATTATAGGGAACAAGGCGGAGGGAGTTTCTGTGTGTTGCCTGGATTTTGCTGGTTAATCCCAGTTGCAGCAGGGAGTTAAAAGAAAATCATACCAGCATCTGGGAAGCTGGGAAAGCAGGAGTGAGCAGCAGTTCAACCAGCCCATCCCCAGGCAAACTGGTTTCAACCAGGAAAATGTCAAAGAAATTCAAAGAAATTATTTGCACACCACCTCAGGCAATTGAGTATTCTGTTTCCTAGTGACATTTTTCCTGGTATCAGCTCCTAAATGACTACATTCCTGAAAAATAACCCTTTCATCTGCTAGACCAAGTTCTGATCTGCCAAGGGCAAAGAGATTAGAAAAGAATGTAATAGAATTTGGGCATTATTCCATTTCTATGTTATTTTAAGTAGTCTGAAACAGGTGCACCATGTTTGGAGGGGTTAGTAGCTCAGTGGCACAGCACCTACAGAAGGACCCTGGTTTGGTCCCTGGCGTCTCCAGTGCAAAGACAGGTTTTTGGTAGGGCTTCCTAGCAGGGCTGGGGGAAAGCCTAAGATTAAATAATTGCTTCCAGAATAGACTGAACCAGTGATCTAACTCAACTTCATATTACAGATTAATAGAAAAGTAGTTTCCTCTTGAAGACATTAAGTTAGGGGAATTTCTTGATCTTGGTTCATTTGATTATGGTGAGATAATGTGACTACCCATTTCCTTTCATAAAAGTGCTGAATGTGTGAAGTCGAAGAAGAAAGAAAGAAAGAAAGAAAGAAAGAAAGAAAGAAAGAAAGAAAGAAAGAAAGAAAGAATAGTGGTACCAGAGAAGAGCAGCAAAGGAGAGGAGAACGGCAAACTCACCCCTGAAGGAGTTTTTGTGGGTTGCCAATTAGGTGTCAGGGACCCAGGTGGTGCTGTGGGTTAAACCACAGAGCCTAGGGCTTGCCAATCAGAAGGTCGGCGGTTCGAATCCTTGCGATGGGGTGAGCTCCCGTTGCTCGGTCCCAGCTCCTGCCCACCTAGCAGTTCGAAAGCACGTCAAAGTGCAAGTAGATAAATAGGAACTGCTCTGGTGGGAAGGTAAACAGCATTTCCGTGCGCTGCTCTGGTTCGCCAGAAGCGGCTTTGTCATGCTGGCCACATGACCTGGAAGCTGTATGCCGGCTCCCTCGGCCAATAAAGCGAGATGAGCGCCGCAATCCCAGAGTCGGACACGACTGGACCTAATGGTCAGGGGTCCCTTTCCCTTTACCTAATTAGGTGCCAGGGGCCCTACTGGATGATCTCATGGTCCATTCAACACTTGTGATACTTTGCATGCAAATATACCCATTTGCCAACAATCCAGTATTTTTTTGGCATAGAATCTCTAGGTCAGTGTTTCTCAACCTCCTCGGGGCAATGGCACACCTGTCCCACGAAAAAAATCTCGCGATACACCACCACCACATGCACCCCGCCCCCCCCGCCCCGGGGGGCGGGGTGTCCGCGCGCCCTGGCGGGAGGGAGGGGAAGGACCCAGGCGGGCGAAAACGGAGCGGGAGATCGGCGGGCCAGGCGCCCGCCCCCCTCCCGCGCCCAGCCCCCCGGCAGCACCTCCACCCAGCCCCGAGCGAGCCCGGTGGCACCGGCACCTCCCGCCCGTCCCCGACCGCGACCGGGGCGGCAGAGGCAGCGGGCGAAGCGCCCGGCAGCCCCGGCGAAGGTGGCAGTCGGCGAGCGGGAAGCGGAGCCGAGGCGACGCCAGCCTGGACCGACCCGGAAGCGGAAGCGGCCCAGGGCGGCACAGCAGCCGGTGTCTTCCCGCGGCACAGGAGCCGGTGTCTTGCGGCACACTCCTGTGCCGCGGCACACCGGTTGAAAAACGCTGCTCTAGGTTTTGTTTATAATGAAACAAGTTTTCATTGCTAATGGTAACGGAATTGCATATTGTGTGTGTGTGTGTGTGTGTGTGTATTAATGTGACAACTGTTGGCTAAAAGCTCCAGCGTTCAAGTGCAAGTAACATGTTACGCCCTTACGCCCTTTCGCCACATCCTTCTGCACAGTTTTGCTAACACTTTAATTAGCTATGTCTTTTCTTCTGCTCTTTATTTATTTTGCAAAAGAGCAAATGTTGGGAATGTAGAAATGTTAATATGAATGATTTGTTCGGGATATAATATCTTTCAACAGTCCTCTGCTCAGGGAATTAGTCACTCAGAAAGAGAATGAAAGAAAGGAATCTTATCCCTTAGCCTAATCGTCTTCATTATTCTCCCCCCGCCACTCTGCCCAAATGTTACAAGTGTATTAGGGAACATTCAGTCAAGACTTATTTTGCCTTGAAAACTGCCTTTCTCAACACACTTTAACATTCAAAAATCAGTCAACTTCCTCACGTGAATTTCCTTAGAGGCGAACTTACAAACAGTTGAACCATTGATCTATAGATTGCATAAACTGAATTCGTAAAAGTAAAGGAAGACAGAATAATTGTTTTCACATGTTTCCATGTTTTCACACTAGTACATATCTGAAATATTTTTTAGAGGTCAAATTTCAGAAATTTTAATTTTGGAATGTGTACCTGGAAAATGCTGCGTACAAGAATAATCTTGATAAAATGCTATGATACCCAAGCACTTTCAATTTATTTCCAGTCTAATGCAAAGAAATGAAATGCAATGCTTGCATCCCAGACAAGTCCCCCCGCCCCGCCCCACCCCACCCCACCCCTGGGTGGAATACTGTCCTCTTCTGATTTTAGCTCAATCAATTAATGCCAAGAAAAAGGACTTGGCTCTGCTCTCTCTCACAGTACATGCAGCTTCTGCAATGCTTTTATAGTATCATTCCCTGGTCTGGCAGAATAATTTATACATATTTCTGGTAAAACAGTAAGTAATGCCATATATCTCTCCCACAAATTCTCTTGCCTGAGACATCTCTTCAAGGCTCCGCTATTTTTTTTATTTTTTTGCTAGTATAAATATATATGAATCAATTTAGGATGCAATGCTATGTGCACACTTACCTGACAGTAAGCCCTTTTGAACTCAGTAGGGCTTACTTTTGAGTAAGGCGTGGCCTGTAAAATAGAATATAAAAAATAGAAGAAAAATATGCTTGTGTTCACATAAATCTCATGCATTGTAAAGGTAACAGCACAGAGTAGACCTACTGAAATGTACTCAGGTTCATTAATTTCAGTGGGTCTACTCTGAGTAAAACAGTTGATCACCAGAGCTTTAATATGAGTAGTCCATAAGCCCTATATTAACTCTTTGGGGCTGATCAAGCTTCAGTGAGTCATAGACATTTTGCCCAGGACTGGCTGCAACCTGCAACGGTTATCTAGACTGCCTCATCTCTTGCTCATTTCTTGCTCTGCTAACAAACCATGCTTCTCTGTCTTGCACGCTCTCGTTTCATGGAGCTTTTTTATTCTGGCGTTTTGCTGGAGTATTTACTTAGTTTCTAAATTGTTGTTGATGTTGAGTCTTGGGTATGAGGTACGAAATGCAAACAAACCAACGTCCCTGAAGACTGAAGAAAGTGCTAGAAGGAAGGCTGTTTGCTATGTTAATCTGAAAATTAAGCAAAAAGGGATATGAAATGCATAAGCATCACATTTATATATATAAAATCGTTCAAGTTGGATGTTTGTTAATGATCGCCTTTCTCCGTAACCCCTTGATCGATTCCGTTCAAATTTGGACACAATGTTCCATGCCCATATGGGAGTGATCATATGTACTTACATTGCACAAATACCACACCTTTCCCAGGTAAAAATGTGATTTTGTGCAAAAAAATATAGCGCCCTCCAGTGGACGTTAAACAGCACAGAGAAAGATACGCTTTCTCTTTCATACTGTATCTTACTTTTGCATTTCACCAAATCAGCCACAGCAAGGCGTGGCCCGGTCAGCTAGTCTTTTATCAACTGCTCTTTGCGGAACTTTGCCTTCTCAAGGCTGTCTATTTCCATTTGGGGTTTTCCTACTCTAATGGCCCTGTTCTCAATGAGAGCAGATTATATCCCATATGACGCACATTTATGGAAAGGTTCCAGTTCAGTAAAGCAAATGGTGTAGAATAGACTTTCATTCAGCAGGAAGTGAGACGAGTCTTATCTCTCATATGATCCCATATTTGGAATTTCTTGTACTAATTATTGGCCCTGGAGCACCTATCCTGTACTTTCTGGTGATAACAAGATATCTTGGGGGGTTAGTAGGTCATATTGCTGAGTCACTTTGGGTTGATTTTCATGTTGTGCAAGAGTCAGGAACAACATGGCTTGCCGTGGCCACGATCCAAAGAAATAGACAACTCATTCCATGTGCTCGGGAGAGATGAGGGCTCTTTTATTCTCCTGCTGCAAGTTTGTAATTTGTCTTGTAGGCCTATGCCTGAGTCCTTTAAGGACCATGCCACAACCCTGACTGAATTTATCTCTTCCACTGAATTTAAAAGTTTGGGTTGGATTGTACTCTGAGTTGCTTTACTTTTTTTTAATTGTGGAGATAATATTTGAAAGTCCTCATCATCACTTTATTTGTATGCCACATTTCCACAAAATAATATTCCAAAAGCAGTTGATTTGTCTGAAATGTGGAAACTCTGAATTATTTTAAGTGCTGCCAATAAGTCAGAACAGCTTTATAATTTTGTTCTGGATGTTATGTGCATAAGTGTGTTTGTGCGTGTGTTGGTTGGTTTGGTGTTGTTGTTTTCAAGTAAAGATTTCTTCAGCTAAACATTCGGATTAGTGAAGACATAATTGCAGCTAGGCATATTATCTTTAAAGAAAAGCCGAGAAGATGAATGACAAATACTCTGTATGAGCAATTCAGAAATATTTACGGTATGGCTTTGCTTTTGTTTGCCTTTCTTGTGGCTTAAAGATGCCATTGTGAGAAAAGCAACATGTGAGCAAAAGCTGTTGGTTTGAACATTATGCCAGAAAATATCGAGAAATTGCAAGTTGCTACACAGATGTATAGATTTAATGAGATACCACAATGCCATTTATTTATGCTAAGGACCATGACACACATGGAAGTGAAGAAAAGTTTGCATTCTGAACTATTTTATATTTTTTGCATTGCCATCTGTTACTACAGACAGAAAACTGCCATAGCAAGGAAGCCTGAAAGTTACGGGCATAAATAAATTAAATAAAATGACAATTTATTTCCATATTTTCAATGTGTGGTAGCTGGTGCATTTAAGGCCTAGTCCAGCCATCTGAAGTAGTCTTGGCTCAAAAGCAGGAGAAAACAGGAAACTCTAAGGTTTTCAGCTGCAGATTTTCAGCTGCCAGATGAGTGTGAAATGTGTAACAACCCACTTAATGTTGTGCAACTCTTACTGCAACAACTGCTCTCAAAATGTTGCTACTCTACATTTCCGTATTCTGCTGCTGCTCCCTGTACCTGTTTCCCTTCACATACCTGTACTCCCTCTTGGAATACCTTTTGTGCCTCTTACTGTTACAGTCATCAAAGTTCAAAATTGCTTGATCCTTGTCTGGGGGTTATTGTGACAGTATAAAGATCAAGTGGGTTGACTTTTGGCCTACTGCTAAACCCCAGTCTGGGGACAGACTGACAAAGAAACATAGCTGTCAACTTTCGGATTTGAAAATAAGGAATTTTTTTTCAAACTTTCGGATTTGAAAATAAAGGATGCCGCGAGGGCGGTGCAATGGCACCAAGTAGCCTCGCCACCCTGCGCTCCAGAGGCTGCGCGCGAACGGGAGAGCGAAAGAGCGAGCAAATAGACGGCAGGCAGGCTGTCTGTCTGGTTGGGCGTGAGGGTCTGGCTGCACAAGGCATGCAAGCTCCGCCCCCAGTCGGTCTCAGACTCCTTATTGGCAGCCGAGCAACGCAGCTGAGGAGCCTCCCTGGCCGGCAGGGAGGGAGAGGAGTTGCTTCCTTTGAAATCCGGGAAATCTAAGGGATATCAACGATCCGGGATAGCAGCGGGAAACGGCATTGGAATAAGGGAGTTTCCCGCCAAAAAAGGGAGGGTTGACAGCTACCGGTATGCAAAGAAATGGTCAAGGCCACACTTAAGTTCCCAAAAGACAGAGACAGAAAGGCAAAAGGGCCACGGAAAATCTGCTGGATCACATAATTGATTGCCCCAATCCAACTCTATTTACATGTTTGGCAAGACAACTAGCTGCACCAGAATGGAGATGTGCATTTAAATATGCATTTATCAATCCAGGTGAAAACAGTGTAATTTGGATGTGCACTCTGAAGAAGGGTTAGATGGGCATCAGATCTGCCCACATCTGTTAGTCAGGTGATACATGTGACTGGGTGCGGAAGGGTGTTTATGCATGTGGATCTCCTTTGCTGGAAACAAATATGTGTGTACTGAATTAGGGGTTTGTGTCCCCCCTCTCAACTGCATGATCTTAATGATCTGACTCAGATTTGTAAACTGTGGCTTATGAGTACCCTTTTTGATTTACCCTGGCTGTGTTACCATAGGTACACATTCACCTCAGCAACACTTTTGCAGGATTAGTTTGTGCTGGCCGCACACAATGAAATTCTACTTTACAGTGAAATCTTAGGGTGGGGACATTTATCTACGTCCAATAGATCAGTGTCAAAAATTGACAAGATTCCTACACGGTTTGGGAAGCTTAAGTGTAGTCCTACATGGGCGGACGACCTATAGCAGGACTATCCAACATGGTGTTGTTCAGATGGTGCTTGACTATGACCATTGGCCATGTTGGAGTCCAAGAACTTCTGGAGGGCACCATATTGGCTATCCTAGCCTATCAGATTCAGTGCTATGCAGGAGGCCAGATATATCATCACCATGATGGATATGTTGGTGGAACACCACAAATAACAACAGCAGAGCACTTTCTGTGGCCGCAGCTGCAACAACCTTTATATAGTGGTACCTCGTGTTACGTACAGTCCCCTTTACGAATGCTTCGGGTTATGAGCTCCTCTGACCTGGAAGTAGATGCCCCTTGTTGCGAACTTTGCCCTGGGATGCGAGCGGAAATCGTGCTCCTGCGGCGCGGCAGCAGCGGGAGGCACCATTAGTGAAAGCGCGCCTCCCGTTATGAGCGATTTCCGGTTATGAATGGACCTCCGGAACGTATTAACTATGGAACACAAGGTACCACTGTATTTATGGTAAGGTTGTCAATGGATTAAAAAACAGTTTAATTGAAAAAACATTTTACCTTTTAATTGACTAATCCAGATGTTGTGGTGCGATTTTATTCTAAATTAAAAAGAAAATGAGCTGCCACTACATTGATTTGGAGCAAGCATCCCCAACCTGCAGCCCTCCAGATGTTTTCGCCTACAACTCCCATGATCCCTAGCTAACAGGACCAGTGGTCAGGGATGATGGGAATTGTAGTCGAAAACATCTGGAGGGCCGAAGGTTGGGGATGCCTGATTTGGAGTGTTGTCCCTGTTTCCCTCTACTACATCCACCCTGGCCAACTTGTAATGGTATTAATAGTCCCTGAGGGAAGAACTCTTAATTGATTGCACAAGATTTCTTCAATATTTGTTTAGTGGAAGTATAGATGCATTGTAATCTCTCCATGTCTTCAGGAAGCAACCACGCTTATTCCTACTGATTGTATGTAACATTTCACAACAGAAGGAAACGTCAATGGTCTTGAAGAGTTGGCTATGTATGCTTGATTTTTTTTTAAAGGCTTCATCTAATCCGTTTGCTTTCAACAACTTCAGCCCAATTTCAAATATATCATGTTTAGGAAGTGTGATTGCATAGGGCGTGCTGAAGTACCTTTGAGGGTTTGTGGATGAAATTTAAATTCTAGACCTGTTCCAATCTGCATTTGGACTGGGATTTGGAATAGAGACTAGTTTATTGGCTCTGGGGGCAGGAATGAGCATCATTTGGAGCTTGGCAGGAGAAGTCTAACTGTTAAATTCCTTGCTTTGAAAGAGGCAGAGTTTAAACACTTTTTGTAAGCTCCATATCATAGTCTGTTCACTGAAGAACAAACGTGGAACTGAGAAGGGAAAAAGATGAGCTGCTACTTACTGGAAAGATAGTTTAGGTCATGGGTCAGCAACCTTTTTCAGCCGTGGGCCGGTCCACCGTCCCTCAGACCATGTGGTGGGCCAGATTATACTGGGGGGGGGGGAATGAACGAATTCCTATGCCCCACAAATAACCCAGAGATGCATTTTAAATAAAAGCACACATTCTACTCATGTAAAAACACCAGGGAGTCCCCACAAATAACCCAGAGATGCATTTTAAATAAAAGGACACATTCTACTCATGTAAAAACACGCTGATTCCCCGACCGTCCGCGGGCTGGATTGAGAAGGCGATTGGGCCGCATCCGGCCCCCGGGCCTTAGGTTGCCTACCCCTGGTTTAGGTTGTGAATTTATAGGGAAGAATGTAGCAATGAGAAAACACAGGATTACATTTTAAGTCCTCACTAAATTGGGTTAGAACAAAGGAGTCCAACTTTAGACTATTCATATGACTTAATTTCATTCTCTCACTAGATAATGCCACTCCTTGTTTATTTTTAGGACCTCTCACTTCCTGATTGTAAGTGTTTTCGGATGGTTCCAATTAACTAGGTTCAGAGTGCTCAGTCATTCTGCTGTGCTTTGGGAAGGGGAATCTGTGTGGCTCTCTAATGTTACTACCGTACAGTTCCCATTAGCCCAACTAGAATGGCCAATGGTCAGGGACGATGGGAGTACGGCAACTATGAAATAACTCTTAGGTCTCTAAATGTCTGTTGTGGCCTTTGTGTTTATCTGTGGGTTCCATTTGGGTTTCTATATTGTCTAGGTGTAAATCCTGCCATTTCCCCCATGGCTATCTCCTTGGCAGTTACCACCTTTACAGCTTTGTCTCAAATCAGATCCCTATCTGTCAGTAATTGCTTCTGGGTTTTAAGACTACCAGCTCCACAAACAAATCTGCCTCTTAATATGTCCTCCAGAACATTCCCAAAAGAACAGTGTTCAGTGAGTTTATTGAAATCAGGCCTATTCTCCTTCTGCTATGGAATTTGAAGCATTCCACAATTGTACTTGGCTTTGGACAACAGTTTTCAGACAAGAACTTTTGCACCTCTGCCAAAGTTTTATCCCCTGGCTATTGTGGCTGCAATAAACTTCTCAAAGGGGAATATGTTTTCTTGCCACATACACTGAGAAGTATGGCTCTCTGCTTGTCTCCATCAATGATTTCATTAGCCAGAAAATGATGGCCCCATCTCCCCATTGCTGCCATTCCCCAGTCTCTGGATTAAATTCCTTATTTTTTTCATAGGATGACACAGTCAGATTTTCTCACTGCTATCATTAATTTTATTCAAAGGAAGGCAGAGTTTACTCACCAGATCACAGGTTAAAGAGCCAGCAAGCACATAACTGAATAGGAAAATGGAGGAAACCACAAGAAGAGTCTGAGAGTGGGGTCTTTAACACCAACCAAATATTGCAAAGACTTAAAATTTAACCCTATCATTTCCCTGTTAGTAATTTTAGACCACTTTTTAGTGTTTTTGTTTTTTATGCAACTGATAATTAGATACTTACAGGCTGGCAAGAGTGGCTACGGGTAGGATGCTCAGTCCGTTGGCAGTTCTACTCCTAACCGATGGACCAAGCACAATTGATAGTATTGGATAATTGCTGTTTTACTTGATGGCAGTGCTTCTCAACCCAAATGCTATGACTGCAAACCGGGGGCCACTGTCAGGTGGGCCTCAGTGCCACAGCCTGCCGTGTAGACTCCACTTGCCCACACCACCTGCTAGCCGGCCCGTGCCATAGCATTTTGGTTGGAACAAAGCCAGCACCAGAAATCCCTTGCATGCTGAGTAGAGGTGGACAGGAGACAGATAAGGTTTGGGAGGAGTGGAAGCAAGGGAAGAGAAAATTAGAAAGTAAGAGAAAGTTGGAGAAAATTAGAAAGTAAGATAAAAGGTTAATATTTATTATTAAAATAAATAGATAGCTAGGCAAGGAATAGAAAGGAAGATTATAAGAGGGGAAAGCTGTTATAGGGAAGAGAAATGCATGTAGAACAGTGATGGCCAAACTTGGCCCTCCAGCTGTTTTGGGACTACAACTCCCATCATCCCTAGCTAACAGGACCAGTGGTCAGGGATGATGGGAATTGTAGTCCCAAAACAAGTTTGGCCATCACTGATGTAGAAGGACCAGTTATGTCACACTCTGCTGCCACCTGCCACAATTTTGTGACTGGCTCTGCAACTGCCCTACATCGCCCATTTGTGACTGGTGGGCCTCCGTAATATTCAGCTGTCCTAGAGGTAGAGAGTTAGAGAGCTCCTCCCTCATGAGATTTGTATTGTGGATTTCTGCAAAGTACCACAAGCAGAGGCTGGACAACTGTTATCTGTTAGGGATGCTCTAGCCTGGATTTTCTACCTCTAGCAAGGGATCAGACTGATGTCCTGCAAGACCTCCTGCAAGATCTCTATGGTTATGAGGTTCAGTCATGTTTGTAGTGGCTTTTAACACCCACACGCAGCCACTGGGAGCAAGTTGTCCTGAGTTCTAGACTGAACTTTTATGTTATTGATAAATTCTGTTTTTAATTTACATTAGACTCAGGAGCAGCATTCAGTTCCCTGAATAAGTGCCTGAATTCTGTTGTGGACTGAATGAAAATTAAAAACGTGACCTTGACACTTTGTTTAGCATCATGATTGTTTCACCTGGTTGTTTTATTTTATTTTTTAGAAATAGCTACCTGGGGCTTTACACTTTCCCTAAAAAAACAAAACACCCCACCCCTCTGAAGCTGCTATTTACATCAGAAAGTGCTATTTACTGCACCCACTCTGTGAAGTTCCCTCTCCTGGGAGGTTAACCTGGCTCCGAATGATGCAGTTTCTTCTGGCAAAAAATGACTTTTGCCTGTTTATGATGATTGGGCTAGAGTGGTTCATCTGTTGTGTTTTTAGATGAGCTTTTATTGTTTTACTAGGATGGTCATTTAGAAAATTGTACATCACTGAGTGTAAAGCATCGTTGTTGTTGTTGTTGTTGTTTACAACCCAATTCCACATTGGCTATACAGTGGTACCTAAGGTTACAGACGCCTCAGATTACAGACTCCGCTAACCCAGAAATAGTACCTCGGGTTAAGAACTTTGCTTCAGGATGAGAACAGAAATCGCGCGGCGGCAGCGGGAGGCCCCATTAGCTAAAGTGGTGCTTCAGGTTAAGAACAGTTTCAGGTTAAGAATGGACCTCCAGAACAAATTAAGTTATTAACCCAAGGTACCACTGTATATGGATTTTTATTTTTATTTTTGTCACCTGAGAATGGTGCTCAGTCTTCCTCAGTCATTTTCAGTAATATGCTCTGAAACCCAAAGGCATTGATATATTTTTTCATCATTGCCAGTAGAACTGATATGGCACTTTAGTTGTTTTTAATAATATTTAGTCATAGTTTTAAACTAAGAGGTTAATTCGGTTGGTGGAGGAACTTCAACAAAAGCAATCTTATTCTAATTGTTATAAACTAGCTGTAAGTCATCTATTCTAAAGTGCTTCCACTGAATTAAAGAGGACAACTCGGGAGTTAAAATAGATGCAGCTATTAGCCTAGGTTTGTTTCATATTTATGATGATGTGGTCATTCATAAAATTGATGCCATGACTAGAAACAACAACAACAACAATTTGTTTTTTGTATGTCGTCCATCTGACTGGGTTGCTCCAGCCACTCCCAACAGAATATTAAAAACACGATAAAACATCAAACATTAAAAACTTCCCTAAATAAGTACAGTGGTACCTTGGGTTACAAACTTACCGGTAATTCGTTCCGGAAGTCCATTCTTAACCTGAAACCGTTCTTAACCCGAGGCGCACTTTCGCTAATGGGGCCTCCCGCTGCCATCGAGCCGCTGGCGCACGATTTCCATTCTAATCCTGGGGCAAAGTTCTCAACCCAAGGTACTACTTCTGGGTTAGCGGAGTTTGTAACCCGAAGCGTTTGTAACCCGAAGTGCTTGTAACCCAAGGTACCACTGTACAGTGGAACCTCGGGTTACGTACCGTCCTCCTTGCAAATGCTTCGGGCAACGAGCTCCACTAACCCAGAAGTAGATGCTCCTGGGTGCAAACTTTGCCCCAGGATGCAAGTGGAAGTTGCACACCAGCAGCGCGGTGGCAGCAGGAGGTTCCATTAGCAAAAGCGCGCCTCATGTTAAGAACAGTTTCAGGTTAAGAACGGACATCCGGAACGAATTAAGTTCGTAACTGGAGGTACCACTGTATGCAAATAGAAAGCTGTCATTAAAGCTGGAACAACTTCGGAGGGTGGTAAGATGAAAAATTAAACCATTCTACAAATGTTCTCATTTTGAGAATTGAGCACAGCAGAATAATTGGATAACATGCCTTTCAGTGCCAAACCTCATTATAATAATAATAATAATATAATAATTTGTTATTTGTACCCCACCCATCTGGCTGAGTTTCCCCAGCCATTATTAGATATATATTTATATTGTGATTGAAATGTGTCTGAAGGTGCACATGTTTATTACTTATAGAATTGTAGGGTTAGAAGGGATCACGGGGGTCATCTAGTCCAACCCCCTGCAATGTAGGAATCCTTTGCCCCAAGTGGGGCTTGAACCCATGACCCTGAGATTAAGAGTCTCATGCTCTGCTGTCTGAGCTAAGCCTTAAATTATATAAAATGAAATTAGGGCTAGGAAAATAAATCTATAAGCTACTGAAATATACAAACCTGGATGTATTTGTACACTGCCCTGGTATTTAATTGATTCATGATAGTCTAAAAATCTTTTAAACAAATAAATATTTGGAAAATGGGGGTTCAGATTCTTCTGATAGAGACTCATGAGCCTTTTTCACACAACACTCTAACCCAAAATTTAGCTGAGTGGCATCATAATTTTATTTGTATGCAGCCTTTCCATAGTTAAAAGCTTGCTCATGAAAAGATTCACATAATAACAAAAAATGTCATAAACAATAAATAAAACACAACAAAAAGCGCACGACAAAATTGAAACATTTCCACATAAATCATAAGATATAAAAATACAAAAAAGTATCAATAACAGCAACCCCCTATCCCCAGCCCAGCCCAAGAGTCTGTTCAGCAGCCTCAGCTTTTGTAGTTGGAGTCAGTCAGGGCCCTCCCTTCCCAGGCCAGGTGGAAAAAGGTCAGCCATATCTTCCAGAACTTACAGCTAAGAAAGGTATGGGCCCCTGGCGAGAAACTTCTAGCCACTTTACTCACTTTACTCATCCCCTGCTCATTTTTGCTGCTGCCCCAAGCTAAGCCAAGCCAAGCCAATGCTGCTGCGTTCAAACTATGACTTGAGCTGTAGCCAAGGTTTGTTCTTCGTTACAGCTCATCAATAATCTTAGGAGGGCTTAAAAACAAATGTGGGGCTGGGACTGCAGGCACACTATACATTTAAAGCACTTTGCATCCCCAAATAATCCTGGGAACTGTGGTTTACTCCTCACAAGGCTACCATTCTCAGCACCCTTAACTACAGTTCCCAGGATGCTTTGGGGGAAGTCATATGCTTTAAATGCTTTGGGTCAGTCACGGTCTCACACCAGTTTATCTTATTATTATTATTGTTCAACCAAACAGGGTCAACCAGATAATGAGTGCAACAAAATTCACGGATCATCCTACACATGTTTAGGAAGTAAATCCCATTGAGTTCAATGGGGCTTACTTCCAGGTAACCATTGGTAGAATTGTATCCTGAATGTAAAGAATATACTGTATTTTCCCGTGTATAAGACTATATTTCCCCCCAATTTTTTTTAAGATTAAAATTGGGTTTCGCCTTATACACTGAATGTTGCAATTACTTATTTCTTAATTTGGGGCTCAAAAAATAGGGGTTGTCTTATACATGGGGGCATCTTATACGCGGAAAAATATGGTAACTCTGGTCTTGATCCAGCCAGAGTTGAGCACAGTGACTTCCCAGTGATTCGGAAGATGCTAGAATCTCCCCTATCACCATCAGATGATCCCCAGAGTGCTTAGTAGCTGTACCCCAAATAAATGAGACCCTCGTCTCTCTCTCTCTCTCTCTCTCTCTCTCTCTCTCTCTCTCTCTCTCTCTCTCTTTCTCTCTGTGTGTGCCTCTGTGCGTATGAAGTAATGTTAAGGCAGAGGGAATTCCCTAAGTAGCAGGGCTACTTGTCAAGAGCTGAGGAGATCCCTGCTGTAGCAGCATTTCCCTCCTTGGAGACCTGCAATTCTTCTCTTAGTCCCAGATGGAGAGGAAATCTTCGCACAGCAACAAGCTCTAATGGCAGGTTCCTGACAATGGTAAGGACTGAGAAAGGGGAGGATGGACATTTTTAAAACTGTGTGCACAACTTTGCTTAGTGACCAAGGTGATTTGCAGTGGAGCATGAGACCCGGCAGTTTTTATTCCTCAAGTGTGTGGGAGTCTCACAATGCACTGCGTTCAAACAATCTGCGTGTGTGAAAGGCTGTACTTCAAAGCCGACTGGCGCTCTTTTGTTTTGCTGGTTTTTACAAGCGGATCCAACTGGATTCTAGCCAGGGTTCAGAAGGGAGCGCCGAATATCGCAGGTGAAGTCAAGATGCTGCTGCTAATACACTTTTCATGTCAGCTCCGTTGTCAGCAGGGCTTCCTCTTCTGAAAGTCAAACCTTTTGTTATTTAAGGAATCAGATGCCCCCACCCCAACCTCGTTTCTTAAATAACAAAAAGTTTGGGAATGACGTCGGGAGCAAAATACAAATGTATGTTCCCAAGAAAAATACGCCTTTGCTTGCCTTCTCACTAGGTACACAATTCTTTGCTTAGTTAGGTAATCTTTGCTTAGTTAGTTAAATAAATAATTAACTTTTAGGAAAAAACACTTTCAGTGCAAAAGGCTTTGAGGGTCCAACAGCCCGTCTCCTATACCTGCATCTTGTTTTTATTTCTTGGGGCAGCTGGGGTTGGCTGGGGAAGCTTCTCTAATAGTTCGAGTCCAGTACTGGAAGAGAGTTCAGCATTGAGTGATGCTACATATTTCCTATGGGAGGGGCCGCCATGGGCTTTGGGTGCAGCAGGTCCCAGCTTCAGCTTCTGTCAGGTTCTCTTATCGGTTGCTCAATAGTAACACCAAGCCGTCTTGTCTTTAAGTCTCTTTATTTCAGTGCAAAGCTATTTACAGTGCAGAGTTCAGTTTATCATGTCTGCTCAGTCACTAGCAGAATCCGGAAGTGCCTCCCTTCTGTTTTGGCGCCAACACCAAAGCCTTGGCATTCTGAATTGCCGCCTTCTTCTCCTACGTGAGATATGCACCGGAACCGACACCTCCCCCTCCGAGCGAGTCTGCTGGGTGGGACACCTCCCTGGACACCTGGCACTCCCTGGCTCCCAGCCACTAACTGCTCCTCCCCCGAAAAGGAGCTGCCAGATTCACTCGAAGATGAATCTGTCGTTTACACAGACTGCGGCTCCCTGTAAGCACTCAGAGCTGGACTGGCAGGGGTGGGCAGATCCCTGACATCCCCCTTCACTTAAAAGGACCTCTGCTAGCAGAGGTTCAGAAAGGCTTTTCTGTCTGAAACCTTGTAGCCATGCCTCTGTCATCCATTGGCCACTGCTAGCCAGAGTAGATACTTCGGGGCTAGCTGGACCAATGATCTGGCCCCATATAAGTCAGCTTCCTATGTGGTAAAGGGGAGCCTTCACACAATTACTGTCCTAGGCAGCACAGCACTGGGGCAGGAGATACCAATGGTGTGATAGAACGCATCTGGGTGGGAGAGTGTTTGCTGGTCCTATCTAGATCCTGTGTCTAGTTGGCCAATTCAAACACTAAAGCAGAGGGGTCTTGTAATTCTGAATTCCTCAGAGCCTTGGCATGCCTTGATGACATCTTGCTGACCATAACTTTGACTGCTATGGGATAGAGATTTATCAGCATTGTTCTTTGTAAAGCAATATGTACACAGATGGTACTGAAATTCTTTTTTTTTATTTGTGTATTTATTACATTTCCATTTTGCCCTTTGTCTCAGAATAATAATAGCTAACAATGAGTATTAATATTATATAGCAACAACTGCTGCTTGGGGGCCTGCTGTGTCAGTTCTTGGCCTGCTTACATGACTATGCACACAATGTGTTCCACATTTGCTGATTTGTATTTCTGTTTCCTGATTGGTTGGGCCATTATAGCAGATCAGCAGACTTTCAAGTTAAACAAAACTTGCAGGAAATGGAAGATGTCCTGTGAACCTTTTTGGAATTAGTATTTAAAACTTAACACAGCAGTATTGTTGCTCTTTATTACAGTCGCTAATGAAACAAAAGTTAATTTTCTTAATGTGCTATTTATTTATTCGCAGCAAATTCCATAAAGCTAGAAATGCAAAGTGATGATGAGGATTCTGACAGGAAGCCCCTGAGGCGGGAAGATGGGATCAGGGGTCATAATGAAGGGAGCAGCTTGGAAGAGCCCCTAACTGAGAACCACGAGATGGTGGAGAACAGAAAATTTCAGGAGCTGTCAGGCGAGGGAGGAATCCGGCTTCCGAATGGTAAACTGAAATGTGACGTCTGTGGCATGGTTTGCATTGGGCCCAATGTGCTTATGGTACATAAAAGGAGTCACACTGGTAAGCAGCTGAAAGAAAACGTGATGACTGCCTTTGGCATCTGATGTTGATATTACCTGACATCTGTTCTCTTGCATTTCTTGATTCACCAATGATAATCAAGTGCAGTAAGGAATATATTCAAAAATCTTTTCAAAATATGTCAGTCTGTTGACTAATTAGGGAGAATGTTAATAGCGCAGATTTCTAGACTTACCTACTTCACGGTAATGAATGCATTTGAGAGAGAGAGAAATATCACTATTTCCCCTACCAAGTGTCCTTTACTATGAAGGGACATCCTAAGCCAGCTCTTTTAAAGTTGACCTCCCTTTTTTCAGTAACTTTACAAAGCCCTCACCTCCTGTTTCTCGAGTCATTTAACTCACACCGAAGTGTAAGAGTCTTTGCTAAAATCAGGACATCTCTCACATGGCAAAGTGACAGGCCTTCATGGAGGCTAGGTCTTTCAGTAGCTATCAGCCATGATACCAACTATTAGCTTCCATGTTTGGAGGTGTTTGAATACACTGGAGAACCCAGTGGATGGCTTGAAATTTATGTTGGACTCAACAATTCATATTTGCGAAAAGCCTAGTAAAAATGAAAATTGTACATTGGCCAGAGAGCACCTGCTTGCCCCTGCTGTTTTCCCCATTTTGTTTGACTAAACCCTTTTGTAAGCTCACCCCCTCCCCAAACCTCCAGGGAAGTAGCAGGACCACGCCTGCTTCCTAGATCACATAAACATGCCCGACACCATCAATATCAGCTTCTAGGGGCCAGCAAAGACATTCCTGTTCACCCAAGCACTTGGCTCTTATTTAGGGTATCCTAGCCAACATTGCTGTTCATCTTTTAGTAGGGTAGGGTAGGATTTGTCATTTTTGTTTTATTGAAGGGTGAACACTTTAAGTCAATAGTATTATGATGTATTTAAAATTTTGTATTATGTATGCTTTTGTATTATGTATGCCTTGAGACATTTGCTGCAGTAAGTGAGAAGAAAATGCAATGAATAATGAGAATATTAAGTGTGGAGCCCTAAGGAATAAGGTCGGTCATGAAATACCTCTCACTGGTGTCAAAGGCCAGGGTAAAGAGGTGTGTCTTCAGCATATGATGAAAGCTATATGATGAAGGTGCCAGATGTGCTTCTTTGGGGAAAGAATTCCACAGCTTAGGGGCTGCCACAGCAAATGCCACTCCTGAATCACCAAGGGCTGTTAACTCCCAAGAGAGCCCCCTTCTAAATGCATGCTGCTATTGATAAAAACGACTAGGTTGCTGGGTTTCAGTTGTGTTTAGGTGTGTCTGCTGAGCGAGAGTTCTGTAACTTTCATGGAAGTGTGTTCTATTGGTGTTGGTGGAATTTACATACTGGTAGATGCGCTTAGAACTGCAACCTTTGTTTAGAGCTCTGCGGGTACTGCAGTATAAAAATACGGTAGGTTGGGTAGTGTGGGTGTTCAATCTGCCCCCCAAAGTTGACATATTCCCAGTATGAATTTCACAGTAGCATTTGTCTAACGGTAAATCCAAACCTGGAAAAACTGATTTCTAAGGTAGGGCAGAAGTGGTTCAGATATGCTGAATAGAAATAGCTGATTATGACATCCTTGCCCCTTTTTATACATTAAAAACAAATTGTTTGCTTCTTTAATAAGAAGCAACAACTTTTGTATTGTTCAAAGTCCTGCACCCAAACAGAAGCAGGAGGGTCTTGGAAAGTGGGCTCCTGTCTGGATCTCCCTACATGAGTAGCTAGAGGACAAAACCACTCCCAGGCTCTTGAGTGTTGGTGGGGCGGCATATGCACTGCCGTGCGCACCTTGGCACCCATCTTGTGATATGACCTGGCAGCACTCAGCATCTGAAAAAAAACCGTTCATAAATCTACATGATATACCCTGAGGCATGACTGCATATAGGATTCAAAAATAATTAGTAAAGGGGAGCAGGAGGCAAGGAAGAAGAACAATTACAAAAAGCTTGGGGACAGGACCGGTGCTGGCAATTTTTGCGCCCTAGGCGAGGGGGTGGGCCACATGACGTCATTGCGCATGACGTACGGCGCCCTGCCCCCTGCCGGCCGGGCGCCCTGTGCCGCCGCGGTTTTTGCCGCTGGTTGGGGCGGCACTGGGTGGCGGCGGGGGGGGCGAGGGGCAGGCTGGCCAGCGCCCCCTCCATTTTGGCGCCCTCGCCGCCACGGTTTTCGCCCCAACCTGCTTGCTCCGCCGCTGGTTGGGGCAGCACCGGGTGGGGGGCGGGGGGCAGGCTGGCCAACGCCCCCTCCATTTTGGCGCTCTAGGCAGTTGCCTAGTTCGCCTAAATGGACACGCCGGCCCTGCTTGGGGATGATAATAGGAGGGACATGAGAAAAAACAAGTTGGGAAAATCCTGTTAAAAACTCATTGTCTTTAACAAGGTGCAACTAGGGTGTGACTGGTGCAAGCGAGGAGGATCCACCTCTCAGTATTAGGGCTCATACTTTGCATGTAGAAAGATTCAGTTCTTGGCATCTCAGGAAGCAGAGCTAGCGGAAAACTCTCTGCCTGAGAGCTTGGAGAGCTGTTGCCTTTCAGAATAGGTAACACTGGGCTAGAATTACCAATGGTCTGACTCAGTATAAGGCAATTTCCTATGTTTAAGGGGCATGTGTGTGTGTGTGTGCGTGCATAGAGTAGGAGTGTAAAGTACCTGACCCTGAACTTAACATGGAGGTAGATCACAGCTATTATTATTATTTGATTTATTACAGTGGCAGTAAATATAGAGACAGTTTGGACATTTTACACTTTAGGCACTGCAGAGTTGTTGGCTCTCCACCTCCACCCACCGCCCCATAGCATTGTGACCAAAAAAAGAAAGAGATTACATAAGACACTGTCCTTTTGTTAGAGCCATTAGAGTTCCTATATTGAGGAATAGTGCTTGTTCCCTCTCTGAAAAAAGGCAGTGATGCATTGGCTATTCAGATGTTCTCAAGCATATAGAAATGACTTCTCTTTCTGTGTGTAGCTTTGTTCTCTACTTTGGCTGACCCCAGATGTTGCTTAGCTATTTTATTATATGGAAAGTTTCCTTTTTTTGTGGGGGAGGTGGGGGGGGAGGGAGGTTTTCCAGTACATGTTCAGAAATGGTACCTATAAAAGGTAAAGCTGAATCTCCAACGTGGGATAATCATGTTGTTACCTCTAATAGGACAGTTGTAAGGATAACTGAGGCAGAGTCTACACATGACATAGAATGTGGTGATGGAGTTGTCAGGTGGTAAAATAGACTTGTACGACTTCAAAAAGCAATTGTGAGCTCTTTAAAAAACGACCCTTATAAGAAAAAATACTGCACATTTAAAAACCAGTACAATTGTTTCTACCCAGTCTACTCCATTTCTTCCTAATGTGTTAGCTTTCTTACTTGTAGGTAGTAACTCTACCTAGTGGAACATTCAGAAATGGTATTCACCCCACCCCACAGTTTGAAGTGGTACAGCCCATTTTACCACCTCTTTTAACCTGGCCTGAAATAATTCAAATGCTTTGAATCTTCTAAAACACTAGATATGTTACTTTGGTGCATTAAAATCTCCTTGCAAATAAGCACCAAAAAACATTCTGATAACCCTGTAGGCCTGCGGTGCATCAAACAGCATGAGAAGAATAAATGAAAGATGGGGAGGGGAGGAACAGCTTAACTTTATTTAAAAAATAAATAAAAATACCCTACCTCATCTGCTGGAGACAGTTCTTGTGATGTAACAGGCGCATAGTAAGCAGTAATTGTGACTGGGAAGTATAATTAGCTGGCTAGCCTTTTTGGGAATGATATTAATGTGCACCATGAATTACTTCTTGGCCTTTTTGTGAAACTGTTCCATACCACAAAACTTGGCTGCCAAACCCTAAAAAATAGTTTGTCTAAATAGATATGTGTTGGTGCGTATCCAAGCATAGTATTTCATTCTTTTTAAAAAGGAAGCTCACTAAAAGCATTGCTCAGCAGACTCAGAGCTGTGTACATGTTTGAAGCCCCCAGCCTTCTGATGCTCAGATTCAGGGGGGCAGAGAATGGAGCATGGGAGGGGAAGGAGTGGGGCCTGGAGGATCTGGGGGATGCAAACTGCTGAGGGGACAGATGGGTTGGTGCAGATGATTGCTCCTGGTGGCGGAAACCCCCCCGAATGTGTTTGGGGTCTTGTTCTGGAGGAGTGAGGGCCATGTGTGTGTAATGAATAGCAGAAACTCTCAAGCTATGCAGCCTATACCCCTTCACCCTCATTCAGGTCCTTCAGCCTAAGATTTCACTCCTCCATCTAGAGCCCTTGGGAACAGGCTAAATTTCAGACTGTAACTTCTAACCCCACTGTACACAGGGGGAAGGGGCAAACGCAAAGAGGACAGGTCTCCTGTGCCTTTGATGGTTGTGTAGATGAGGGAACTAAAGCAGGAACTAAACCAGTGGCCCTCCAGATGTCAGAGGACCATAGCTGTCAACCCTCCCTCTTTTTGCGGGAAACTCCCTTATTCCAATGCCGTATCCCACTGCTATCCCGGATTGTTGATATCCCTTCAATTTCCCGGATTTCAAAGGAAGCAGCTCCTCTCCCTCCCTGCCGGCCAGGGGGGCTCCTCAGCTGCGTTGCTCGGCTGCCAATAAGGAGTCTGAGACCGACTGGGGGCGGAGCTTGCATGCCTTGTGCAGCCAGACCCTCACGCCCAACCAGACAGCCAGCCTGCCTGCTGTCTATGCGCTCGTTCTTTCGCTCACCCGTTCATGCGCAGCCTCTGGAGTGCAGGGTGGCGAGGCTACTCGGTGGCATTGCACGGCCCTGGCGGCATCCCTTATTTTCAAATCCGAAAGTATGAAAACATCCCTTATTTTCAAATCCAAAAGTTGACAGCTATGCAGAGGACTACCATTCACATCATCTCCGGCCACTGGTCACGCTAGCTGGGACTGATGGGAGCTGAAGTCCAACAATATCTGGAAGACCAGAACTTCCCTACTCCTGTTGTAGGGGGAATTACAGCACGAATAGCTGCTCCTGGCCAGAGATTTTGTGAGGTGGGAGCCACTAGGGGCAGAGAGTAATTACAGAACAGGCAGGCCATAAAAACAGATAGCCTAACATACGGGAAGTTATTTAATCCTAGATTTTTTTTTATTTAGAAAATTAAAGCTTAAGGTTGAGCAGGAGCCTGAGATATCCCCTGAGCCAGGGACCAGCCTTATGACTACGATGCTGCACTGTTGGATCTTGAAACTCCATTCTCATGAAAGGTACTCATGAAGATGAGGAATAGTTATGAGAAAGGATGCTCCTGGAAAGACTCGTGTACACTCCCACAGGTTGGGGCCAGGAGGAGATTGCATGTTTGAATTCTGTCCCATAGGGGTAAATCCCTCTTTCTGAATAGTGAACTGAAATGTTAGGAAGAAAGATTCAGCTTGTTGTTTTCTGCAGGTGGCGTGGGGTTGTTGTTTGTTTGTTTGTTGTTGTTGTTTTGAGATCCTAACATGCAAACTCACAGTGACCCTGAGCCTCCAGTGCAACCCATAATGGTCATTTCTGAAAAGATTACCTTTTTGATTCATTTGAATCTGTAAATTGGTCTTAATTTGGCCTTATTGTCTAGGAGCAACACCTGAATTGCGCATAATGAAGTTGTGGCCGAGGGAAGGTTATAACACAACACATTTTAATCTTTAGGCTGCTATAAATATTATTTCTGGGTTTTGACCGTAACATGAATGTTTCACAAATTCTACACTGATTTCCTGATTGTGAGCTTTGGAAAGAATTCTCCCCATCTAAGGTCTGGGATTCCTCCCCATTTCCCAAATGGGATTGTAAAAATCAGGGGCCAAGATTCTCTGTTCAGTGGATTTGTGCTCCATGTGTGAGACAAATCAGGACACCCCCCCCCCACACACACTGTTCTATTGTTCTATTAAGAAACTGATGCACAGGATGGTAATTCGCAAGAAGGCTTATAAGAAAAATCGAAAACTTATATAACATATCATGATCTCAAAAATTGGCAAGACCTTTCCTTCCTCCTTCCTCCTTTCTTGCTTTTTCTCCTTTAAAACTACTTCTCCCAGCAAAGGGCTTTAATCCATTTATCATTTCCAAAATGCTTTGACGTAGCCTTTACATTCATTGATCATGAAATGCAAGCTTTCTGTGGACCATCATTCATCAAAGAAGTTTTACTTACAGAAGGATGTGAAACTGTAGACAACATGTAAAACTGCTGTTCTACAGTTGGTTTCACAGGAGTACCAAATCAGATTTGTCACTTTTCAACTTAACTTCTTGATTAGTACTCGAATACTTGCATTGCACAGCCCACTTTATAGAGTTTTTCATGATTGCAATAGCCAGGTAATCAGGTAATATTGCCATTGAATACTTCAGGTACTCTTTGGCCTAGTTCTCACAGAGGTGGTCTGTGCATATGGACTGTGTCATATCAGGCTGCAGATGAGGACTCATGTGACTGAATGCAGTTTCATGTAAAACATGTCTCTGCACACAGAAAACTAGGGCTTGAAGAAGTCTGGTCTGGATCCTTCTCCCTCACATGCTAGTTTTCTACATGTGGGTGTTGGTGTTGGGTGTGTGTGTGTTAAAGAGCATTCAACTGTGTGTGAGCCACACCTGTAGCTTGAAATACCACAGCCCGGACACAGATTTTGCTCATCGGTGAGAATCAGGCTTTCGTTGTGGGGCTTATTGAAGAGATTTCTGGGCGCTAGTTTGGCCACCACAGTTTAAAAACTTCTGCCATAATCCATAGTTAATACCATTGCCATTTTCCCTGTGTGTGTTTCTCCTTCTTGCATACTGGGGCAAATGAATTGTGAGAGCAAGCTGCAGTCAAACAATGTAGTTGAGATCATAGGATCATAGAATAGTAGCACTGGAAAGGACACCAAGGGTCATCTAGTCCAACCCCCCACAATGACATTCCGTTGTGGCGACTGAAACCTAGGTTTAAGGTGACATTCGGCACCTAGCTTGTATCTCATAGTTTCTAACACTGATTCCATGAAAGTTTATGCAAAGCTATGTGCATCACTTGCTCTAACACTACTTCAGGTGGATCATTATTTTAGCAAGGGCAAATAGTTTCACTAGATTCAGAAGGCCTTTACTTATATGGAAGGTAGTACTTAGGGTGGGTGCTGCACAAATTGCCTGATCAGGGCATGAAACAAATCAGCATAGGAAATCTGAAGGCCTGGTGTAGGTGACATAGCTAGGCTTCCCTGGTGAAAGGTTGTTTTCTGCTGCTCCAGAGAAGCGGACACGGAGCAATGGATTCAAACTACAAGAAAGAAGATTCCACCTAAACATTAGGAAGAACTTCCTGACAGTAAGAGCTGTTTGACAGTGGAATTTGCTGCCAAGGAGTGTGGTGGAGTCTCCTTCTTTGGAGGTCTTTAAGCAGAGGCTTGACAGCCACCTGTCATGAATGCTTTGATGGTGTTTCCTGCTTGACAGGGGGTTGGACTGGATGGCCCTTTTGGTCCCTTCCAACTCTACGATTCTATGATTCTATGAACCAGGGTTTAGACAAAGGATGTATTCCAGTACCAAGGCTTGGAGTATATGCGGCAGCTATAAAAGGAAATTAATCTGAGCCTATGCAGTGTTTCCTTCACCACCGTCTAATGATAGTGACCACCCACCCACCCTCACATTGATATGGGTGTTAGGGTTTAGAGGGCCTCAGGGTCAAGATGAATCTCACTTCAGATTCCCCTGGTCTGCTTGGTACAACATGATGCTTCCCAGTTCAGATCTTCGAGGCAGGTATAAAGGTTTCCCTTTGAAGGCAAATGTGCACTGTCAGGGTATGACTGTTAGAAACCTGATTGAGAATATTAAAGCATTAATCCACTTGCTCAGTTAAGCTCATTAATCTCCCTATTAAGGTAGTTTTAAATGGCTATTCCGCAGATGACATATGTGTGAAGGGGGAAATGATGGGGTTAACTCTGACATGAGTCATTAAGGCATTCTGTCAGATGAGAGGGAAATCGGGCTACCCTGAAAGTTCTAACTGAAGTAGAATAATGAATACTGACTCTGGAATTTGTTGAATTTAAAAGTTTTTAAGATATACATTTACAATTCAGCTTTAACATTTAAGAACTAAGCTCAGTCCTAGGCATGTCTACTCAGAAGTAAGTCCCATGGAGTTATATGTGTGTAAAATTGTAGCTGAATTCTGCCATTTGTTTATCAATAATCAGGGTTTTACTGCTCAGAAACTTGAAGGTGCTTCAATTTTATCCTACCCCAGCTACTGAGCTGCTTTAAATGTAAACAACCCAACAATACTTAGAAATGTTTCCGCCTTCTGTTCCTGAGTTCAGCATCTATTGGCTTGTCAAACACCTTGTGGCATTGTTGTGTGTGTGAGAGAGACTTCTTTGGCAATGTGCGGGCTGCACTTTACATGTTATCTGTGAAAAATGTAGTCTTTATAGAGAAAAATGTCCATGTGCTGCACTATCATGCAAGCACGGCTGTTATATGGAACAACTTAACTGCCATATTTATGAAGTCAATACAGGAAATCCCTCATGTGTGCTTTAGATAGTGGGCAGATCCACACCGTACATTTAAAGCACATGACTTAGCACAAAGAGTCATGGAACTGTAGTTTGTAGCTGTGAGAGGGACACTACCGTTCGCAGGATTCTTTGGGGGAACTCAAAGTTCTTTAAATGTATGGTGTGGCTCTGCCCATTGTGGTATACCTGCATTTGTCTAAATACATGTATAAAGCCCTATACAGCTTGCAGTCAGGATGCTTGAAAGACGTTCTCTCCCCTTGTACACCCAAATGATCCATGTGCTCTGCAGGTGGGGGCTTCCTGCGCAATCCATTTTATCAGGGTGTCTGCTCTGCACAGTCTAGGAATCTGGCCTTTAGTGTTGTGGTACCAACCCTTTGGAATTCCCACCTGTTAAATATTAGACAGATGTAGTGTCAGCAGTCTCTTTGGTGCCTTCTGAATACCTTCCTTTCCCAACAAGCTTTTTAAAAGAGTTCTTTCCCTATCTGCATCTGTATTGGAATTGTTTTTAGATATTTTATTTGTTTTACCATTTCTGTGTTTGCTGCCCGGAACTTCTTTGGGAGGAAGGGCAGGATACAATTTTTTTAAATAAATAATTATTAATAAACCAATGACTGCTGATTCTGCTGATCACATGTGGTCTAAATGAGTATGGGTGGGTGGGACTGCATAATTATTTGGTAGCTCCAGCTATGGTGATAAACCATAAATGCTGGCCACAGAAGTGTCCCACATCAGTGTATTCATGTTTTGTTGACCTCCCTGATCTCCCAAAACACAAAGAGGAATGAAGACGGTGGAGCAAAGAGAGACAAGACGAAGGAGCATTAGGTTGCTGGGGAGGGATCGAGGGGGGGAGCCTTAGAGAGTGAGGACCTTCAGTCCTCGCAACTGCCTCATTGGGGCAAGACCTGCTGGGAAGTGTTGCTGTGATCACTAGGCCTGAATTGTTTTGGTTTCTTTGAATGAAGAGTTACAGGTAGGTAGCCGTGTTGGTCTGTCATAGTCAAAACAAAATAAAAATTAAAAAAATTCCTTCCAGTAGCACCTTAGAGACCAACTAAGTTTGTTCTTGGTATGAGCTTTCGTGTGCGTGCACACTTCTTCAGAAAAACTCATACCAAGAACAAACTTAGTTGGTCTCTAAGGTGCTACTGGAAGGAATTTTTTTATTTTTTATTTTGTTTTGAATGAAGAGTTAGCTTCACTGACACCGGGTGTTTTATTGCTGACCTGCTCCTGACTTCAGCTCCTGACACCATATTTGGAGAAGATCCATTAAAAAGCGACAGTACCAAAATGAATTGCTGTGAAAATAAGAAATGGGTGTGTGATTTTGTCCTCACCCAGGGTGCCATATTACCAAAGTGTGTCCCTGCTGCTGCTGCTGCTGCTGAAGAAGGTTTTCCTCTACTATTATGTAGCATTTTGGGAGGCGTGGATTCGAAGCTTTCCTGGATTTAATTGTCTCAGATACTATATTTATGAGAGCACCCTTGTTTGAATATTGGGAGATTGGACGTGTATATTTGTTGGCCATGGTTTCTTCTCAGACCTTTTCTCCGTTGTCTTCTCCACTGTAGGTGAACGTCCCTTTCACTGTAACCAATGTGGAGCTTCCTTCACACAGAAGGGGAATCTACTGAGGCACATCAAATTACACTCTGGGGAGAAACCGTTCAAATGTCCCTTCTGTAGCTATGCTTGCCGGAGAAGGGATGCCCTCACAGGACACCTCAGGACACACTCGGGTGAGTCTACAATGTCTGAACATACATCACTAGCTACCTTATAGTGAGTTATTATCTATACTGACTGTCAGTGTCTGTTCAGGATTTCAGACAGGATTCTCTTTCACAGTGGCCTGGATTGCTGACTTACTAAAATGGCAGTTCCCCATGTATTGGGGTGGGTCTTGCCCACATCCACTGCCTGCAATCCTTTTAGGCCAGCAATACCAGGGATTGAATCTGGCCAAGGTGTGACTTTCACCTTTTACCTGTGGCTCTTTTGTCCTACTAATTGGCTTACTGATCTGGAGGCAGACAGGTGTCATTTATGTATTTGTTACAAAAAAACCCCACCAAGCACCGCTTCTTGGTGAGAGCTCAAAAGGAGCAGGAATTGACTCTGTGTACAGGCAAATGACTTATCCATACCTCAGCTTATTAAGCCAATATATGGTTGTATGAGTGTGGCTAAAATTTCCACAGTCCTGAATGCTGCAAAAACTGTACTTCTGTGCCCTTCGCACATAAATTGGACAGGCACAGTAATGGATCCACCAAATTATGATGTCGGCTTAATGGTTCCAAGGAAAATTGATTCCATTAGGCCAAAGGAAGATACATTATTTTAAACAGACTTCTGTGGATACTCTTGACACACTTTCTGTGTCCCACCCCCAACCCCATGGTTCCAGGCCTGGATAATGTCAACCAGAATTTTTTTTTCTAACTTCAGCACTTCGGGTATTAAGCCCACCATTATCTGCGATTCAGTAATCCCCAAGTATCAGAAAAATGCAGAAGTCCAAAACCTTCCCAAGCTAGTTTTTCTAATCTGTCCTACAACTGTGAGGTTATTGATGTGTATGCTAGGTGTAAGACACAACTGTTAGGTGTTGGAAACTTGACTAGGTAGTTCAATTTACTGTTGAAGAACTAGAAATAGAATATCGTGAGTGTTCTTTATGTTTTAAGAAATGGAAAGTCTTCAGAAGATTCCCCACTAGATGTGGAAAGTCATAAACCAAACCCCAGCTGTTTAACCCTAAAGATCTGTTTTGTACAGATAAGATAAACAATACATTGAAGGAGGGCCTCTACTAAGTGTAGGTTGGACCCTCTGTTTTTGTCTTATAGATCACTTTGTCACTGATACTGTTAAAAATTACTTTTAAGATAGAAATCATGTTTTAAGTTTTAACATCATAGGAAATCATGGTATTTACATCATTGGAAAAAGTTATGACGCTATGCAGGAAGAAATAAATCATCTAAGCAACAGACTACTCAGGTGCAGGTATATATTCCAGTACACAGGGGATAACATCATCATAACAAAACAGTTGGCCTCTGTTGCCTTTTGATTTTGAACTTTCATCCAAAACTGGTATAGAGAATGTATTTTCTTGTATCAGAAGTTGAACATCAAATTACCATGGTCCAGTTTCTGCCTGCAAAAAGGTAACCCAGCGATAATCACCTAATTCCTTTCTCTTCTGATCTTGCTGTTTACAATTCACTCACCACAATCATGTTTAAAAGTGCCTGCTACTCAGAAGAACACTTCATGCATTTGATGAAGTGGGCTGTAGTCCATGAAAGCTTATGCTATAATAAATACAGTAAGTTAGTCTTTAAGGTGCCAAAAGGGACGCAGGTGGCGCTGTGGTCTAAACCACTGAGCTAGGGCTTGCCGATCGGAAGGTCGGCGGTTCGAATCCCCGCGACGGGGTGAGCTCCCGTTGCTCGGTCCCTGCTCCTGCCAACCTAGCTGTTCGAAAGCACGTCAAGTGCAAGTAGATAAATAGGTACCGCTCCAGTGGGAAGGTAAACGGTGTTTCCGTGCGCTGCTCTGGTTCACCAGAAGTGGCTTAGTCATGCTGGGAAGCTGTCTGCGGACAAACGCCGGCTCCCTCGGCCTATAGAGCAAGATGAGCACGCAACCCCAGAGTCGTCCGCGACTGGACCTAACGGTCAGGGGTACCTTTACCTTTACCTTTAAGGTGCCACAAGACTGCTGTGTTTGCTTCAAGAGACCAGCACAGGACCCCTTCTAGAAATTGTTTTTCTTGGGTAGATTCCACATCTAACATTTTGAATGGGTGTTAAAATGGGTAGTATTTTCTCTCACTATGGGAAACTATTCCATTACTCAAATTATGAATGGCTTAAACATTCCTTTCTTCATGATATCTTTGTCATGGATTCTGTTCCATACTGATCCAGAGCAGACCTCAACATATTGTTAGCAGAGTAAAACCATAAACATGATGCAGGGTTCCAAAAAAACAAAACAAAAAACAACTCAGGTAATCAACTGCATTCAGCAGTTTACTACTGAAGGTAAATGAGCATAACAGTCACAAATCAAATTCTTTAGGATTGGCACAGTTGCATCAGACTTAACTTAAACTTCAATAAGACTAAAACATACACTTAGTACTGTGTACAGACCACCACACCAGAAAGAAAGAGAGGCAGAAAGTGAAACCCAGGCTCCTTCTGGCCTATTATTACAGTCAGCAGGACCTTGAGTGAAAGAGATAACAGAACCAGTTTGAACCAGCTGTTCAGCTTCCCTGAAGGAATAACCCAAAAATCAGGAACCTTCTGCTTGTTTCCAGGCAGAATAGAAGCTTCTAGAAACTTCCAGTTTGCACCAGCTTGTATCACACAGAGAAGCTTCCAGAACCCTCTTGAATTAATTAGAATAGGAAAAATCTCTACACTTTAAGCCAATACTTTCTGTACCAAGAAATGTAAACCTGACAATCTTTACCTTTAAGTTACTCCCAGGTGGTCCCCATGTGAAGGCTGTCCTGAATATCAAACAGACTTGTACACAAATCTAGTGTTTGGGGATGAGGTGGGGAACGGTCTATCAATGAACCACTGACCAATTTTTTGTGTGGATCTCATAGTGCCTGGTGGCTTGTTATTCTTGCTACTAATACAGGATTAAGTAATGTTTGCTCTGATCCAGCTAATCACTTTTTATGTTCTTAAGCTAGAACATATATTCTAGTATTAGTGAGTAGAGATTAGTTACCGGTACTTTTTATTGTCAACAGACTCTGAGTATGCATCCTTATTTTCTAAATTAAAACATACGGTATTAGTGGACCATAGGGATTTCACTTTAAAAAAAAGAAAGAAAGAAAAGTTGAACCATGCAAGCAAGATGGAAGTCAGACCGCCTCATTTTAGGGTGAATTACTGTATACTGTCATTCACATTGTAATCTTGGTCAGTCCTTTATAAGTTGAGCACATAAAAACCTTCCTATCAGTGGCCATATCATGAGTCACTATTTTGTTTGTTCTCACAGCATTGGGCACAATGTAAGCCAAGATCAGAATTTCTGAGAAGGGAGTATTAGTTACCGACATTACCTTAAACATGCAAAGGTGGAACTATGGTAAAAGAATTAGATTTAGAGAAGATGTGGAGATTCAATACAATGTTTTACTTCTCAGTTGGAGAGCACAAAACGAAAGCCGACAATTTCCATCCCAGTCCACAAGTCAATAAAATATTTAAATTTATGCTTCTTTCTCTTAATATTCATTCCCACTGATTCTAAACGGATATCTTGGGAGTGAACCCCATTGATTACAATGAAACATGCATGTCAGTAGTGTTTTTAGGATAAATGATCAACCCATTAGAACCCTTCTTGAAGCCCAAATCACCAATGCCCAAATGTTGCAGCATGCTACAGGTAACTTTATATGGGACAACATGGCTTTATGCTGTGCTACTGATACTGAGAAGCTGAGCTCCTTAACGGGAGCCAAATGAAAACCAGGTCTTGAACCTGGACCTGTTGTGAACTTTGCTTGACATTCCCCGCACACCTACATTTTATTGTACACACAAAGCAATGAAGTTTTATCCTGCAGGCTTCCCGTCTTAGGGAAGAGCTTTTAACTTGATTGCTGCTCTCTGGCCGTTTCCCCTTTTCTGTTTGATAAGTGTGGCCTTTCCCCGCCCTGTATCTTAGCCTTCTTGCCCTGTGGTGGCTAATGGAGATTGACTATGCAACGGGTTACACAGAATGTGTCATTTGCATACATAGGTTTTGCTTAGTTATGCTGCTCTGGCTGCAGGCGCAAGCACATAAGTCTCCCTGCTCTCTGTTTAATAAAATAAAAGATTTATATTTTCATAATTAAATGTAGGGCTGTGGTCCTTACAGTGCTAAATGAGCATAGGAGGCCTAGGCAAAGGCAGTTGTTTGAGGGTGACATACATCAAAGCAGAGAGGAATTAAAATACAGATGGAGGAAAAACTGGAAAGGGCAGAGAAAGAAACCTTCCTGGAGACTCATAAACATAGGATGTCCCTTGACAATATTTATGTGGTAATCATATGAACTTAGTCCCTAACCCTCACTCCACAGTGATCAAGATGGCCATACTCCCATCAGTACCAAAGGTCACAGGAGGTCTCTCTCTTCCCCCTCCCCTTCGTTATATCCTGGGATTTACTAGTGTTCGAATGTTGCTGTTGGCATTTTAAGGGCCTCAAGTCTACTTCTGAAGCATTGCCTTAATTTTTACAAAAGTTTTCTTTTTTAAATCAAAACATTTGCATCCCTCCTTTTCTTCCAGGTAGCTAACAACAGCAAATTATAAAACTGAATTACAAACACATGCACACACAAATATTAAGCAGCTATTAAAATAATTGGACCCCTTCCAAGATTAGCAGCAACTGGTTGTTGTTTTTTTACAGCTGCTCAAAACACTACTTCATCATATGCTAATTGTGGTGCAAATCGCAGCATCAGTTCTCAATGAGAACTGAATGGAAAGTACGGCACAATAAAGTCAATAACTGTAGTCAGGAATGTAGCCTGATGTAGCTACAGGCAGAAGTACGCACAGACCCCAAGATGCACCTTGTATTTCTTTCTGTATTTTTAAAAATTCTTATCTGTTTCTGAGCCACACTGATTGCTTAGATTTGTGGTTTGGGTTCCAATTCACTGTATGTAAAATGAAGCTCTGTGCTCTGATTTGCAACTCATTACCAAGCTTAAAACCATGGAGAGACCTGGTCTGAACAAAGACATTGAATTCTTATCTCATTATACATGACAAAGCTATTTTTAACCTTCTCACCCCTTGCTTTTTCCTGTAAGACTAATTGCAGTTGTTAACAGTCGTCAACAGGTTTACCACAGCTATCAGCCTATCACCCATTCCCACCACCCTTCTGAGTAATACCCCTCCCACCCTCTCACTATATATAAGGGTCTGGTGACTTCTGTTTCAGTGTATCTGAAGAAGTGTGCATGCACACAAAAGCTCATACCAAGAACAAACTTAGTTGTTCTCTAAGGTGCCACTGGAAGGAATTTTTTTATTTTTTATTTTGGTTTGTGCTCCCCATTCACTCTTATGGAGAATCCAAAAACAGGTATAATTTTTCCGCTTTTGGCAGAAGCAGATGAAATTTGTAGGTATGGGAAGTAGTGGACAGTGTGGTAAAGGTAAAGGTACCCCTGACCGTTAGGTCCAGTCGCGGACGACTCTGGGGTTGCGTGCTCATCTCGCTCTATAGGCTGAGGGAGCCAGTGTTTGTCCGCAGACAGCTTCCGGGTCATGTGGCCAGCGTGACTAAGCCGCTTCTGGAGAAACCAGAGCAGCGCACGGAAACGCCGTTTACCTTCCCACCGGAGCGGTACCTATTTATCTACTTGCACTTTGATGTGCTTTCGAACTGCTAGGTGGGCAGGAGCAGGGACCGAGCATCGGGAGCTCACCCTGTCGCGGGGATTCGAACCGCCAAACTTCCGATCGGCAAGCCCTAGGCTCAGTGGTTTAGACCGCAGCGCCACCCGCGTCCCATGGACAGTGTGGTAGAGCTGCACTATTCACTTGATCACCTTCTTGCTAAGCTGCTACTGCATAGCGGGGCTAGGAGGGGCAAGATCAGCACTGTTGAAACCCACCAGTAGGAGCACTGGATTGGCTCGTCTGGTACATTTACACCACACCAAACTTGCCACTGCCTTGCCCTTCCCCTTTCCATCCCATTATGCAGCAGTGAATTGGCCAAAAGGAGGTTAGGTAAGAGATGCAGCCCCACCACGTTGTCTGCTGCAGCACAGGAGCCCCTGCAGAGTGGATTAAGCCTAGAATGGAACAGCTGTTAATTTAGTTTCATAAAAAGAAATAAAAAGTATTGTGGTCTGCTCTAAGGCTCTACCCTACTTATAGCTAACTCAAGCTAAAAGTCTCCATTTTCCAACTGTTTTGGTAAAAATTCATTAGTTATTTATTAGTTATATCCACATTTCCTACAAGATGCAGCCTAAGGTGGCTTACATGCGGCTAAAATCAGCATGAATATGTGTTTGTTGAGGCTTGTGTTTGCATAGATAGAGATATATATCAAATACTGGCAAATCCTTTATAAAATCACTTACTAAATTCCATAAACTGCAGAACAAGCACCAGATTTGTTAACTAGAAGAATCAACCAATCAACCAAATGTCTGGCAAAATACAAAAATCTGTTACTTGTATTTTTAAATTACCGGTATCTGTATTTTGGGGGGGGGGGTGATGGGAGTTGTAGTACAACACCTTCAAGGGGGCCATAAGTTTCCATCCCTGTTTTATAAAAATCAAGGAAATTGAGGCAACATTGCCATTCAAGAGCTAATCTCACAGGGATCAAGGTATCAATCCCAAAAGCCATTGGAGTATTAGCCTAACTAATATACCTTCCTCTGCATCCACCCCAAAACAGTCTCCAAGCAAATTTATTGATTATTTATTTGTTAAATTTCTATACTGACCTTCATCCAAAGATCTCAGGGCTGTATGCAATATAAAATCACAAAAAATGCATAATATAAGAACAAACAAAAACAATCTCTCTCTCTCTCTCTCTCTCTCTCTCTCTCTCTCTCTCTCTCACACACACACACACACACACACACACACACACACACACACACAGAGAGAGAGAGAGAGAGATTAAAAATCATAGATTATTAAATTACCCAAATGCCTGGGAGAAGAGGAATGTTTTTGCCTAGCGTCTAAAGATATATCATGATGATGCCAAGCCAACCTTCCTGGGGAGAGCATTCCACAAACAGGGAGCCACTGCAGAAAAGGCCTTTCCTTATGTTGCCACCATTCACCTTTTCACTTTTATGGCCACATCTCATATGGCAGTGTTCTGGTTAGTATAGTTTCTCAGAAAAATGTATGGAACCGAGGGGTACAGGATTACAGGAACTTTGGCTGTGTTGATCCCTGTTGTGAAATTTACTGGCAGGAATAAAGACTGAAGATAAATATCCATATGGCTCAGTATAAGCTTTCTTACACTTCCTTATATGTCAGAACAAAGGGTATCTTTTTATGTTCATGCTAATTACATAACAGTAGCTCAGTGAGTCATAGTTGATAGAATTGATTTCTAAAGCTGTCACTAAATAAATAGCATGAAATATTTTTGGAGCGAATGTGCATCAGAAATCGGATAACCCGACTGCTGTTTTGTACATTTGAATGTGTCTCCTGGTTGTTCATCTGCTTGCCCTTCTAAAACAGGGTGCTCCTCAGCTATTAAGATACCTGAAATACTTGTTTTAGCCGCAATGTATGGGATTTGCTCCATGCAAATAAACTGAATATGTAGGAGATTTAAAACATTGAAAATGAATTTTCAGCACAGCATACAACTGACATTCTCTTCCAAGAGATACAACAATGGCAAACAGTGCAAATGAGTTCAACAGCAAACAGTAGACACACACACACACACACACACACACACATACACACACACACACACACTGATAAAAATATCATTTATAGATACCAGGAGGGAAGGCATTATTCCTAATTAGGGCTTTGCACAAATGACCTCTTGAAATTCTCCACCCTCTTTGTGGGCAGAACAATTGGAGAGACCATTTGACTTCATTTCTCCAGGGGGAGGAGAATTTATCTAGTAGTTAATAGGGGGTGGGGATTAGTGGCCGTTGCACAGTTAATTTTTTTTCCTCCTAACTTTTTGTCTCTTTTTTGCCTTCTTTCAAGGGAGCAAGAGAGCAAAAAACTCTGGACATTTTTCAGGGGGGAAAGTATTCTGAGACATTTCAGCTCAGCTCTAATCATAGCTGTCAACTTTCGGATTTGAAAATAAGGGATGTTTCCCAAATTTTGGATTTGAAAATAAGGGATGTCGCAAGGGCTGTGCAATGGCACCAAGTAGCCTCGCCACCCTGTGCTCCAGAGGCTGCGCGCGAACGGGTGAGCGAAAGAGCGAGCGCATAGACGGCAGGCAGGCTGTCTGTCTGGTTGGGCGTGAGGGTCTGGCTGCACAAGGCATGCAAGCTCCGCCCCCAGTCAGTCTCAGACTCCTTATTGGCAGCCGAGCAACGCAGCTGAGGAGCCTCCCTGGCCAGCAGGGAGGGAGAGGAACTGCTTCCTCTGAAATCCGGGAAATTTAAGGGATAGCAACAATCCGGGATAGCAGCGGGAAACGGCACTGGAATAAGGGAGTTTCCCGCAAAAAAAGGGAGGGTTGACAGCTATGGCTCTGATATGAAATTTTAAAGTCTCAGATACTGGAGTAAGCAGTGGGGAGGGGGAGAGAAGGATTTCACTTGAACAATCTAACATTTAAATTCTCTGTAGCATAGTGGGCACTATGAGAAATACTGGCTTCCCCAGTCATAAAGATTGACATGTGACTCGGTGAAACCTCTAGCCCACTTCATTGTTCCCAAAAGAGAGCTAACCAAGTAAGCAGCATACAACTCTTAGCATTTCTTGTACTTCCTCCTATTCCCTTCATCCTGCCAGAAAGCTACGCCTGTGGGACTGAAATCAGGGGCAGTGTAGCAAGGCTCAGTGCCAGCTCCATTACTCACACTTTATCCTGCGATTTCTCCCTTGTCTGTAATCTCCACCCTCTACCCCTTTTTATTTTTTCCAATTGATCCGTGCAGGTGAGTCAGAAAAACCTGCTTGTCCACAAACCTGTTCCTTCTTGCCAAACATTGGTCCAGGTTCTTGTAGATTCTAGGAATAGATTATCAAAATAAGATGGCAAGTAGAGCTTGTGTGCATGTGCAAAACACCCCACCCCGCAAATGTGCGTTTCATTAAATATAAAATAAAGGTCCTATGGATCTTTATAAGCAGAGCTCCCACTTGCACACTCCTTCATAGCTGGTGTTTTACTTACTTCTTTCCTTATTTTATTTTTTAAAAATGTTTGTTACCCTCCTCTTCAATCATAAGGATCCCAGGGAGATTTATCGATTAAAAATAGAAATAGTGTCAGACATAATTAATAAAGAAGCAGAAGATTTGTTTTAAGATAAAACAAATGACTCCAGCGTTTCAAAAAGCAGATTTAAAAGTCAAAATAAAAAGCTTGTTCACCTGGTGCCAGAAAGGCATGAGGTGAGTCTCCTTGGGGAGAGCATTCCTTAATGGGGGGGCCACAACAGAGAAGGTTCTCTCTCCAGTTACTATGTGCCTCATTTCAGATGGTGGGGGGACACGGAAAAAGGCCCTTGAGGAAGCTCTTAAAACTCTGATTCCTGTCCTGCCTACATAAATGGGTCTCTCTCTGCAACAAAATGTCACAGTGTGTGGAGTGCATTTTCCCTCCCCTCTGGTGGCTTTTGTATTTCTGTCCATTAGGGTTTGTGGGGGCGGCTCATTTGTGTCCATTAAAATTATTGATTTATTAATAATATTTATTAGCTGCTTTTGCTTCTCTCTCTCTCTCTCTCTCTCTCTCTCTCTCCTCCAACCCTCCCCCCTAGACAGGCCTTCCTTCTTCAAATCTTTATCTATGTACACAGTCTGTTCATTCGAGCTTGTATGTTTGGGTTGGCTTCCCCCCTTTCTATCCAATTCCTGTAAAATGCCCATTTATTTGTGATTCTTTGGCATTTATTTTCCCATCTATCCTCTGCCACTATCTGTGCAAATATTTCTGATTATACGTATTCAAAAACATAATCATTCAATTTTTCCATATTCCATTTAGCCTTTTCTTTCCATCCAAGTGGAATAACTGCCATTCCGGCTAGAATCATAATCTTATACAACTCTTGCATATTACTTTTTACTTTGTTATTTCCCAGTATTCCCGAAAATAGCAAATCCCTATTAACTTCTATGTTTATTTGAAATACTCCAGAAATTGCCTTTATAATCTTTTGCCAATATTCCTTAACCAGATTACATTCCCACCACATGTGGGAGTATAAATCTTTTTCCTGGCCAGAATGCCAGCATTTGGGACTGAACCCTTTCACTATATACGCCATTTGCGCCGGAGATCTGTACCATTTTAATAAAAATTTTCTACTTAATTCTTTATACTTTTCTATTTTAATATTGTTTATTTTCTTCATCAGTTCTTGGACCGTATTTTGATGGATCATACCTTCCTGCTCCCATTTCATCTCGATTATCTTTATCATTCTTTCTTTGTCACTTATCATCAATTTATGTAACATCCCTGCTATCCCTTTCTCCGTTGTTTGTCTTTTTTTTTAGTACCATATCTATTTTCATTTCTGTCCTCATCATCTCCTCTACTCTTTCTGTTTTTATTAAGTCATAAAGTCCTTGGACTTTCAGCCAATATTGTTTTCAGCCAATACCTGAAGGATCGTCTCCACCCCCATCGTTCAGCCCGGACACTGAGGTCCAGTGCCGAGGGCCTTCTGGCAGTTCCCTCACTACGAGAAGCCAAGTTACAGGGAACCAGGCAGAGGGTCTTCTCGGTAGTGGCACCCGCCCTGTGGAACGCCCTCCCTTCAGATGTCAAAGAGAACAACAACTATCAGACCTTTAGAAGACATCTGAAGGCAGCCCTGTTTAGGGAGGCTTTTAATGTTTAATAGATTATTGTATTTTAATGTTCTGTTGGAAGCCGTCCAGAGTGGCTGGGGAAACCCAGCCAGATGGGCGGGGTATAAATAATAAATTATTATTATTATTATTATTATTATTATTACTACTATTTTTTCTTTAAAAAACCCTTTTTTGTAATTAAATTCCCTTCTTCATCGAACATGTCTTTTCATAGAATCATAGAATCATAGAGTTGGAAGAGACCACAAGGACCGTCCAGACCAACCCCCTGCCAAGCAGGAAACACCATCAAAGCATTCCTGACAGGTGGCTGTCAAACCTCTGCTTAAAGACCTCCAAAGAAGGAGACTCCACCACACTCCTTGTCAGCAAATTCCACTGTTGAACAGCTCTTACTGTCAGGAAGTTCTTCCTAATGTTTAGGTGGAATCTTCTTTCTTGTAGTTTGAATCCATTGCTCCGTGTCCGCTTCTCTGGAGCAGCAGAAAACAACCTTTCTCCCTCCTCTATATGACATCCTTTTATATATTTGAACATGGCTATCATATCACCCCTTAACCTTCTCTTCTCCAGGCTAAACATACCCAGCTCCCTAAACCGTTCCTCATAAGGCATCATTTCCAAGCCTTTGACCATTTTGGTTGCCCTCTTCTGGACACGTTCCAGCTTGTCAGTATCCTTCTTGAACTGTGGTGCCCAGAACTGGACACATTATTCCAGGTGAGGTCTGACCAGAGTACTATTACTTCCCTTGATCTAGATGCTATACTCCTATTGATGCAGCCCAGAATTGCATTGGCTTTTTTAGCTGCTGCATCACACTGTTGACTCATGTCAAGTTTATGGTCTACCAAGACTCCTAGATCCTTTTCACATGTACTGCTCTCAAGCCAGGTGTCACCCATCCTGTATTTGTGCCTTTCATTTTTTTTGCCCAAGTGTAGTACTTTACATTTCTCCCTGTTAAAATTCATCCTGTTTGCCTTGGCCCAGTTCTCTAATCAGTTAAGGTCATTTTGAAGTGTGATCCTGTCCTCTAGGGTATTAGCCACCCCTCCCAATTTGGTGTCATCTGCAAACTTGATCAGGATGCCCTCAAGCCCATCATCCAAGTCATTGATAAAGATATTGAATAAGACTGGGCCCAAGACAGAACCCTGTGGCACCCCACTAGTCACTTCTCTCCAGGATGAAGGGGATCCATTAATGAACACCCTTTGGGTTTGGTCAGTCAGCCAGTTACAAATCCACTGAATGGTAGCATTGTCTAGCCCGCATTTTACCAGCTTCTTTACAAGAATATCATGGGGCACCTTGTCAAAGGCCTTGCTGAAATCAAGATAGGCTACATCCACAGTGTTCCCTTCGTCTACCAGGCTTGTAATTCTGTCAAAAAATGAGATCAGATTGGTCTGACATGACTTATTTTTCAGAAACCCATGCTGACTTTTAGTGATCACAGCCTTCCTTTCTAGGTGCTTCTCTCTCTCTCTCTCTCTCTCTCTCTCTCTCTCTCTCTCTGTGTGTGTGTGTGTGTGTGTGTGTGTGTGTGTGTTGGAACTTGGGTGACTGTACAGAGTGTTAAACCAGGGACACATGCAGGGACACCAACCACCAGTCCCTGGGTGAACTACCTGCTCTTCAGATCTTTGAATGATTAGTGCAAATGCCTGGTTAAGTTTAAGAAACCTCCTTGTACATGGAAACATGACTTATCAGGGTTTCTGATCATAAAAGGCGTTCCTAAATGTATTCTATTGAATACGCTTTAAAGCCCACTGCAGACCTTTGCACTAATCACACAAAGATCTGACGAGCAGCCAGCCTTTCTTTGCATGCACACTCATCCCTTCACATCTTGAGGTGAATGCCTGAACACATTGCGTCAGTCGGTAACCATTCCATGTCTTTGAGTTATTATTGAGCCATCTTGGAAAGGTGTCCTCTCCCTCTGGAATTTTTTTCTTAGGATTTTTCTTGCCCCTGGAAACCTCAGGGTTAGCCCAAATCGGTTGATTATTTATGGGTGGGTGGTGTGGCTTGGCTACATGTGTTGGAGCACAGGAAAACTGATATTGGGTGGAATGGTAGAGACTTTGTTATAAGATGTAAATGCACCTACCCTCTAAGTTTGGAGGCCCATCAGAATGCCACTTGTGGAGGCCAGACAACAAAAGAAGGATGTTGCCTTTATGCTCCTCATGTGGAAACATCTGTCTGGCCATTATTGGAAAGGGATGCTGGGTTAGGTAGACCTCTGGCCCGATCCAGCAGAGACTCTTTCTGCATGTTACGTTCAAGGATGAAGCAACACTCTTGACCTCCTGCTCACATTGCTTTTACACAGCTATAAAACCTAATGGTCCTTTGCTCTTAAGTTCTTTCATTATAGCAGCTTTCTCCGACTTGTTCAGTAACATCCTTACTTTCCACATTTAGTACATTCTTGTTGCATATGTCTAGAACCAAGAAGACGGTTTTATACTCTCAAGGAAAATACAAGTTCAAGCAAACATTTTGGCAGGCTGCTGCAGATAAATGAAGATTTATATTCAGGTTGTGGCCCTCAAGCCCTTGGCAAATTGCCCATATGTTCTTTGATGTTAAGAGAAAAACCTTACACTGACATAAGTTAAAGAGCTGATGTAATCAAGAGCACCTGTGTGTGTGTGTGTGTGTGTGTGGGCAGGCCTATTCATCTTCTGCAATTCCATGCTGGGAGATATATGGAATTACGTATACAACGGGCTTTAAGAACCTCAAATTCAGTGCCAGGTCCACATTTTTGACCCCCCCTTCTCTGTTGCCCCCCATTATGCAGCACTTTTGAGTTCCAGACAGTGGTAAAGAAGGAGAAGACAGGTGAGGAGTGGTGGCTGTTGTCTCTCATCACCTGTTATTCCTTCATTCACCCACCCACTTGTGGTGAGGTGAGTGGTGATGGCAGTGAAGAGGGGGCTCAGGTGCTTTTGGTGAGCCATACTAGGGTGCTGGAACCTTGGCCATTGCCCAAGGATGGCCACCCAGATACCAGCTCTGCTCAGAGTCCACTTATTTTTTCTCATTATTATTTATTCATTTGTTATTCATTTTCAGAGCCTATTTGGTTGTGCAGAAGCACCTAAAAGCAAAATGGTCAAAAAGAGGAGTAAGACTTGTATATGTGTGAAGATATGGAAATTTAGATTCAATTACTATATTCTAAATAGAAATGCAGTACATTTCAACGTAAAGGAAAAGACTGACCAGGTGGTGCCTTTTCACTCAGCTGTCTAGGTGCTAACTGTAGATGGGCAACTTCTGATCTCCTGCCTTAGCGATCTTTTCTTTAAACTGGACTCCTTCAGGGAAGAAGGTCCTCTGGCAGTTGTAAAACGCAATATGTGACCACCCTATTAGAGACTACATTTGCATGTAGTTTCTGCTCAGTCCTTCAGGAGCCTTTTTTGAAGGTAGAATGGCTGCTTTTCTTGTTTGTTGATGTTTCCTCTACTCCTGCATATTCACTAACGTTTGTTAGATCCAGCTGATTATTTACAGCCAACTTACCTTCATCACATTATTTTCATTACATTCATTACATTATTCATTACATTATTTATAGCCAACTTACAACTTACATTCAGAGAATGTAGATTTTTTCCATGCAGAGACCACTGACCATTGGTTTGAAAGATATGGTTTGAGTTGAACTGGGGATATAGTTGTAACCTGTATAACAGCCGTGAATGATACATTCTTGTATTCTTGTTGTCTTAAAATTTCTCTGTCGGATCCTTTCGTTCATGATATTTTGTGTCCTTTGGTCTGGTTTTCATCACACCTGCATGTTTCCCCCCCTCCATTTGCTTTGTATGGTTTTACTGTCAGAATTCCTTCTGCCTTTGGGTTTCACAACTGCATATGATTATGGAAACAACACAGACAAACTTGTGATCTTTTAAGGAATGGCAGGAAATTCTCCAGAAGGATTGGGAACAGAACTATGTCGGACAGGAATTGCTGCATTTCATATTGTAAACTGGTTGTCAAACAACCAAAGGTTCTTCACTCTACCAATACTGTATATGTTTCTCCCCACTCCCTGCAAGACATTTTAAAGATCCTGCGATTAGAAGTGTTCTAATTTGTGCCATGTTTGCATAACTGTTTGATTTCAAATGTATGAGAAATGTTTTTGACCTTGGCAGTGGGATGTCTGATGCAGACCTAAGTACTTGTCTGGGTTTACTTGGTCCACTCCAGATTTCTTATTTCAATTGGAAGTCATCTCTACTAAAAATAGTTTTAATTCACAAATCGGGCTTAAAGGGAGGGTCCATATAAAGAAAGAAGTTATTTGTCTATATTTTTGCTAGCTTCTTTCTTGATACCAATGAAAAATGAGGTATACCATTCTGGGGTGTTTTGGTAGGCCTAGCTAGGTTCACTATACCAGGTGTAAGTAAGAACCAAAGTATCCTGTGAATGGGTGCATGAAGCGAAGTTCTAGAGCAGGGTTTCCCAAACTTGGGTCTCCAGTTGTGTTTGGAGTACAATTTCCATCATCCCTGACTAGCTAACTGCTAGGGATGGTGGGAGTTGTAGTCCACAAACCGCTGGAGACCCGACTTTGGGATACCCTGTTCTAGTGAATGTCACAGATAATTAAAGCTTGGGACAGCAGCCATTGTGTGTTTAGCTGTGAAAATAACTACACAATTTTGGCTGGTAGGAGAGAGTTCTATTAATCAGTCTCATTTACAAAATGTACAGCGGCAAAAATATGCTAGCTGTTATAAGTCTAGAAAAGAGAACTGATTTGTCTGACAGCATTCCTGATGCTAACTGAGGATTCCATCCCTTTGTTGCTTGTGTGATCTGTAAATCTCCAGTTAGGAATGGTCAGTGTCAGTGCAAATGAAACTGAGTAACTTCAGCAAGTTTCTTAGTCATGATACGCTAATGAAAACAAACAAACAAACAAACAAACAAACAAACGAACGAAAAAGATCAAGTAGCAAAGAAACCTCTCTTCCCTCCAACAGTACACAAACTTAGGATCTTTCATGCATCTAATTGTTCTAAAAATGATCAAGGGTTTGGAGTCTCTTCAATCTTAGGAAAGACCAAAGTATATTTCAATATTGAGACTCACAGCACACCCACCATCATCTGAGAAATTTCACAAACCTAAACAAATTTATCTTCATCACATGGATGTGAACCATAAGAAGAAAACACCACTCTTAGCAGATAGAGGAGCAATGACTTGCCTAAGCTCACATAGTTTTGTCACAGGAATTATGTTCAGATCTTCCAATACATCGTACTATTTTAGCCAAAATGAGTTTTCTAAGTTTGACCTTGCTACATGGCGAGTGCTGTTGCAGACAGCACAGCCAAACCTATGAAGGTGGACAAACTGGACAGGACAACGTTCTGGGATGGAAAAGCAAATGAATCTGACCTTTGAAGGGTTTGTAAGTAAACTATTTTTAACTTCAAAAGAAAAAGAAAAGATCAGAAGTTCTAGAACCCAACATATATTGCATTTAATTAAGCGTGTGTTTAAGGTGCTTCAAGCTTATACATGAAAACATAAATTGTGAATATGACAAGGATGTGCTTGCTGTTATGTTTACCATACACAAATACTCGCCATGGAGCTACGACTGACTTTAGTTCCCTGTTGAGTGCATCCTACCCTAAACGTTAATTATATAGATCATTATACCTACTCAAGTTTGCCTACTTGGTATCAAACTGCCTGTTGAACTTTGAGTATGTTAAGTGTAAGTTTTTCAGATTTACATCCCCAAGAACAATAAAAACTGGAATCTTCCACTTCAAAGTTACAGTACAATAAAATGGGGATTACAGGAATTCCTATGCTGCCCTGGAGTCTGGATTCTGGGTGGAAATCTATGATAACATAGTGATGGTTTTCCTCTTTCCCTTGAGCATGGCAACTAGTGTGGAGAGGGAAGTATGGTGAATAAAATGAGTTTCTCTCTCTCTCTCTCTCTCTCTCTCTCTCTCTCTCTCTCTCTTTTTTGACAAGTAGATATAGCCATCTTGCTTGCTAAGCTTTTCTGCTAACATATATGTTTGCAGATTTGTTCTTGTCACCTAGATAGATGGTGGTGATAACATCGCACCTGCAAACCTTACAGAGGGCCAGAGTTTCACACCTAAACTAAAGTTCACTCTGAGCAGTTCAGGATGTGGTATTGGAGCTGCTTTTGAGTTGAAAAGAGGCATAACAAACATCTGCTTGAATCGATTCATTTCATATGCAACCATTTTCTTACACGTCCATCCAGAGTCAATTAGGGTTTGTTAACTTAGATACATTTAAACAAAAGGCTGTTTTAATTCAAACATTTTAAGTATAATATTTAAGGCTCACAATATTTGAATATTGATTTGTATGTTTTGATACTGATTTCATATCAGTATTTTACCTATATAGTCATCACTTGTTACACACCAGAACTAAAGCCATTAATTAAACTGAATAATTCAATGGCTACGTGCCAGTCAATACAAAAAATTTCATTTGCTTAAAAGGAATCTGTTTCAGCCATTCATCCACTGCTAGAAAAAGTATAGGAGGAATTCTGTGTCACACTCTTCTGATCATACCATAAGCGCAAGCATTTTGGATTACCAGGGCCAATTATAGGGGTCACATGGGGGGGGGGGAGCGGAAGCCCTTGCTTAGGGCTGCTGCTCAAAGGACTCATTAGTTGAATCCCACCCAATATTTTTAATCCTTAACGTGTACACAATCATTTACAGTAACTATTTAATGCAATAACAAATTTAGTAGATCAAAATTAAATTTACCAATCACAATATGTTGTTGGGTGACTGTGGAGTCGGGGTCCCCACCTTGTGAATACATGTGATAGCTCAGTTCTGCATAGGTTTTCTGAAATTCAATCTTATTCTTGATAATCCATTAATCAATGAGATTTCTCTTTCAGCTGATTGAATTCACTAGCTTGCAACACATTATGCGGCATCCAATCCGATGATTGAAAGATGGAGATAGGGAGTAGAAGGAAGCAGGGGTGCGAACTTAAATATTGTGGGGGGGGGAGACAGGTGAGCCCCACCCTGCATAATCGAGGGGCCGAAACTAGGCTTTCTGTCACCTGGGTCAGAAGACCCAGTTTGGCACCCCACCCCCCAGATGTGTGTTTGCGTACATTCACATACACCCATACCCACACCTCAACACCTCATAAAGGGCATAAAAATTAGGCAATATATCATTGGAATACAAAGGAATCCTAAGAAGTATTATGACTGTATGACCAAAGGGAAAATGAGCATCCCTTCCAGTAAAAGCATTTTTTTTGTCAAAAGTAGAACTTCCATGTGCAGCAACTGTCTATCTGAGGTCAGGTTTTGAATTGGATTTATTTGGTCACGGGATCATTAAAATACGGCATTTCCATGAGATCAAAAAAACCCTCTGGTTTCCTTTTTAAACGCCCCCCCCCCTTGATACTTTTTGCCACCCATCCCTTTTCTTGGTTCTTTGCAAACCCTTTCAAGGAGTTTTGATGTGTAAATTTACTCCCAAGTAAGCTTCAACAAGATTCCTTTCAATTTTATTTTTGTTTGATTACTCATTTTAGGAAATTATAATTTTCTAGTCAGTTTAGGTTCCACGTAAGGCAAAGAAATACATTTTGCGAGTCTAAAGTAGAAAGTGCCCTTCCATTACGATCCTAAGCTGGGCTGACCAGAGCTGGCCAGGGAACTGCCTCTGGCAGGAAAAATGCTCTCACACCCCATACTTTCCTGTGTGTAGTAGATCGTGTATAGTCTTTAAAATGCCGTAACCTTAGCTAATTAAACACATTCAAAGTTCTGAAGGGATCATAAAATCATAGAATTGTAGAGTTGGAAGGGACCCAAGGATCATCTAGTCCAACCGATTCTCTTCCTCAGCTTCCCACCCCTCCTTCCATCCCTCCAGAATTTCTTTCTCACACAGTAGCACAGGGGTTGGCAACCTAAGGCCCGTGGGCCGGATGCAGCCCAATCGCCTTCTCAGTCCGGCCCATGGACGGTCTGGGAATCAGCATGTTTTTACATGAGTAGAATGTGTCCTTTTATTTAAAATGCATCTCTGGGTTATTTGTGGGGCCTGCCTGGTGTTTTTACATGAGTAGAATGTGCGCTTTTATTTAAAATGCATCTCTGGGTTATTTGTGGGGCATAGGAATTCGTCCCCCCCCCCCCGAAAAAATATATAGTCCAGCCCACCACATAGTCTGAGGGACGGTGGACCGGCCCACGGCTGGAAAAGGTTGCTGACCCCTGCAGTAGCAAACCCACAGGGGATCCATCTTCTGCTTCGCTGGGGAGAGCCATGCAACCCCTCCTGATTTTCCAACTCTCCCTGCATCACTTTGTAAATGAGCCTTCTTCAGCTTCCTGGAGAAAGGGAAAGGACACAGTTTGTGGGTACCCTTCACTTTTTCATATTTCTCTCTGGCCAAAACCCAGACATGCTGGGAGGCTGGGGGCCTCAATGGCGCCCCCCCCCCGGAGAAGCCCTGGCTAGACACGCCCCCCCCCCAGCTGCAGCTCTGCATTAATTGACATGGTGCACACACACCATTTGAATGGCAATGTTCATCAACATTGGAGGGGGGCCCTAGAATATTGGGGGGGGGGCGAAGGAACCTTTGCCCCCAGGATTTGGCTCCAAAGGGAAGGAAGGAGGGAGGGTACTTTTCAAAAGCACAGCTGAAAGCTGAAATTCACTATGCATTCTTCTAACAGTTCCTTCACACTGGCAGGGTATCTTTTAGGATTTCTTTTTAATATACCGTATATACTCGAGTATAAGCCGACCCGAATATAAGCCGAGGCACCCAATTTTGCCACAAAAAACCTGAGAAAGCTTCATAGGAGCCACTGCCTGCCTCACTCGAGTATAAGCCGAGGGCGGCTTTTTCAGCACAAAAAATGTGCTGAAAAACTAGGCTTATACTCGAGTATATAGGGTAATCTATTTATTGAATTTTCCAATACAAATCACAGCAAATCACATTGAAATTATTCCCAATTACATTTCAAATTACAATCCAAATTAATTATACAATTCCCAATTAAAAGAAACATTCCAATTATGCCTAATTATTATAATAATTTTTTTATATATGGGCTTCCGATGCCTCAGACGCCGGAGCTTCCCTGATCACCTCCATTGATTGCTTTTCAAAATTCTTTCCAATATTTGCACAGCCACTGATATATGCCATCAGGCTAAATTATAATAAACAATGTCTCTGTGTGAATGAGGTCGATCTTCTTAATTCCAAATGCCATATTCCGACCATCGCCATCTTCACGTCCTGTTGTTCACCAAACTTCTTCACACTGCTACTCTCCCCCGCTTGCTTTTAGGATATCCTTTAGGATTTCTAGCCTTTTCAAGCATAAAAGCAAACAGTCGGCAGTCTGAGTTCTGATCTTCTCTCCCCTCTGTTCTTAGAGGCGTTGTTAAGTGTCTGTTGTTTTGTGATGCAACAGTAAAAGTAATTCAAATGGCAAAGGACACTTCTACAAAAGTCTGATGAAGACAGACATCAAAATCGGAAACCCAGACATTCTATTTACCTAATTTCTGGTGCCTGTCCCTAGTAAATCTGTACAGTATCTTTATTCCTATTCTGCGTTTGGGAGAAAATTTGAAGATGCCTTAAAAAAAAAATAAAAAAATGTGTGTGCGCGCACACACACACACACACACACACACGCCTGCATGCAGAAGCTTCCCTATTTCGATCCCTTCCCAAGACCTAGTCCATAAAACATTAAAAGCAATCCAAATACGTTTAAAAATCAAAATCAAAGATAAAAGATAAACACACAATCAAACTAAAAGCAGTAAAAGAAACCAAAAGAGCAGAGTTAAATGTGTAATAAATAACAGTACTATAAATACTTACCTGGGAGAAAGAACCGTTGGAACTCAATGGGGCTTACTTCTGAGTAGATATAAATTGATGTCATTGTAAAACAGCGACAGAATTAAAAGCTTGCTGACAAAGATAAATCCTCAGCTGGTGGCAGAACAAAACTTTGCGGATTATGCTTTGATTTGCAGGCAATTGAAGTACAGCTGCATCCACTGCGACCTTAAACATTTTAGTAAACTTGCATAAGCATGTATTTCTGAAGCCATACAGAACAAGCTATTGCAGCATAAATGACAACAGTGAGGTTTTTAATGTCTGATGCTTTATTATGTGTTTATATTTTGCTGGAAGTCACCTAGAGTGGCTGGGCGGCATATAAATAATAAAATTATTATTATTATTATTATTATTAGTGGTAGTGGTTATGCTCAAGCTATTGCCCTCAGTTTGAGAATGGGGGTGGTATATGTACACAATTAAGATGTTAAACATTTGTCCAGTTCCAATGGTCTAGTAATCTGGAGGGCATTTCACTCTAGCCTTTCTGTTAGTTCTGAATAAAATTTACATCTGGCAGTGAGCTTTTTCCAGACCAGTAGAAACGAATTCAATTGTTAACTGAAGGTATTTGCATGAACTTCTGGGTTCCCCCTCAATATCCATAAATCAAATTTAAAAGTTACACTGATTAAAATGCATAGCTGTCAACTTTCGGATTTGAAAATAAGGGATTTTTTCATACTTTCGGATTTGAAAATAAGGGATGCCGAGAGGGCGGTGCAATGGCACCAAGTAGCCTCGCCACCCTGCGCTCCAGAGGCTGCGCGCGAACGGGTGAGCGAAAGAGCGAGCGCGTAGACGGCAGGCAGGCTGTCTGTCTGGTTGGGCGTGAGGGTCTGGCTGCACAAGGCATGCAAGCTCCGCCCCCAGTCGGTCTCAGACTCCTTATTGGCAGCCGAGCAACGCAGCTGAGGAGCCTCCCTGGCCGGCAGGGAGGGAGAGGAGCTGCTTCCTTTGAAATCCGGGAAATTTAAGGGATATCAACAATCCGGGATAGCAGCGGGAAACGGCATTGGAATAAGGGAGTTTCCCGCCAAAAAAAGGGAGGGTTGACAGCTATGTTAGAATGTACATCATATTACAAAAATAACTCCTTTCTCTAAGTATTGGTAAATATTGCTTTGTCAGAAGTAATACATTCCAGACTAAAAGGCATTTTTAGGCCCTTGTTGCACATTCCATAGGAGTGGGAGCGATTTGTGCACACAAACCCCAACCTGGATTTTCATGCAAAGGGGGGGGGGCTGCATCTCCCCCTCCCATGGGACTTGGGGGGAAAGGGAGAGAGGAAGCTTATTTGTACTTTGTCTTTGAAATTTAATGTCAAAAGAAGTAGGAAGGTAGTTCCATCTAGGCTTCCTCTCTTGCCATTTCTCTCTTGAGTGATGACCTTGAACGTACTTTCTAAGATTCTTTATCTTTCAGAGTTTAAGCAGTACAAAGCCTTGTTTTCCTTAGTTCAGTTTTATAAGCCAATTTGTTCTCGGTGAATTCCGTTTTTTGCTTTACTGTTTCAGGGAGATTATCTAGCATAAATGGAAATATTATTTCTGCTGCATACATCCAGTGCCCTGCTCCCTCCAAAATTAAGAATGAATGAGAAAGAATGCTTCTTCCTTACCAAGAAACATTAGCAAGAACTACAAAAGCTTGTAACACAAAAATAGCTTCCTGAGTGCAAGGGTGCAGAAGCTTACCTTCTGAGACGCAGGTTCCAATGTTGTGTAGGTCCAGAGGGCAAAGCAATGACTGTAAACACACATTTCATGAACCCCTCTCTGTCCTCCATCCAGGTGGGCAGGAGGCATTATCAGAGTTCAGGGACACATTCCAGCCAGGCAGAAACACTATGAAGCAGGTTAAATGGGAGGTGTGATCAGGGGAGGACTCTGAGACAGGATCACATCCAGCCCACAGTCCTTCACCCATGCTTTAGTGCTTAGATGGGAGATAACAGATCTCCATACCTGATTTCATATGACCGAGTTACTGGCAGGTGAGTGTGACTTGCCCAAAATGGTCTCCTGGACCAAATTCGGAGTCCTGGCAGGCCTTATTAGTCTCGTAGCCTGGAGGCTCTCCGCCACTGGCATAAAGATAATGACATGCTTCCCTTCTCTTTCATAAAGACATAGACACCCCTTAAAGCTGCTACACCAGTGTAATTACTGATAGTTGTACAGGTGCAATGCAACAACTTGTGATGTTGCACTTCATCAGCAGCTCTTGTATCTCGTCCCTGTCTCCATTTTGTTTTGCAAAATCATTAGAAACATAAAGATGTTCTGATATTATCCCATAAAGGTAAAGGTAAAGGGACCCCTGACCATTAGGTCCAGTCGTGGACGACTCTGGGGTTGCGGCACTCATCTCGCTTTACTGGCCGAGGGAGCCAGCGTACAGCTTCTGGGTCATGTGGCCAGCATGACTAAGCCACTTCTGGTGAACCAGAGCAGCACACGGAAACGCCGTTTACCTTCCCACCGGAGTGGTACCTATTTATCTACTTGCACTTCGTGCTTTCGAACTGCTAGGTTGGCAGGAGCAGGGACTGAGCAATGGGAGCTCACCCCGTCGCGGGGATTTGAACCACTGACCTTCTGATCGGCAAGCCCTAGGCTCTGTGGTTTAACCCACAGGGCCACCCGAGTCCCATATCCCATAGCCATAGCTTAAAAAAAGAGTATAGTCATAAGAGTCTCCCCAAGCCCCTGTGACTTGTTTTGTAATCTTTCCCTCATTGGTTATTTTGATGCAAAGGAAAAATTATTTGTGGCTACAGGTAAATGTATTTCAACCATTCTGTGTTGGCCTTTGTGGGTACTACACATTTCTGTAACATTTCGTTGCTATATATTCATGGTGTGGGTGAATGACTGGTAGGGTAGTGATGAAGTGAGGTAGAGAAAAGGGAAATGAGCAAAGGTTAGAGGGTGGAATAACTTTCGTAGGCGTTTTCCTATTCTATTTTTGTAACTGCAAGGTGCCTTGGCAACACTGATTTAACCTGAAGCCTCTCTTCTTTCCACAGTGGGTAAACCTCACAAGTGTAACTACTGCGGACGGAGTTACAAGCAACGCAGCTCTTTGGAGGAACACAAGGAACGCTGTCACAACTACCTTCAGAATGTCAGTATAGAGGCTGCTGGGCAAGTCATGAGTCACCATGGTGAGTGGAAGCCTCAGTCCTGAGCACTTCTGACAGCGCTGATCTTCCTTTCCCCCCTTTTTGTGCTATTCCTAGCAATCCACAAAAGTGAAAGAATTGGGAACATGTACTTAAATAGACCCATGATGATCCAAACATTAAATATAAACTCAAGCCTAAAAAAAATAGTTACAAAGACTTGTTATGAATTATGTTTATTGTTAATTTAGTGCTACGAAAAGGAAAGCTAGCTGCAATGGGGGGGGGGGAATACCCCAACAAGGTCAAAGGGGAGGATATAAATGAATTGATCCTGGTCAACCTACTAGCCATAGGCACACATAATCTCCGAGGAAGCACATGGAGCTGCTCCATGTAATTTAAGTGAAATGTCTGGGCAGCCAATGCAGACAGAAACTCTGTACATTACAGTGCACATGAGGCCAGATCGGGGCAACTGCAAATTGATAAAAAGAATGGGACATTTTGAGGCATGTAACAAGTCATTCATGTGTCTTCAGATGTTTAACGACACAACAGTTAATCTTGCTTTTTGGATACTGAGAACAAATTTCCATCCATCACATCAGTGTCATCTTAGTAGATGTTGCCCCACCAAAGCTTTTAATACTGTGGGCATTGCAGAACATAAAGCATAATAGGAGGCTGACAATATAGGCAGTGTCAAGTTCGCTAATGGTTGCTCATGAGTAAAGACCAAGTTCGTCTTGCCTTTCAACTGTTTTATTGTGCAAAGTATGTACAGTGTGGAGCTATCCTAAAACATGACCATCTAGTCGCTAGCAGAATCCGGAAGTGCCCCCCTCCTGCTGCGGCGCCAACACCAGAGTCTCGGCACCCTAAAGTGCTGCCTCCTTTCTCCCCTGACCCTTCTGCGTAAAGCAGGCGCCGGAAGCGGTGTCTCCCCCTCGGAGTGGGACTGCTGAGCGGTGCTAGGTCTCTCTGCACCATCCTGGAGACCCCTTCCCACCTGGTGACTCTTCCTCCCCCGGGGAGGAGCTGGCAGATTCACTGGGAGATGTGTCCGTCGACAACAGAGGCTGAGGCTGCCGGTACCCACTCAGTGCCTGACTGGCAGGGGAGGGCACGTCCCTGACAGGCAGCTACTGTAAAAAGACCTGTGAAATACTGTACACGAGTCATCTGGATAGTGATGAACTGGCCTGGGCTGCTGATAGAAGTCCGTCCCATGGAATGCTATGAGCAGGGATGAGGAGGGAGGTGTTGGACCTTTGCTGTAAGTTTGTACTCTTTGCTAATAATCCGTTAGACCTGATCACTCTGACGGTTTGGGCATCTTTCTTTTGGAATTCCTGTGTATCTGAACTCCTTTGAGCCCTCTGGCTCCGCAGGGCATTTCAGAAGACTCAAATCAATGAGCCATGAACAGAAGACGTGTACTGTATCCACTAACTCCATTCAGACATAATACAAAACTGTGGCTTTGCAATAGGGAATGCACACAAGGGATCACATGCTCCCCCTTCCCTACTTCTGTGCAAGTTCCTTTCCTCCTCGACCGGCTGACTGTCTTTTGCTAAGTATGGTTTGCTGTGATGTCCAAAACCGCAAACTGTGATTAGCACCTTTCTTCAAAACCATGGTTGAAAACACATTTCAAATTTCAAGTTGTGGCTTGGAGGCAAGGTTCTAATATTCTTCCAACAAGGGCATCATGGCAAACTAGTCAGCAAAAAGAAAGACCCCAACAAACCCAAGAGGGAAGAGAGTGGGAAGCACAAGTGCCCATTACAAATGCTCCCAATTGTCAAACCATGGTTTAATGTTAAGTGTGAATTGAGCCACAGTAGCCAATGCTTTGGGGTAACAGTAGCCAGTCCATCAATTCAATGATGGGATTTAAGCTGTGCTGTGCAGTTCAATGAATGGGATTTAAGCTGTGCTGTGCAGTGGGCAACTTTGAATCAAGAATGGGGGAAAGTCCACCCCTTCACAACAACTTTTTCTCTCGAACTATGAAGAGAACAGGAACCATAAGTCCGTCAGGAACTGTGGAAATCACAGTTGAATGAAATCAACTAGGCTTTAGTGCTATTTTAGTTTTGATTAATAAGCTTGTTGTGCTGCCCATAGAGATTTCTGGAGCCAGAATTCACAATCCACCATCACTGCTGCACGGGATTCTGGGGGCCCCCTGAATGTTTGTGGAATGTCTGATTTTGTTCTTCGTTTGTTTTATTTTTTTCTAAAAGGAGGTGCTGAGACTCTTAGCACTCCTGGAAATCACACATCTGCCCTGAAAGACCTTCTCTCTAGTCTTTGATGTGTGAGAGCTGGTTGTACCTGGATGATAGCTTTTCAGAGACTCAAAGGTCGTATAATAACGGTAATTTCCTGCAGTGCACAGTCATGTTTCCTTTCCTGCTATGGTTTCTAGTCAAACTGCTTTATTTATGGAGGCTTGTAATGATTCAGTCCATGATTCCCCTGGAAAGCCCCAGAGCAGGAAAATCTGGAAGTATATTTATGTATGTTTCTGGTCCAGCTTTGTGCGCTGCTATGGGATTAGTGCCCATGAAACTTCTCCACCTCTCCAGCCTCAGGGCAGTTTATTGATTATTTTAAAGGGTTAATTTTAGGTTTTTGTAGCATTCAAAAGGATTAGTTCTTATTTGAAAAGCCCTCATGTCACCCTCCTTTAATGCATTTGCCTGGGGGAATGTGCTCAAGAGACATACTTGTGCTTTGGGCCATTGTGTTGGTACATCAGTCAATGCACTCAGGCCCCAGAAATTATTGGCTGGCATGCCTAACTTAAATCCTGAATTTAAAGTCTTGTTTCAATATTCTATGGCTGGGGTTACCCCTGAGCAGGGGAAGAAATAGAGTAGCAGTGAACCTCTGTGACCCACATTAGGAACAGGACTGCTCAGAGCACTACAGACTCAGTCACTATCATTGTGATTTTCTTTCGTTGTGTTTTATTATCTTGTTGTGCTATGTACTAGCATCCTCAAACATATGTGCATTACACATTGCTCGATTGCATGTCCATTGTAAAAATGAGCATTGTAAAAAATGTTGATTTAAATTAAAAACCTAATGCTGAAAACCTCTGCACTCTTACTTCATGGAGAATAAGACCTGTTGAACATGTTGTTGTTGTTTAGTCGTTTAGTCGTGTTCGACTCTTCGTGACCGCATGGACCAGAGCACGCCAGGCACTCCTGTCTTCCACTGCCTCCCGCAGTTTGGTCAGACTCATGTTGGTAGCTTCCAGAACACTGTCCAACCATCTCGTCCTCTGTCGTCCCCTTCTCCTTGTGCCCTCAATCTTTCCCAACATCAGGGTCTTTTCCAAGGAGTCTTCTCTTCTCATGAGGTGGCCAAAGTATTGGAGCCTCAGCTTCAGGATCTGTCCTTTCAGTGAGCACTCAGGGCTGATTTCCTTAAGAATGGATAGGTTTGATCTTCTTGCAGTCCATGGGACTCTCAAGAGTCTCCTCCAGCACCATAATTCAAAAGCATCAATTCTTTATGGTCCAGCTCTCACTTCCGTACATTACTACTGGGAAAACCATAGCTTTAATTATACGGACCTTTGTTGGCAAGGTGATGTCTTTGCTCTTTAAGATGCTGTCTAGGTTTGTCATTGCTTTTCTCCCAAGAAGCAGGCGTCTTTTAATTTTGTGACTGCTGTCACCATCTGCAGTGATCATGGAACCCAAGAAAGTAAAATCTCTCACTGCCTCCATTTCTTCCCCTTCTATTTGCCAGGAGGTGATGGGACCAGTGGCCATGATCTTAGGTTTTTTGGTGTTGAGCTTCAGACCATATTTTGCGCTCTCCTCTTTCACCCTCATTAAAAGGTTCTTTAATTCCTCCTCACTTTCTGCCATCAAGGTTGTGTCATCAGCATATCTGAGGTGGTTGATATTTCTTCCGGCAATCTTAATTCCGGCTTGGGATTCACCCAATCCAGCCTTTCACATGATGAATTCTGCATATAAGTTAAATAAGCAGAGAGACAATATACAGCCTTGTCGTACTCCTTTCCCAATTTTGAACCAATCTGTTATTCCATATCCAGTTTTAACTGTAGCTTCTTGTCCCACATAGAGATTTCTCAGGAGACAGATGAGGTGATCAGGCACTCCCATTTCTTTAAGAACTTGCCATAGGTTGCTGTGGTCGACACAGTCAAAGGCTTTTGCGTAGTCAATGAAGCAGAAGTAGATGTTTTTCTGGAACTCTCTAGCTTTCTCCATAATCCAGCGCATGTTCCTGTTGAACATAGTGGGCCTTATTTTTAAGAATGCACAGGCACAGGCTGCACGAATTCTTAACAATTGCTTAGAAACTTCGAGTTGGTTTTGACTTAAACCCCACACCATCAGAGGGAAACAAGGATGCAGACTTTAACTATTAATCATCTGCATATCTCAGTCATATTGAAAGTAAATATGAGTTCTGGTTTTTATTGTTGTTATTTGAGCTTTCCAACCTGCCATTTATTTCTCTACTGGCAGTTGGATTCCTGTGGCAAATGAGCGATCATTGTGTGTCTCAGCTAGAGCATACTGTGCAATTAAAAAAATAAGAAAGTTTACAAAATAAATGAAGTTCTAACATTTGGCGTTCCTTGGCAGCCAAGCCACAAATAGATAAACGGAATGAATTGTCAGTTGGACAGTTTCCATGAGCCAGAGATTTCCCTCCCACCTCCAGGAATCTTTTACCAGGAAGAGGAAGAGCAAAAACACACTCTTTTGTGGGTTTATCCTAAATCAGCATTTTTCAAGAACATGCGCAGTGCGGGTCATTTATAAACCACCTAATCAATGCAGTCGGGTGTATCCTGGTATAACATTACCAGGATATCCCTCCAGTGTAACAGGTATGTTAGTCAACAGGTATGTAATGTACAAGGAACATACAAGCAGATATCATTTTACATGGGGATTATGTTCCTGACTATTGCATGTAAAAGCAAAATTATGTAAAGCTGGGATAGTTCCACATGCCCATCCTGTCCAAATTGGGCGTTGTATGGGCCTGTCCCCCCAAAGCAGAGAGATTTTTAAGCCCCCCGTCTTGCTTACCGGGTTCTGGGAAGGTCATGCAAGGGCCCTCATGAGATCTTGGACAGCCCTTCCGGGGGGAGGGGTATTCCTGTTCTCCTGCCCCTTTTATTTTTATTTTATTTTAAAATTTCAGCATAAAGCTGTGATCATGTCAGTGAAATCAGCATAAGATGTGATCTACCTGTATTCATAAGCAAAAGGTACTTCTAAATTTAATGTGGAAGATCAAATCTCTCCCCCCTCTACTATCAGACATGGGTTGGACCAGTTACAGGTGTTCAGTGTATTAATAGTTTCTGGGTTTCATAGCTAGGCCTGGCTCAAATTAAATCATGTTTATAGCTCTCTTCTGAATTCCTGCTCTTTTGTCAAATTTAATTGTGGGAGTTGGGGGTGTTCATGAAAAGCCGTTGTTGTTGTTTAGTTGTTCAGTTGTGTCCGACTCTTAGTGACCCCCTGGACCAGAGCACGCCAGGCACTCCTGTCTTCCACTGCCTCCTGCAGTTTGGTCAGACTCATGTTGGTAGCTTCCACAACACTGTCCAACCATGTCGTCCTCTGTCATCCCCTTCTCCTTGTGCCCTCCATCTTTCCCAACATCAGGGTCTTTTCCAGGGAGTCTTCTCTTCTCATGAGGTGGCCAAAGTATTGGAGCCTCAGCTTCAGGATCTGTCCTTCCAGTGAGTACTCAGGGCTGATTTCCTTAAGAATGGATAGGTTTGATCTTCTTGCAGTCCATGGGACTCAAGAAAAGCCATTAGTAGGCAATGAATAATAGGAACTAATCAAAAGTAGTATTCCCTGCAAATCCTTCTCCACAGCCAGTCCCAAGCCAAGGTCAGACCCAGTTCAAGAAGAAGTGTCACCCATGCAGAGAGCTTGTTGTGCTACAACTGTGCCTTCATGGCAGAACTCTCCCTCTCTCTTGCTGCTCCTTTCTCCAGCTCCACATGACGAAAATTTACAAAGGGCCTCTGAAGAGAAAATAGTCCAAACAAGATGCTACTTGGATAACCTGATTAGCAACTACATATGGGGCATTGAAAATTAAATATCATGGGTGGTCGGGTGGAAATGATGGGTTTTAGCAAAACTGCAGCATGCAGGGAGGGGAGGTTAATTCTTCCCTCCCCAGCTCTGATCCCAGTGAAAACTTCACATGTACACGCAGCCTAGTATTTCATTTTTGAAAACCCCAGATGTGGCAAAGTGTGTCGTTACCTTTCCCCAGGTGGTACTGAAAACGGGAATGAAAGAGGGAATAGGGTGTTGGGGAGGGAGGCAAAATGGGCCTTTTTAATGGTTGGATAAGCTGAGGAAATAATATGCATACTTAGTTTTAGCAGTCTCAATAGGAAATAGGGGTTTTGATGAGACATTTGAAGGATGGGAGGGAGAGGCAACATGTCACATAGGTGTTCTTGGAAGAGAGAGCTCCAGTCCCGAGAAGAGCAACAAAGGAGGAAGTATAGCGTCTTCTGAAGGAGTGGGAGGTTTCTGGTAGGCTAAAGGCCTGCTTTCACCTCGAGAAGACTGTCTCTGCCGATCTAGAGGTGAACAGAAAAGGAAGGAATACAGAGAAAGGGTTGGGGGCTTCTCTCAGACACTATTTTCACTAAATAAGAAAGCTCCTGGATGACATATAAATTAGAGTGATTTATCAGAGTGTTTTCCTGGAAACCTGTTTTTCTTCTGTGCCAAGTTGTTGTGAGAAGTGCAAACAGAACAAAAGCAATTTTGGGGGGGGGGGCGTATATAGCAGCATAGCTTTATACCAGCTTCGTAAACACTTACAAAAAAAAAAAAGTTCCCAAGTTATTCTAGCCTAAATGTTCCTATTTTACTTACATAGCCTCTGGAATTCAGGAGGACTGAAATGGCTTAAACCAGGCATAGGCAACCTCAGCCCTCCAGATGTTTTGGGACTACAACTCCCATGATCCCTAGCTAACAGGACCAGTGGTCAGGAACGATGGGAATTGTAGTCTCAAAACATCTGGAGGGCCAAGGTTGCCTATAGTATGCCTGGCTTAAACAGTTGAGCTGCTTTTCTGCCTAAGGGAGAAAAAATATCAGTACCATTGTTCCACCCTTCAGGTGTATAGATTAATATCATAACTATTTATTTATAAAGTATTTGCCTTACTATCTGATCAGAGGCAGGGCATCTAAAGAGGACTGATTTTGGGGAGCTGCAAGTTGCATGGCTAAACTCCTTCCACTGGATTTTCAAAATGTGTGTCCCACTAAGCTGAATGCAGCCCAGCTCTGTTTGGCAGCTCTTCGGGGGCTTCATAAGCCACCTGTGCTTGTTGCAGGCCTAGAGCTGCAGAAACTTGCAAACATCTGGCAAGCCACAAAATGTGGCTGGTGACCTGCTCAGTTTGATGGGTTACGTATTGTGCAGGGATATCTTATGTTCTGTTGAAGTAACAGAGCAATATGAAATTGAAAATAGTTCAGATGATTTTAGGGAGCCAGTAAATGGATAAAACCTCTGGATAAAACTTTTTCTCCAAGGTAGCATTGTCATTGTAAAGGGGACTGTTTTGTTGTTCTGGTGGTGGTGACTTCATTTGGAAGAATTATTAGACAAATACATGAGGAAAGACAAATGAATGTCAATTGTAGTCTTTAGCTTTGTTCCTCTAGTCATTTTTGCTAGTTTCATACTTTGAACTATCTTGTCTGGATCTTATAGAATAGTCAGTACAAAAGTGTTGCAATAATCCGCCTTTAGTGGAGCCCTATGTCCTTTTCTGGTGTTCAGTCTGAATTCACTAAGCCAGGAAAGCAGAATTATGGTGGTGGTAAGCCCCACTTCCAACCTACACACAATTCAGGAAACTGTCAAAACAGACCCTGTGCCAGGACAAATCGTGAGACATACAGGTTTTGTTCTGACTGTCAGCTTTCTAGTGTCTGCACATAACTCAGAGGTGAGGTTGGCCACTGTGATATTGTTCTTCGCTCTTGTGCATTACACCCAGCATATTAACTGTCTAAAAAGGGCGCCCCATTAGTTAACCTAAATGTAAATGGTGTGCTTATCTCAGTAGTTCCGTGGTGTGCCCCCCGCCATTTTGTGGGATTCTTGAAGGGCTGCTGCCATGTTGTCTTGGTAGCCAGTTTGCTAACAGCCCCTTGTTTCAGAAGACTGTGCTCGCTATGTTAGGATAAAGGAATCCTGTATGCAGCAGGCAAAGGGGAGTTTTCTTCAAGGGTCCTGGTTCAGGAAGTGACCCTTGGTTTCAGAAAGGCTGATAGAAATGCACAAATGCCCCATATTTTCATCTCTGTAATGCAGGATAGGCTGTTTTGCTTTGCAAAGAAATATACTTCTCAAAGTTCTTGACATAATCGTTTTTTCAGGAAATATGAGTATGTAATTCTGATGGCCTTATGGTCAGCCTATCCAGCCTGAGAGAGCATGTGCAGGTGGAGGATCGATGAATATCTGTGTGGTGGCTTCGTATATACAGCTGCACACAAGGGATCTCTCCTGGCAACTGGGAACTTGCTTGTCTAGGTTTCCATCATGAAGTGGGAGTCAGTACAGCTGAACGTATATCTACTCCATGCATGCAATTTACAGAATGCCCATAGATGGGGAGAGATGGATCCAGCCAATGTGATCCCTTTCACTCCTGCATCCATTCACTCACCCTGGATATGTTGGGAGAGCAGGGCTGTAAACCTGGGACATTTTTCTTCTTCCTTCTTTTCTGTCTGAAGAAAAGTTTGCATACCTTTCTTCCTTGGCCTACTCCCACCTACTGTATCCAGTCCCTCTCCCACGATGCCTTTGTTTAGATTACTCCATCTAGGCTTCATATTCTTCACCCTTCCAGGCCCTTCAATACTCAGGCAGTCTAGGGTTGTCAACTCCACTCACTACTGCGTAGAGGAACCATAGAATTGGCGCTGTGCTGCATGGTGGTGCAGGTGGAACCATTTTATAAACAAGTAATAGCAAACAAACAGAAATATTTTTATTGGCTTCGTTTCAGATAATAAATACAAAAGTATTTTAAAATGGCAGTTTCTCATTGTGTGTGATTAGTATGTGCACTGCTTAACCTTAAGCATCATTTCTTTGATTCATAAGCAGAATTAATAAATGGGGGGGGGGATTCCGGAAAACATGTGGCATGTTATTTATGTAGTGCATAAACATGGTGTCAGTCTGATGTTGCTGGACTTCAACACCCATAACCCTTGACCACCACATGGTGTCAGGGCTGATGGCAGCTGGAGTTCAGGAACATTTGGCGTGCACACCATGTTGACTACTCCTAATGTAGTGGCTTGTAGAGGCAACTCACATATCCATAGCTTTTAACCTAGCTCACCAATCCCAAATCTCCGTTCCCCAATAGTGGAGTTGTTTCTTCAGGCTCCACAGCCACCTTCAGTTGCAAAGAGCCCTTGCCCAGAAGGTTATTAGAACCAAAGGCCAAGAGCATCATTAAACGACTCCCCAAACTTTCTAGTGCTTTTTATGGGCACTCATTGATTAATTATAGTTTGCAAACCTCAAAAAAATGTTGACCACTTTTATTTACTTAATTTCTCCTGGAAGTGTAGGTAGCTCTATCTGATTTGGCTTTTTGGTTTTATGTAGTATCTACTATGGAAGATGGTAAGGAGCAAGATCCTGGGATGGACAACAATGTTACTCTGGTGCCTTTTGAAAGACCTGCTGTTATAGAGAAGCTGACAAGCAACATGGGAAAGCGTAAAAGCTCCACCCCACAGAAGTTTGTGGGTAAGCGTCAGATGAGCATGTTGTTGTTTGTAGCAAAAAAAGGGGGTAGCTCATTGTTATATCCTAAGCTCTTAAATGTTCTAATGTAGGGATGGCACAATCAGAATGAGACATACTTGGGGGGGGGGGCTGAGGACTAGATAAGTGCTTAGGCCAGTGGTGGCTAACCTTGGCACTCCAGAAGTTTTGGGACTACAGCTCCCATCATCCCTGACCACTGGTCCTGTTAGCTAGGGATGATGGGAGTTGTAGTTCCAAAACATCTGGAGTGCCAAGGTTAGCCACCACTGGCATAGGCCATGGTGCAAGAGCCATGCAATATGACCTACAATACAGAACTCAGGAACTTCTGAAAGCCGATTCATGATTACAAAGAAGTTTAAAAATCTGGGGCAAAAACATATACCAGATTGCTTAAGAGCTCCACAGAGGACATTTGCTTACTCTGTGAAAGCACTTTCTTAAAGGCAAAATTTTAAAAACCCATATTCCATTTCTAGTAGTGTTTCCCTAACAGTGTTATGTGGCACGACACTGTTCGGATACACACTGTTTCATTAGTTCTGTCTGAACTACAACTGGCCTCTTCTTAGTGTAGAATAACATTTTCTCATTTATTTCCAGAGCTATCAGCGATATCAGATAGGCCGCTCAATCAATTGTGTGTGCACACACATTTTGTTTCTGTTATTAAAAAGACCTAGAAAGGTGGGTGCAGGAAAATCTTTTGAGTATCCAGGGACACAATAGATGGCCAGGGGTGGCCGGAGCAGTGGGCCAGAGCTGCCCCTGGCCTCCTGACAGCCATGTCATTGCTGCTGACCACAATGGTTTGGGGGCAGGGCAGCTGACCTCCCCACTGTTCCACCCTGTGGGAGGCAACACCACACCAGCTACTCCTCTGGATGACTGACATGGCTGGCCTTTGTGTATGGTCATATGAAAGGATATAAGATGTTAGGGAATAAGTAAGAAACCCAGCTGGATGGACTGAGCGTGGATAGATAGTGGGGAAACACTAGGAGTGCAGGGGCATTGCTAGGGGGTGAGCCCACTGGTCCCCCCCCCCCGCCATTTTGTTTTATTTTACTTTTTAAGAAGAAGCTACTTTGCTTACAGGCCTAGTCACCTACCATCTTACTTTGTCACCTTTGTCACCTAGTCACCTACCATCTTACTTTGCATGTACAAGTTAGCATATCTGATTTTTATGAAAATTGTTTGCCTATGCCCTGAGTCTCTTAAGCTCCCGGGAGAAATATATTAGTTGCACTTCAAGTAAATGTTGGGAAAATCACACACTTAACAGTTTTTGCATGAAGCCTAATTGCACGCTCTGAATAAATAGAGGTATAAAAGAATTTCCCCCACAAGATGTTCACAGCCCCAGTTCTCTAGCTGTGTGGGTTCGGAGGAGACGGGAGTCCTTCCCACAGGACAATTGATGGCCTTGTGAGCAATGGGAGGAGAATTTTCAACTAGAAAAGGCTGTGTGGTGAACTCCACTTGTATCCCTCTCTCTTACTCGTCTTTAAAAATTTGTTCTGTTGACTGAGTCACGTAGTGGTTCAAACTCTAGTCTTGCATTTATGTAGAGATTTTGCCTACCCTGTCATTGGCTGCTTATGCTGTCCTGGCGTGTGAGCCATAGCAACGCCATTCCTTCCAGTACCATTTGTTCCATAATGTGAGAAACCCAGAACCATGAGGGCAGAATCCATACTGGGATTCCTCCTCCTCTTGCTCCTCACATCAGCACTAGCCCATTTTCCAAAGGATTAAAGTGACCCTGTACTTTGCATGTTGTTTTGATGGCAAACAACAGATCAGCACTAGCAAAGTTCCCATGCCATCAAGGTAGCATAAGAACGCCGTGTGAGGTTCAGTACGAGTAGCAATTTTTACCTTATCCTTGTGAAATTTAAATCATAATTATGGCTGTTTTATGGATGACGAATTGAGGCGCCAAGAGTTGTACGTCAGTCAGTAACACTTGGTGTACATGGAGGGGAAATGATCCAAGTCAAAGTTTGTTTCACATTCAGTGGAGTAGACAATTTTGTTCATAATAGATAATCTATCATGTGTAAAACAACCTGTCCAGTTCTTTTTTTAAAATATTAATAATAATGATTGCAAATTCCAAAATGGCATCATGGTAATTATGAGAAGGGCCAGGTGTCTTTCAGAAATTTTTTATACTCTCTTCTTCTTCTTCTTTTTCTTCTTCTTCTTCTTCTTCTTCTGCAATCACTCATAGCCGAGTAAGATTGTCTTCCATAAACACGGTTTTAACAATGAGTCTGTAAGTGACTGTGGAGGCCAATTCTGGATCCACACATCCTTCCACAGTGGGGTCATTGGTTTCCGGGCGGGAGTTGATCACGGTGTGGATTTGCCTAGCGTGCCTTCCTCTTAGCATGTTTCTCCATTGTGTCCTGAGTTCGAGTGTCTTCAAAGTCCATGACACCTTTGGTAAAGGCTGTTCTCCAACTGGAGCGCTCGCAGACCAGTGTTTCCTAGTTGTCAGTGTTTATACTACATTTTTAAATATTTGCCTTGAGACAGTCTTTAAACCTCTTTTGTTGACCACCAGCATTACGCTTTCCATTTTTAAGTTCGGAATAGAGTAGTTGCTTTGGAAGACGATCATCAGGCATCCGCACATCATGACCAGTCCTTAACAACACATTAATGTTCAGAACCCATTAAAAAGGTGCATTATTTCTTTTTAACATGTGGGGCAATGAAGCTGAGAGACAGTTACCTTTTTTGCTTTTATCTACTAGGTGCATACAGCTTAGGTGAAATTTGATTTCAGATTGGTTAGCCAGCCACCCCCAACCCCAGTACAACGAGCACCAGCTAGCAAATGATACAATAGATCTGGAATTTCAGAGAAAAGTGTCACACTCTGGCACAGAGACAGCTAGAAGCGCGGGCCCTTCTAGTCAGTAGACTGACCTTTCACTCTCCGGTGAAACCTGCAGGTGGTATTCTGAGCTGAGCAATCTCAGTGTTACGGTTGAAATTTCAGAAGAAAGGAAGGAAAGTGTCATGCTTCCAATGTAGGAAAAAGTTGAAACAGACTAAATAAGACCTGGTAATCAGTATTCATTTCACAGAAATCTGAGTGAAACTAATGTCTGTTCCCCCACTTTCATAATTCAAGTTTAACCCTAAAACCTTCACACTGTGCATGTAAATTTCTTCTGATGCTGTATTAAAAATAGTCAGTTTTAGCAACATACTAATACAATATTTTTACCTTTTTCCATTGTTTGGGGGGGGGGTCATTCAGTTAGAGAATTACAACTATACAGTGATAGCGCTTTTTTTTTAACCCTTCTGTGATAGCATTTTAGCAGCTCCTCTATGGTAGCATGCTTCTGACAAAAAACACTTGTGAACATTACATTTGTTGAAGGGCACGACTGTGAATTTATGGGCAACTTCACCTTGGAAGCAAGGGGATGGGAAGAAGGACAGTGTTTTCCAGATGGCATAATATGATGTGGTTAATTGGATCTCAGTAGCTAGTTACTTTAGCTAATGGACCAGTTATTATGGCAGTAAAGGATAGAAAAGTATATCATTTTAATCATAGTGAAAATTCCTCAACTAGGTTTTGAAAACCTGCAATGAATAATGCTCTTCAGATTGATGAGCTTGCTTGGATTTATGAATTAAAAAATAGTTTACCTTTTATGCATATAACATAGTTTTCTTTTAAAACTTATTTTCTTGAATAATATTGTGGTTTTTTTATGAAGTGTGTGATTAGCAGTCATCAATTTATTAATGACTGCTTCTAAATCATGTTGGTACCCAGGCCACTTCGGCACACAGAATCTTACCCATGTCACAATCTGAGATGCCAGGTCTTGTTTCAAAAGTTGATAATCCCAGGTCATTATCATGAATCATGAATCATAATTTAAAGGGGGAGGGGGACAAGATGATGTGTTAAGCACACATTTCTTGCTCATTATCTCTTACGTTTCTGAGAAAACAAAATTATTTCAATAAATTCTCTTAACACCTTTGCATACATAATGCGCATGCTGTTTTCATATGATAGTTTATTCTGAAATGTAGGGGAGATAGTGCTGAATCCTATAATCTGCCAGGGCCCTGCTTATCTTGAGTTTAAGCTGCTTCAGAGACTGAAGGCTGATTTTCACCCTACATCTTATACTTCATTACGGATTCCAAACTGGAAACATTATGTGTCCTTTGTCAAGTATGAAGAGCATCCCTATGTAAAAAAAAATGCCATGTCCCCTGTGGCACTTGAGAGTATTGTTACAATCCTTCCGCAATCTCTACTGGAATGAAGACACAAAACATTATTTGGTAGGGGTGTGTACGGCACCCAAGATTCAGCTTGTATCTGTATTTGTGAGGTCTTTTTATTATTATTATTCCAATATATTTCTGAGTTGCTCTTTGCTCTCTCCGCTTCAGTCTGTTTCAGGTTCCAAGCTCATGTGCAGAAAGAGAAACTCTGTGTTCCCCCTTCACTGTAATGGTGAATCGGAAAATGACTATAATAACTGTTCCCCTCTTTTGGCCAAAGTGAATAAAAGTTTCAGGCACAGGAACCCCTGTGTATGTTAATCTTGCCAAATTGCAGACAAATAGGTTCAGGGGCTTTTTTGAGGGAAAGAAAAGTGATCATTTTCTTCTATAATCCATATTAGTTTCATATTTTGGAGGTGAGGGCAAGGGTTTGTCGCTTGGTCTTCCTTTATTATAATCAAGAGGTAGCCATTCTTGGTGTGTATTATCGCTTGAACATTAAAAAGAAAACCTCTACAGCTTCACGCTGGCCCTTGCAGACCTTCAATCCTTGCCCCAGGTTGGATGTCCCCTGCCTTGGGGTAGTTGCATTGCCATCCATGTGTCCCCATCCCAGCTAAAGGGGGGTGGGGGTGGCAAAACCACTATTGCTAGAGGACCAGCATTCCCATTCACTATTTGGGAGTATTGTAAAGATATACATGGTGTATTTTACGTGTGTATGTTTCCTTCAGGTTTGGCAAGAGGCATGGATATATAAATGTGAAATGAGAATTAGCTCACAATATACTGAAGTGCATTAACTGACTTGCATTAACCACTTTGTGGAACCTTTGCATTGGTTATGGACTGAAGTTACAAGCTCTAAACCACAGAAACCGTATTCAGACTAGAAGAAGCAACACGGGTTCAGCGAGGTCATGCATTCAGCACCGTTCCCAAGGCCATGCAAATCTCCCAGCTCCTCCTGTGATGAGAGTGGACTTACGCAGCAGGAATCCTTTTGTGTCTATTGATACTTCCTATGAAGTTGAGAATCAGGGTTCTTATGTGTGAAGCCTTCATGGATGCAAAAGGCTCCTTACTACAGAAGTTCACTCTCATCATGAGAGAGACCAAGAGTGACCTTGGGAATGGGCCGAAACACACAGTCCCATCGCTCCACTATATTGCAGTGCCACAGAAATAATGTAGTTGGTGAAGGGAGCCGTGGACCCAAAAAGATTGAAAACCTTCGGGCTAGAGTGTTAAGTCAAACTGAAAATCCATAAGATGATTTCCCCCTATTCCCTTTTCACTTTGATTCCACTCTGGCTAATTTACTGTAATAAATTTAATTTAATAAATTTAATAATGTAATAAATTTAATTTAGTTCAGAGTCCTGCCTCAGCTGCCTGTCATGTGCATAAGCCCCATTGAACACAGTAGGACTTACTTCTGAGCTGTAAGTGACCAAAAAATGTTCTTATGTTGGCCACATTTTACAAAATGGATGCACAAAACATCTCTGCATTTTCATGTTTAATAACGGATTGTTTCCTTATTGTTTCTCTATTGTTGTTCTTCTCATGTAGGTGAGAAACTCATAAGATATGGTTACCCTGATATACATTTTGACACGAACTTGCCCTATGAGAGGGATACTGAGCTGATGCAGACTCACATGATGGACCAAGCGATCAACAACGCAATTTCTTACCTTGGGGCAGAGGCACTTCACCCACTGATGCAGCACACGCCAAGCACAATTGCTGATGTAGCACCCGTCATAAGTTCAGCTTATGCTCAGGTCTACAACCCTAACAGGATAGAAAGACCAATGAGCAGAGAAACTACTGACAGCAATGAGAACAACATGGATGGCCCCATCTCCCTCATCAGACCAAAGAGTCAGCCCCAGGAAAGAGAGGCTTCTCCCAGCAATAGTTGCCTGGATTCCTCTGACTCAGAGAGCAGCCACGAAGACCACCAGTCCTACCAGGGAAACCCTGCCTTAAATCCCAAAAGGAAGCAAAGCCCAGCTTACATGAAGGAGGACTCCAAGGCTTTGGATGTCGCGAAAGCATCTAAGGGCTCTTTAAAGGATATCTACAAAGTTTTCAACGGAGAAGGAGAGCAGATAAGGGCCTTTAAGTGTGAGCACTGCCGAGTTCTTTTCCTAGACCATGTCATGTACACCATCCACATGGGGTGTCATGGCTATCGGGACCCATTAGAATGCAACATTTGTGGCTACCGGAGCCAGGACCGCTATGAGTTCTCCTCACACATTGTCCGAGGAGAGCACACGTTCCACTAGGCCTTCTCTTCCAAAGGGGACTCTGAGGTGGGGGGGGCGGGGACCCGCAGACACTGCACATGAAGAAATACTGCACTTACAATTCCACTTTTCCTCAAACGTTGACACACCTTTTGTTGTTGTTATTTTTGTTGCTTTTTTTTAAAAAAAAAAAAAACCTTTATTTTTGTTGTTAACCTTTCTGGACCTCATCTCACTTGGTACCAGTGGTAAGGTGGTAAGGAAGAAAGGAAGGAAATAAGGAAGGCAAGGGACCAGAGTAGTTCTGTTGTATTGTTGCTTTTGCTCTGAAAACTGGTGTTTCAGTGGAAATCGAAAGGCAGTCCATTTCTGTCAGGTTTTTCTCTCTGTTTGTTTTGTAATACCTTGGGTACTGCTGAACTCTACTAGGTGCACTAACATCTTAGCAAATTGTCAGCTTTTGGTAAACAATTTCAGGTAAACTCATTTCAGAGGAAAGCCCTTTCAAATATGTAGATACATTTTGGGGGTTGAGAATTGGGAGTGGGATATTATTTTGCAAAATTGTCCATCATGGGTGTGGGGAGGTTTAGTATCAAGCTAACCCATATTCTTTAGATTTAGGAGCACAAGCAAATACCATTATTCACTCAGACATTACTTCCTACAGTGAACTACTTTCCTTGGGGTTCTGTGTTGCTTTTCTTGAATAGAAATGAAATGCTTAGGTTTAATACTGAAACAATAAAATAGAAGCTTGATTTTATATTTATGCCGAGACATCCTGCAGGACACCTGGAAGTCCTACAATATTATTTTACTCATCCTGACATGCACTTTTAAAACAAACGGCAAGAGAATCGCTGATATGTTCTTGTGTCATAAATATTAATTTCCCAGCTTCATCCAGGCACTTAATTAGTTGGGCCCTGTGTACAGTGAAAGATATTTTCAAATCTAGTGGAGTTATATGCATGTTTACTCAGAAGTAAGCTCTGCTGAGTTCAGCAGGAGTTTCCTTCCTAGTAAGTGTGCTTAGGAATGCAGTTTTAGGGGTGCAAAAGTTTTAGGTAACAGATTCTGCTGCTTAACATACTAATCAGAAATGCATTTTAATGATGAAATGCTTCTATTTTTCATTTTATTCTCTGCAGTGTTAATTGCTCAACAGCCATCTAAAATTAAACTTATAGTTAGCAGAACACCAGAGATTGGGGATGCGTTTTGTGATTCTGAATACTGTGTAGCAGTTGGCAGAGTGGTGCTGCTTACCTGACCTCCTGCCACTGCTGTTGCTGTCGTGTACTGGAGGGGTGAGGTGGTGGCAAGCTCAGTGTGGTGCAAACGCACCAGCAGGAGAACCAGATTGGCTCCACCATTGCATCCCCCTCTCCCACTCCTGGTGTGTCCCAACAACTGCAGGGACAGGATGTCTGGGAAGCAGCCCTCCCCCCACCTGATCTTACTGCAGTGGCGGTTGATTCATGTTTCAATCAACATTTCTAGTTTACATATGCAAAGATTTCCAGAGAATATTAGAACTACTTCACACATGGCATTTTTTTCTACACAAATTTTGGGGTGGGGTGGGCACTTCCATGTTTTTTTTAAAAAATTCACAAATGTCTATTTTGCCACAAGTAAACATATGAAACCCATGGTATGTGGTTTCCATCTATCTAGCCATAATGAAATAGATACCGGTACTTGTTTCATGAATGACAGTATAAGTAAGGATAAATGGAATTCCTACTACAGGAAAACAATAGTGTGTGAAGCAGTCTTAATTCCCTCTTCTCTCTCGTTTTCTAGTGTGTCTCTCTCTCACACACACAAACGTTTCCCATCTTGTTGCTGTGTACTTGGGAGTTCACATCCAGTTGTAAATTCTGCTCACATTTGCAAATGAGAGATAATGCCCTCATATTGTTTAAATGACGGTTCATTTCAAGCTAAAATAGAACTTAGTCAAGAACCCCAATTTATCTGGAGGATAATTTCTTGACTGGCAACTCACTTCAGTCTCTAGTTAATTCCCTGATCATTAGCAAATGAGAGATTAAAGTAAATTAAGAGATTACAAATCTTGAGGTTGTGTAAATGAGCCCTCCATTGACTGTATTTAGGTGAGCTAGATTCTGAACTTTTATTTTTAATAGGTTTGGGTTTTTTTGCTTAGAGATACTGTTTTGCTTTAAAAACAACAACAGCGGCTACCTCACTTTTTTTTTTTTACATCCTTAGTTGTTTTCCCAACCTTTGGGTTGAGATGTTTGCACATCTTGTTGTTAAAGGAAGAGAGTAGTTAAAAGTGGTGCATGCAATTGAATTAGATAAGGTTTTAAGGTTGTTTCTTAAATCTTGAGCAGACTATTTATAGTTTTTTTGTTTTTATATATTTCTCTTCAGCCTGTTAGAATAAATGCAAGGTAGTCAACTCATTCAGTTTAAAAAAGTATCTGAAGAATGAATCCTCTCGTAATACAAGATGAGAAGGATAGGCAACTGTCTTCTTAGTTTGCTTTATGTGGGTCCAAGGCAGCATTGATTCAAACTCAAAATGCCCCTTATGGTGGTTACAAGTGGAAGTAGTTATGAATCTTAGAAATGTGTTTTTAGACATGTTTATGAGCCGTCTGACTAAAATCAAAAGGGTGACTCTTGTCAGTGTATGTGCTCATCATCTATGCCTCTCTGGTAGGAGGGCTTGGCCGTGTTGCCTTGCTTACCTTTCCAGGTCTGCAGCAATAGCAGAAAGGAACTGCGTGATTTAAGATTTCCTCCAGGAAACATGTTTGGCTGGTTCAGTCTGTGTTTCAAGGGTAGAGTATTCTGCAGTTGTTTTGCAGAAGCTACTAAAAGTTCCATTAATAAACTCGTCTAAAATGCAAGAAGAAATATTGATGTGATGTAAGGATTTCCTGGCAGAAACTCTTAGGGCAAAATGGTGAGTTCTGACCACATTTGTATAGTTGGCCTCTTAATTTTTCCTTAATCTTTTATTCCAGGATGAAAAATTACTATATCAAGGCCCTGAATTATCCAGGGGCTCTTTGACTGACAGCTCACTTTGAATTATGATTGCTCCCTTAAGGTAAAGGTAAAGGGACCCCTGACCATTAGGTCCAGTCGTGTCCGACTCTGGGGTTGCGGTGCTCATCTCGCTTTATTGGCCAAGGGAGCCGGCGTACAGCTTCCGGATCATGTGGCCAGCATGACAAAGCCGCTTCTGGCGAACCAGAGCAGCACACGGAAACGCCGTTTACCTTCCCGCCGGAGCGGTACCTATTTATCTACTTGCACTTTGAGGTGCTTTCGAACTGCTAGGTGGGCAGGAGCTGGGACTGAGCAACGGGAGCTCACCCCGTCGCAGGGATTCGAACCTCCAACCTTCTGATCAGCAAGCCTTAGGCTCTGTGGTTTAACCCACACCTGCGTCCCATTGCTCCCTTAAGCATGTTTTAAATTAGAGTTTAAGTTAATTAAGAAGTTACTATTTTCATATTGTGATAGTGTAAACAAATTTTCATAATTTTTTTTTTTACTGATCTACTTTTACAATAGATCCACACACCCACACCCAAATTGCCCTTTGAACTATTCTTAACACAACAAGCAGCTTGGCAATTGGGCAAAAGGCTTTTCACAAGGAAAAAGCAACCAGTGCCTTCTGTTTCCACTCTTCCCTGGTTGCCAGTCTGCTTTATGACCTAAAGCAGGTTGGCAATATTCTTTTTAAAAAAAAGTCGCTCAGAAAAAAACGAAACAATGGGTGCACACTTGAAACACACTCAGGTGCCTCTTTGGATTCCAGTCCCTGTCTTTTTCAACCGAGTGGTTTTATAATCTCCCTTTGTCCTTGTAATTTGCAATCATGGTACAGGCAGAGCTCAGGAAAGACTTATCTGCCACTAACTCTCTTCCTTCTTGCTCTCAGCCGTGCAGGTCACATTCTGAATGACTATTTCCCCCACTGCCCCAAGCTGAAAAGCTTCCATGCCTGAAGGGAGCTGTCAAAAAACTGTTCACAAAGATGACTATTGAAAGTAAAGTTGTGTCCGCACCGAATTAGCCCCACCATTCCATTGCACGGTTTTATGTACACTTCCACAGTTGTTGGAAGAATGCAGAGAGCAAGAAGCTTATACAGTCCAATCACAAAATAGGTCTTTTGGGGGTGGGCAGATCTAGCATGCTTTTTGCTTCCCATAGAAATGTGTCTATCAGCATCCTTGAAGGGTTTCAGAAGGACAGGGTGTGAGATCCTGGATTGGGGCATATGTTGCCAGGAACTCCTCTATCAAACTGGGCTATATGAGGCAGGAGGGGAAGTGTCATCCCTGCTGATTAACGTTAGAGTATTGGGTCTTGACAGTACAAATTAGCAATTTCCCCAGAGTTTTGGCTTTTGATTGGCAGCAAACCATTAATGCGTTGAATTTTCCAAGAACCTTCTAAAACCTTGTATGCCTACCCATGGATTCTGGGGCATGTTCCAGTGGTGCACTCAATTTATGTTATGCACTGACCAAGCCTGTTGACCCTCAGCTGGCCTTCTTGACTGAAATTGTGGTCTAGAAAACACGTACAACAGCTGCAGGCATGTTCAACAGGTCCATCGTGATCTTGCCTGGTCACTCCTGGCCGATCTTTGCACCCCCACCCCACCCCAACAGGGTGTGAGATCCTGGATTGGGGCATATGTTGCCAGGAACTCCTCTATCAAACTGGGCTATATGAGGCAGGAGGGGAAGTGTCATCCCTGCTGATTAACATTAGAGATGAAAGTAAAGAGGCATCGCTTTCTGTACTGATCAGTTTTCAGTAAGCAAAATTATTTGCTGAAGAAAAAACAGTATTTTTGATATTGGTCTTCCTGGCTTAAAGGTAAAGGTAAAGGAACCCCTGACCATTAGGTCCAGTCGTGTCCGACTCTGGGGTTGTGGCGCTCATCTCGCTTTATTGACCAAGGGAGCCGGCGTACAGCTTCCGGGTCATGTGGCCAGCATGACTAAGCCGCTTTTGGCGAACCAGAGCAGCGCACGGAAACGCCGTTTACCTTCCCGCCAGAGCGGTTCCTATTTATCTACTTGCACTTTGACGTGATTTCGAACTGCTAGGTGGGCAGGAGCAGGGACCTAGCAACAGGAGCTCACCCCGTCGCAGGGATTTGAACCGCCGATCTTCTGATCAGCAAGCCCTAGGCTCTGGTTTAACCCACAGCGCCACCTGGGTCCCTCGCCACCTGGGTCCCTTCCTGGCTTAGCAATATCAGAAAACCTTTGTTTTATGTAAGATCTGTCAGAAAAGCAATACTATGGGCTGGAGAGAGCTGGGTGCAGGAATCCTACCTCTGCATTACACATGTCCTTATAACCTCCCTATTTGTTCTATTTGGCTCTGTGTCAGTGCTGATTTAGCCACAGAACTGTGAGTCCATTGACCTTATATTTCCCAGCTTTATAAAATGCAGGCATCCTGACACCTTCTGCACATAAAGAAGTCATTATATTGGCAGTTTGAACAGTGGGAGGTAACCACAAGTCTAGGGGTTTTAGGGGGAAAGGGGATCTATTCATATATCTTAATTCTCCTGGAATTAATGACCAAATCTACAAATTATATGGGGATACTTTTTAAGTATCATGTAAATTGAAAATTTGCTGAAACTCATACAATGCCTAGATGATTCATATCTGATAATGTTCAATTCTGAAATTGAGCATACATTTTCTGCAAGTCTTTAAGGAGTAATATATGTTACTGCATCTGTTACCTTTTCAAGATTTTCTCATTCGTTTTGCGAATCACACACACTCACTCACACAATGCATCTCCCAACAAGTATTTATTGGCATGTTTTAAACAGTGAGGGTTTTAGATTAAATTATATTCAATATTCTTAAAATACTATAGTATATTGATTAGAACAGTGTGAAGTATTATTGCAAGAACAATGATCATAGAATTCAGTGTGGTAAACTTGTATTCTGCAATGTTTTAATAAGGCTGCAGTCCTTAAAAACATATTGGAATACTTTGTTTGAAGGGTCGGCTGAGCTCAGGGGCACTAATTGTGGCTTGCAGCTTGGCTGCTTTGAAGCTTGGCAGCATATAAAGTGAAATCTTCAGTCTGGTCAAAATAAGGGTAAAATGAGTTTGTAAAAAAAAGAAATTGAATTTGAATCTCCATCAGTGTGAAATCAGCATAATTATTTTAAAATTTGGGTTGCTATAGGTTCTATGTCAAGCTTGAAATTTGAGGATCTCTGGCAGTTTCCAAGAGGCAAAATTGCCCACAATTTAAGTTCAGTTGATTACTTAACATTAACATAATGGAGGGAGGGGAAATGTTATTATTTTATTAATAACAATGCTTTGAAACTGGAAGTTCTTTCTGTTTTCCAAACAGGGCATGCTTCTATTGATTTCGATCAGATGGTTCAATTTTAATTTGGCCTTTAATCTCTTGTTTCAGTAAAACCCTTGAAAAATTAACTACATTTCACCAAAACGAAAACTTCAAACTGACAGAAACCTAACCTTAGGCTGCTTAGAATGATAGGCTATGAAGTATACACATTTAACTGACATTAAGACCCATTGAACTCAATGGGACTTATTTCTGAGAAGACATATGTAAGACTGCACAGTTAAATGGCTGCTTAGAGATACAAAAATATGTTTTGTTACATCACTCATTTTTCATTCACTTGTTTTGTATTGGGTCTTGACAGTACAAATTAGCAATTTCCCCAGAGTTTTGGCTTTTGATTGGCAGCAAACCATTAATGCGTTGAATTTTCCAAGAACCTTCTAAAACCTTGTATGCCTACCCATGGATTCTGGGGCATGTTCCAGTGGTGCACTCAATTTATGTTATGCACTGACCAAGCCTGTTGACCCTCAGTTGGCCTTGGACTGAAATTGTGGTCTAGAACACACGTACAACAGCTGCAGGCATGTCCAACAGCTCCATCATGATCTCCCCTGGTAGCTCCTGGTCGATCTTTGCACCCCCACCCCACCCCTAAAAAAGCTCAACCACTTTGGCTTCCTAAAAACAACTCTGGTAATGGGTAGATCACTGGCAGTTGTCTTATACTGTGAGTAGATCACAGTCTCTTGGGAGTTGGATGTGCCTGCTGTAGAGGAAGAGGAGCAATGGTGGTCAAACTGTCTTTCGATGGCCTTCCATTCAGGAAACCCTGCAATCAGATGCTCAGTAGGGTTCCGTGGAACACTGTTTGAAACTCCTTCTCATAAGCTTTTTTATTTGTTGGAAGCCACCCAGAGTGGCTGGGGCAACCCAGTCAGACAGGTGGGGTACAAATAATAATAACAACATCATCATCATTATTATTGTTATTTCTGGTAGAGTGTTACAAAGAGAGGGTGTTTTTTAATTGAAAGTTGCATGCCACGTGGAGAGGCCTCTTGCAATAGAGATGGTATGGGTGTGTGTCTGTGCTAGCTTCAAAATAACTAGATTGCAAGAAAGTTTGCTTTGGAGTGGTGGTGGGGCTTTTAGAGTTACATAGAGGGGGGCAAACCCTGAAGGTTAGAGATTATCAAATATTTTACTGTCTGCTACCTGGGACACAATGTGGGTAGAATCCAATGTAGTTCTAAGTCTCTTGTTCTAGTGCAAGAATTTCATCTTGTGCAAAGGCTTTCTCCCTCTCCTACCCCTGCTTGCCCCCTGAAAATCTGATCTAGGGATTTCTGTGCAAGCATAAGCATGGTAGCTGAGCACCACCATAAATACTTATATAAGAAATTAAGTTAAACACCAACCCAAAACCAATAGCTTCAAGTTACAAGAAAGGAGATTCTGACTAAACAGTAGGAATAACTTTCTTGCAGTAAGAGCTGTTCGACAGTGGAATGGTCTCCTTTGGGAGGTGGTGGACTCTCCGTCCTTGAAGGTTTTTAAGCAGAGGTTGGATGAGCATCTATCATGGATGCTTTAGCTGAGATTCCAGCATTGGGGGGGACGGACTAGATGATGCTCGGAATCCCTTCCAACTCTACAATCCTATGATTCAAGGATGATTTATAAATTCAAATTGTAATTCCTAAAAATAGAAAAATGGGTTTAGAAATGGGCAATAGGGTTAGAAAGCCAGTTTTGGTGCCAAACATTTTATTTCTCAAAATTAAATTCTAAGGTCCCAGTCCCTCCAGGAGGCTTCTTGAGCTTCTCCTTCCTAGCCCAGTGCCTCCAGAACAGCCACCAGTACATTAAGTGGAGCTGCAGCTGGAGTTGGCATGGTTGTGAGCTTGCATAAGAGATTATTGGCTCCCAAGGCTTGAGAACTCACCCACAAAGCCGAAGTTGAAAGGTTGGGTTTTTGGAAACCAATTGCAAATATTTGTGCTAAACAATATCCAGATTTCATTTCTAAAAATTGGGGCGTGATCCAGCCAACACGAAGCTCATTGAAGCCCAGTTGATTTCAGTGGGAAATATTTAGGGACCTAGCTCCCATGAGAGCCAAGGGTGGAATCAGGCCTTTGTTTTTCAGATTTATTTCTGCTGTACAGTAGATAGTAGAACATGATGTTCATGTCTGTGAGAGACTGTAACAAAAGAGTAGGATTTTGGTTATTTTTGTAGTAATTCAAATTTTGAAACTGTGATTACAGATTTGACCTATTACCAAGCACTCTCAAATCTTGACCATATTCATGTTTCATGTCACATGTAGGAATTTTCTCTCTGTTTTGTTTTGGTCTCATGTTGTAGTTTGTTTCCTGTAGCTTTGAGTTGTATTGTTTTTCATTTTTAATTTGTTGTTGGTTGTACAGTCTGTTTACATATTTTTGTACTCAAGTGTAGTTTTGTATTAAAAAAAGAAAAAAGCAGTTGATCTGAGATATATACATATATATATATACAGATATATATAGATATAGATATATAAAGGTAAATAATCTTTGTAACTATCAAACATAGGTTACTTAGTGATGGCAACGCTGTGGAATCATAATACTGTATATTTGCCTTCCTTTAAGTTTTTGGTTGTGCATTCTTTCTCTTAAAATGTGTATCTTTTTATGACCGACTGGAAACTTTTAATGCACAGCTGATTAGAAAGATTTAAAGTATGTCACTTTCCTGATGCTTTAAAAGAAAGGCTTTGTGTCTGTCCTGTTGCTGGGTATGGTTTCTACCTGCCAAATCTGCTCTTGATGCTTCATTCTCGAACTTGTTTTCAGATTATAGCCTGCTGTGTGCAGGCTTGGACCCATTATTCATACAATTTAGCTTAAGATGGGGTGGGGGGGGACCTGTCTGGCTGATTGTCCCATTCATGTGCAATACTTTCCCCCTTAAAAGTCTTACGGTGCATTAAATATTTGAATTATTGCATCAAAGTCTGAAACAAACTTGCGAGCAGAGAAGTAAACGTGAAGTCTATTTTTTAAAAAAACGAAAGTGGTTTTAAAACAACCTTCAGAGACCTGTTTCCACTTCAGTTCCTCTACTGAGGAGCCCCAAGCACATCTGCTATTGAAATCCAGGCGCATTGTGTAGGTTTGTGGAGCACACTTAGTTCTTATGGAGCATTGGCTAGTCCTGTTGGACCTTACCATCGCCTCTCTCTCTTGAACAGTGCAATCCAATGCGTGTCTATTCAGAAGTAAGTCCTTGCTCTGAAGTAAACGTGCATAGGACTGCAGCCTAAGACTAAGAACATTCCCAACTCTGTCCTACAGATGCACAAAGCCGATCTGTGTGATTGGCATGCTGTCCTTCAAGGGTTTCTCCTGCCATTCCTTGAAGGGTTCTCTGGATCACAGTTGAAACAAGTCTGTTTTAGCAGAACTAGATGTGGTACAATGGTTAAAATAGAGAGGGCACAAGTGTTCCAAAACTGCACCTTCCCAATTCTACCATTAATTCAGTGGAGGGAATGCAGCTGCGGGGGCCCCAATTCTTCTTCTTTGCGCTTTTCTTCATAAGTGTGCCTTTGAGCAATGCAACCTCGGCAGGTTGCTTGTTAAGGCCATGCAGTTTTCTTTCCTCCTAGGTAGGACTGCACTCTTTTCCTTGGTTAAGGCACTTAACATTGCTAATGCCCTCCCTCCCCAAATGGGCCTCGTCCAGAGTTTGCAGGTGCCCATTGAAAACGTCTTTTGGATTGGAAAATTCTGGGTTAGACTCAGAGCTCTTCGTGTAGGCTTTGTTTTGGTGGAAAATTTGTTTCTGGAGAGGAGTGCAGGCAGACATGCTCTGACCAGGACAGCTGGTTTTGAATTCTCCTTGCCTTATCTGTTGTGATAGGACTTGTTTTATATATCATGCTTTATTTATATATCTAGTGTATTTTAATGCCTATTTCTCAATAGGTGGGATCCGCTGTGCTGTAAATATGTATTTAGGTACAGAATGAAAATCCTTGGGAATTTCTTTGGGAAACTGTTACCGAGCATGAAAACCACATAGTGGTTGCTGGGGTTTTTTTTGGGGGGGGGGTTATGTGGGGTGTGTGTGTGTGTGAGAGAGAGAGAGAGAGAGAGAGAGAGAGAGAGAGAGCGCATGTGCAAGATTAGCAAAATTAATCTTGTATTTTAAGCACTTGCCAAAAGAAAAGAAAGTTTAAGAAACATTTTTTATTTAAAGAAGTGAAGTGCATTCAGAAGAGGGAGTCTCCCACCTCATTTTAAAGTACGTGTTTTTCAGAGCAAGCTGAAAATCTCTGCTCAACTTTTATTTCTGTTACTCCATAAAGATTTCCATTTGAGTTTGACGGCTTATTGGGTTTCCTACTTAGGCCAATGTCTGAAGTTCTCTGAAGGTCTTGAAGATAGTGGGTCTTGCAACTGAGTAGTTAGTCTTCTCTTAGCTTAATAAAGAAGATAAGAAACAGCAGGAATCAATCCTACCTCTTGAAAGAGACTTCTGCTGCTGCTCTGCTTTGGCAAAGGGATCTGTGCTCTGCTGGGTGATGAGAGGATCTGGGTTCTGTGTGTGCTTTTTGTCAGAGAGCTCTTGGCTAGCTGGTGCGTGGATAAGTGGATTCCTGTTCTGGAGAATTCTGGTGCTGCTGTTCTGCATGATTAAATGCAAGAGTGCAAACCTAATTCCTGCTGACATTTGAAATATGCATATTCTAGAACTTAGTGCAGAATTCAGATTCCTGGGAATCTTTGTGGGTGCATGTGAACTTAAGAACTGGCAGCGATTCCTGTCGTCACTTCAAGAGGGAAAAGAGTTCACCCAGTTTGCATATTGGAAGTGCCTCCTCTGAAACGGTTTTTATCTATCACAGTGGCAGAAAGTTTCAGAAAGGAGATGTGCTGCATTTTGCATTATGTGCACTTCATCCACCAAGGTTTCTAATTATGTTCTTCTGAATTAACCTGTAACTTTGCTCTTGTCACCACTCAATCCTTTGTCAAGTAGTTCCAAAATTTGCAGTGGCTTCGATATAAATTTTATTATCTTATGTGATTCCCCATCCCCTCGAAAATCTTGAATATTTGCATCCATTTTAATTATTTTTGTAATGTATTTGTAATTCCTTGGCAGAACATTTAGAGATGTTTGATAGGCGGAGGCAGAATATGAACAAGTCAGTTTGGGGAGTAGGAAGATATTGGGATTCCATGGATTCCTAGTCTGCCTATGGTTGAATTTGACATGTATCAACATTGAACGTGACCTAATGCTTTCTTCCCTAGCTTGTGAGTGTGCATGCAAAGTTTCAGTTATGAGCAAGTGATTCATGGCTCAAACATTAGAGCTCAAGGTGAATAAAAGAGTTTGGAGTTGTACAAAAAATTGAAAGGGCTTTAGATCAGGTATCTTTGCAATAGTCCTGAACAGTGCATCATTTGGAACTGGCCTTATTGAACAAATTCAGGTATTGGGAAATGCTTGGATGAATGATTTGTGGTCACTACCTACCCTTCCTCTTCATCCTGCAGGGAGAGGGGTGTCCCGATTTTTAGCTTGGCCACGAAAGAGGTTTCAATGTTCTCTTAAAACTGGGGAAATTATCAATTGGCTGATCCATCCCTTACTAGGTATGAGAGACGTAGACCCATTATGTCTTCACACACACACACACACAGCCTGGGAACCTAATGATCTAGCACTAGTTCTGGAAGCATTCTAGGAGAGAAGGTGGCAAAGCTAAAAATAAATGGTACTACTCTAGAGTAAAGCAAGGGTTCCTTTAAAAAAGGCACCTACAACTGCTATATGGCATAGTTCTTGAAACTGGGCATATTTCCCCCCTTTGCTTACATGCATACAAATGGTTCGGTACATGTATGTGTGCACTGTATACAGATATGAGTGCAGAAAGTGCATGAGAGAGTGTGTGTCTGACTATGTATATAAACAAGACAAAGCTGCAGAAACTTTGTAATACTTTGTGAAAATGATTATATTATGGACGTTTGTACTGTGCACAGCTACTGGAAATAAATGTAGGGAATCTCAGGAACAAGCATAAAATTTGTCCAAGACTTATTTCTCAAATGTGTATGTGCAGTTTTTAATTCTGTATACTATTTAATATTTTACCAATAAAAATAAACTTCTCACATAAAAGACTTTAGTCTCTCTTGTCATGGACATTTCGGAAGTTGGAACAAGTGTCTTAGTACAATTGATGCTTATATATTACATGATAGCCAGTTAAAATATATGAAAGACGCTGGTGACAGACTGTGCAAGGCCAGCTTCATGGTTTAGAGCAGAGCTTTCCAAACTTTTCATGTTGGTGACACACCTTTTAGACATGCATCATTTCGCGACATGGTAATTCAGTTTTCCTAGCAAACTGGAGGTTAAACTAACCCCTTATAAGAGATACGGACACATATTGTGTGACAAACCTACACACTGCAGCCTGCACACTAACATCTTGCGACACACAGTTTGGAAAGCTCTGGTTTAGAAGGTATCTCAGACAAGGTAACTTTAGTAGTGTGATGCCCTAAACTGGACAAGCTCCATCAAGGCTGCACTTGCAAGCTCAAAAATCTCTCATAGTACCTATGACCTTCCTTCATGCTCTGTGGGAAGGGAGAGTGGCGAGAATTCTTGTGGAAGTCAAAGGGGATGGTCCTATGGTTATGGAAATATATGACATTGGGTAGCCCAAATAATGCTTTGAGAGAACATGGGCATATACACTTCAATTCTGTACTGAGCCTGCTCACCTTGTTTCACACTTTCAAATAAGCAGCTGAGAACTAGGCGTAAGGAACTGGAAACTAGTGTCTAACTTCAGCCTCATATCTTGAAGCTGCTAATGATCTATTATTACAGTGTCATCTGCATGTTGATAACTTCGCACGCCCAACCCTCTGGATGACATCACTCTGTGGTTTTGTGTAGATGTTAAATAACAGGGGCGACAGAATAGAACTTGCAGAGCCCTACAGCATAAATGCAAAGGAGTTGAGCTTCTGGAACCATCACCTGGAATGTGCCATCCAGGCAGGATCAGAACCATTACCACACAGTGCCTCCAATTCTCACTCCAGGCTGCCAGTCCAGAAGGCATTTATTTGAACTGGAAGGATTCAGTGCAAAGGATTTAACTAAATAACTGTAACATGGTTAGTGGCACCAAAAGCTCCTGAGAGGGCCAAGAAAATCAGGAGGGTGGCACTCTTTCATCTTTTAAGGCTCTCGAAGCAGCCAATGCCAAATCCAGACCTGAACCTGATTGAAATTGATCTGGAAACATGGTCTCATCCTGGAGTTGTGCAGAGACCACGTGCTGTAATGCATGCCCAAGACAGGGGAAACAGCGGGGGTGGAGGGCAATAATTATTACATTCTTCTGAATCTAGAGTAGATTTCTTAAAAACAGCAGTTGGACCACTGCCTCTATTAAAGCAGTTGAGAGCATCATCTCCATGGAGGCAGTTTTCAACTCTTGGACCCAACTAGTCAATCCCACCCTGTTCAGGGTCATGAGCAAAGATGGGTTAGGACTGAGTACATGCAAAGTGGGTCACACACTTGACCTTGTCCCATAGCTGTCAACTTTCGGATTTGAAAATAAGGGATTTTCCCCAAACTTTCAGATTTGAAAATAAGGGATGCTGCGAGGGCGGTGCAATGGCACCAAGTAGCCTCGCCACCCGGCGCTCCAGAGGCTGCGCGCAAACGGGTGAGCGAAAGAGCGAGCGCGTAGACGGCAGGCAGGCTGTCTGTCTGGTTGGGCGTGAGGGTCTGGCTGCACAAGGCATACAAGCTCCGCCCCCAGTCGGTCTCAGACTCCTTATTGGCAGCTGAGCAACGCAGCTGAGGAGCCTCCCTGGCCAGCAGGGAGGGAGAGGAGCTGCTTCCTTTGAAATCCGGGAAATTTAAGGGATATCAACAATCCGGGATAGCAGCGGGAAACGGCATTGGAATAAGGGAGTTTCCCGCAAAAAAGGGAGGGTTGACAGCTATGCCTTGTCCATGTCCTCAGGCCTCAACAGCTGAAATTCATCCAGCAGAGCAGGACCAGATTCTTTTTGGGGTGGGGGTGGGGGAGACAGTAGGTTAAGAGAAAGAAATATAGTATTAAACTAGGAGGTCAAAAGACCATGACATTTGAAGCACAGCATAATGCGTGGGGGAGCTGGAACAGTTTCTTTGGCACATGGGGGCAATGCATTCACCTTCCCCCAGAAGCAGCAACAGATCAGAGCACCAAAACCATGAATAGCTATGGGGGAAATGCACAAAAAGCACAAGGAGGGGAGATATTGGACACATTTTTTTCCTCATCCCCTGACATATGAAAATCAAATCTCAAGAGAAGAAAATGTTTATTTCCCCCCCCACCCTATATAAGAACACCTGTCCTATGTCCCAGTGGTGCATTTATAAGTGATGTATTAATGCACTGGGCTTGGTAAGAATGAGCATGACAGCTCAGTGTTGGCTTTTTAAAAGATGAGGAAAAGGAGTGGTAGCTCTTCTTGAGATGCGTGTTTGCTGCTTTCTACCTCTTCCCGATCTGCTAGTCTTAGATTTCTGTTTAACCAAATCTGATGTAAGGATGACGCAACTGGAATACAAACAAACCATGGGAGATTACGGAAACCTTTTCCTTGGAGAGTTCCAACGAAAGGCAACTCCCAAGGGTTTCTGTGGGGGTTTAAAACTCATTTCAGAGAAGTCAAAGTTTCTAAATTCTATATGCTGAGCACATGTTACTTAGAAAACAATGAAAATTAGTGGAAGGGTAACCCTCACAAAACCAAAAAACCAAAGGTAGTCTACTACTGCAGCCATTTTGAAGGAGCAGGGTAAAGAATCGTGAAGCCCTTGCATTTCAAGATCTTGTTCTTCATCAGAAACATAGCTAGAAGCTGGCTCCTGCAACTATCCAAAATGTTTTATCTAGTGAACATTGCTAATTTGCTTTCACTTTGTTAATGAGAACTTGTTTGTCCTTTAGCACAAAACCCATGCAAAACCCACAGAACTGAGTGCTTTAATTCAGAGATACGTGCTGTGGTTATTTCATGTGTGTTTCAGAACCTGGTATTATATGAACCACTAGCCAGATACGTATATGACTGTTTCCTGACCTTATCAAGCCTACTTAATAATCATGGAGTAAAGACCCTGACACAAATTTTCCTCTGGTGGTTCTTTCTCTCGTGTAAAAAAGAAGAAGTAAAAAAATGTCCAATCTAACACTTATCAAGATGGAAACGTGGCTAGGCCTGTTCTTTTAGATAAAACATTTTGGCTTCCAGCTGCCTAACAACTTATCTTTCAGCCTAACGGTCTTAACCTAAACCTTTTTCCTGATCTTTGATACTTCTGTTTTTCTGTAGAAGTTCAAGGAGTTATGAGAACAGGGATGGGGGCAGTTGAGACGGGGCAGGAAATGTGACTGTCATTATTTGTGGAAATCTTTTAAACTAGGAAAGGTGCACCTGTACTCACAATAGCCTAGAAGACATCAACCGAGGAGAAAATTGAATACTGGAGATTGGGGTGGAGATTGTTTACAGATCATAGACATAAACCTTCAGTACACCAGGATTTCATTTCTATTTCTATTTATTTCTTTACAAAAAAAATTATAATCAGTGGCACCAGTATACCTGAAGGAGCATCTCCACTCCCATCATTCTGCCCGGACACTGAGGTCCAGTGCCGAGGGCCTTCTGGCGGTTCCCTCACTACGAGAAGCCAAGTTACAGGGAACCAGGCAGAGGGCCTTCTTGGTAGTGGCGCCCGCCCTGTGGAACGCCTTCCCACCAGATGTCAAAAAGAAAAACAACTACCAGACCTTTAGAAGACATCTGAAGGCAGCCCTGTTTAGGGAGGCTTTTAATGTTTAATAGATTATTGCATTTTAATGTTCTGTTGGAAGCCGCCCAGAGTGGCTGGGGAAACCCAGCCAGATGGGCGGGGTATAAATAATAAATTATTATTATTATTATTATTATTATTATTATTATTATTATTATTATATTAAAGCCTCAGGATTGAATCCTACAGGCTTGGTAGGGGAAGTGAAGGCATCTCCTCTGCTTATCCAATCCCTGCTGCTGCTGCTGCTGCCGCCGCCACCGCTCTCTCTCTCTGGCCAGGTAGCACCATTGAGCTTTTTCACTCTGTTGTTTTCCAGGGGGTTGTGATATATCTATATAGATATATCTGATTTCCCTTTTGTTGGAAACAATGAGAAAGAAATAAGCTACACCTTTCTGAAGGCTGGTGTCCCTGGTTGAGGGGCATGCCCTCTGAGCTTTATGGCTAATAGGGGGGATAAAAATGAAATAAATAACAATACTTCACCACATTGGGGGCATACACCACAGAGTGATATAAATCACCGACAATGGTATCTCACCTCATGGTGAGAATATTGACTGCATGAAATTACTCAAGGCGAAACAAGAGGGGAGAATGTGACATAAGCCAAACACTATATGTCTCAAACCTCCAGAACTCTATCTCTCACTTGGTATTTTCTGTTATTCTCTACTTACTTTCTGGCACAGACCCAGTACAGGGACAAATTACCTTGGTTGGTATGCATTCACATGAAATTGTGGGGTGAAACTATTGGTGCAGAGGCAGCCCAAGCTTCCCCAAATATTGAGGTGAGAAAATATGGCTCTTTTCTCGCCTTCCCGATTGACCATGAGAGAAATTGTGAAGGAAAAATGTTGACCCGATCTTTCCTTTGATGATTTGCTGTGATTTTACTCCCTTGCTTAAAGTCTGACCAAAAATAAGGAGGCGATCATCCTGAGCAAAGCTGTGCTTTCTGTACAGCATTTTTAGTCAGCAAAGATAGCCACTGCTTCATCACTGGGAAACAGGAAAAGTGAGTGCATATTCCAGTTGCCTTAAGTAATCATTGACCTGAGGCAGCGCATGACATTTGATGTTACCTCTCATTATGGAATTAATCATATGATGTTATCACTGTTCCACCTACTCATTTTCAAAGGTGTTTTTCCCATGACAGCTTGGACATATTCCTCTGAATATGTACTCTTAACGCTTTCATTTGCCATGGTTGGAATGCTGCCTAGACAATGCAGACCATCTAAACAGGGAGTCAGTGCGGCATAGCGAGTAGAGTGTCAGACCGGGACTTCGCAGACCAGGGTTCAAATCTTCACACTGGGCGACCTTGGAACAGTCATTGCTTGTCAGTCTAACCCACCTCACAGAGTTGTTGTGGGGATTCAGTGAGGAGGGGGAGAATCATGTACCCCACCTTGAGCTCCTTAGCGAAAACAAATAAATAAATTGCATGCTGAACTTAACTCGTTTGTTACAAATGCCATACTCATCTTCTTCCAACTGCTTCTTTTTATTTTATATTCTTTATTTTTATTCTTAATTACTCATTACACCCAGCTGATGCCCCAAATATTCTATAATAATGAGCCATCAAAGTATTATTAAAGAACCAGATATATCCTTTGGCGAAACATGGTATAAATGTATGTCACTGTTTCATGTATGTGTAGGACTTGAGAAGTGTGTTACTTTTTAGTACACATATCACAAGCTTGATTCTGTTTGATATATCTAGAACATGAACAGTAGAAAATATTTCATAAACTGAAAAACGAATACATTTTCAGACACATGTTGATTTTGGTGGGCAAACTCAGATTTTCTCTTTAGGGAAGATTTTCTTATTGGGGAAAGACAAACAACTCCAGACATTTCTTCTTTCTTCCTATGAGGAACAGCAGCAACAACAGTGATATATATTGTTAATGGTTGTTAATGATATAGGTTCAACTTCATTGAGCGCAGAGGACTTATGTCCAAATTAACATTCATAGGATCAGGCAGCACATCTATTCTTTGCCTGCAGGCACAAAAGTTATGCTAAATCTGTGAGATATACTCATATAACCAACATGCCTCACGCTGATTAATGCATGAAGGGGTTAAGACCATAGAGTAAGCTGTTCTGCCAGACATAGCCAGGTCACACCCCTTCACCTTGGGAGGAAGTGTTGTCAAACTCTTTGTTCTCTCACTTCCATCATGTGAACCCCACTTAAGCAAGCCATATTTGTGTTTCTATACAAATAATGTAGAAACTCTTACCATTTTGGGACCTAAGTTATACTGCCTGTTTTTTCTTGCTGCTGTATGAATCTGAAGAATTTGTAAGTAAACAATTTTAAACTTACCAAACGTGTGGTCTCTTTCTATGCTAAGGGAAGTGGGGAACTTTGTTTGCAAACTAGAAGGGGATATTTTAAAGATCTAACAGCCTATATTTTCACACCTTTGCTGCATATTTTGTCATTTTAAATCTCTGCTGAGTCTCTCTCACCAAATAGTACTTGCCCCAAGTACTCTAGGCATCCAAGGAATCCTCATTTTATTATACCAGATCTACATTTTTCCCTTTTAACCAAATTAACCAACAAAATCTTACTCTTTGCTTGCGATGCATCATCATTTGAAAGGTGAAGACATGCTGTAAAGCTATTATACAAGATAATCTGTTAGGAATTCTTGTGTTTGGAACAGTTTCAACAGGATGAAGAGTGAAACAGATGACCTTCTGATCCCTTCCATACTTAGAATTATGATTCTTTAAAGCCATAGTGATACTGTCACACTCTTGTCATGTCTTCAAACCACACGAATCTCTTTTGCATGTGAGGAAAAGATAAAGTGATAATAAAAGTATGATGAAATGGTTATTATCACAAAGATGGTTGCAATACTGGGGAAATAGGATTCAAAAACATGGAGTAACTGTACACATAATACAGTGTTTGGATAAGATTAGGAGAGTTCCTTGTTTCAGTTGACACTGACTATCAGTACAAGAAAAGAAATATTGCTTTAAAAAACCCTGTAAGCTGAAAGCCTGAGAAAGTTCTTATCTATAGGACCAAGACAAGAATACTCCAAACCACAGTTAGGAAGATTTAGAAATGTCTTCATGTGCTCCAGACATGAACAAAAGTGGAATAGGAAAGTACTGAGAGCATCTCTGCCTAATTTATATCTGTAGTTTAAGCCAATACCTCCCATTTAAAAATGGCCTTGGATATTCATGGTATTAAATAATAGAAACCAATAAAGAAAGACTACTTGGTAAAATAAATTCACATCTCAAAGGTCTGCCTTTGAGACACAGTTTTCAGATGTCTAAAAGAACGCAGGAATGATTTCTGCCCAACCTCTACTGACAGGGATTTCAGCCAGACAGGGCCTGCCACACTGAAGACTCAGTCCCTAGTAAAGGGCAAGCAAAGGGGTTATGGGGAATCACTAGCTGTGCCCCATCAGAGAATCTCAGCGACTGAGATGGCGCATAAGCAGTGTGGTTATCTTGAAGCTACTTTGGGCCCAATTTCTTGGGGGCTTTGAAGTTGAGCCTGACTTGGTAGGCAACTGGCAACCAATGCAGCTCTCCATGTTGCCAGACTTTGCACTTGTGAGCAGTCTGGCCTTAGCAATCTGCACTAGTTGCAACCAGGACCAGTGCTGGCAATTTTTGCGCCCTAGGCGAGGGGGCGGGCCATGTGACGTCATTGTGCATGATGTACGCTGCCCCGCCCCCTGACGGCCAGGCGCCCTGCGCCGCCGCGGTTTTCGTCGCTGGTTGGGGTGGCGGCGGGCGGGGGGGCGAGGGGCAGGCTGGCCAGCGCCCCCTCCATTTTGGCGCCCTAGGCAGTTGCCTAGTTCGCCTAAATGGAAGCACCGGCCCTGGTTGCAACTTCTGGACTGGATATAGAGGCAGCCCCACATAAGGCATGGTGTAGTAATTGAGCCTTGAGGTTACTGTGGCCAGGATTATCTTGGTTCAGGTAGAAGGCCACAGAGTTCACTTGAGACTCTAGTGACACAGGTGGCTCAAGAAGTGCCCCCAGGTTGCAAACCTGCTTCTCCAGAAGGTGTGTGGAACAGGCAACTGATAAGCACATAGGAAGAGTTACGTTGGCTAAGCCCAGCATCCTGTTTCCCAAAGTGACCAACCAGATGGACAGGTCATGAACACAACTGGTATTTTCTAGCAAATGGTATCCAGAGGCGTTTGCTCCTAGAGGAAGGTCATAGCCTTCATGACCGCCAGCCATTGATGCCTTATCCTCCATAAAATTGTCTAATCCCCTTTTGAAGCCATTCAAGTTGATCACCATCCGCATACCTTGTGGTAGCCAAATAGATTGTTTAGCAATGTGCCATGTGAAGAAGTACTCTCTCCTGTCTGTATTGAATCTCCCCATCCACTTTCTTCACACCATTTATGAATGTCTGCCATATCTGTCTGGCCCCTCTACTTGCCTTTTTTAAAAAGATGAAAAACTCCCAGTCATTTTAATATTTCTACATGGAGTTCCTCCAGCCTAGTAATCATTTTAGTTGCTTTTGCAGTGTGTGTGTGTGTGTGTGTGTGTGTGTGTGTGTGTGTGTGTGTGTGTGTGTGGTGGGTGTCTTGTTAACACACACTATTGGGGGGCTCTGCCTTTATCCCACCTCATCCATTGCCCCACAATTTTGAGGTGGGTTTGCTGGAATGGAAATGTGCTATATTCAATTTTCAGGTCACAAGGCAGAAAGGAAGCAGGTGAAAAACAGTTTTTGTTTCTAGAAGTGTGTTGGGAGAGGATAGGTTGATAGGCGTGCAAAATATCTTTCATTCAATGTGTGACGTACAAACCTCTTTTTAAAAAGTAGCCTGGTTCCTCAGTTCAGTTCAGGCCTGAGACTGCCAGTGGTGTGGACATGATTTATCTCTATAAATTCTTCCTGTTCCAAAGCTAATATAGACATAGAGGCCTTGGCAGGGAAAAGACAGATTGAGGTTCAAATACCTGCTCAGTCCACAAATTCATGGGAATAAGACCCTCCCCACCAACCTGGTTTTGGATGACAACTTCCCCCCTGAGAATTGGGCATGCTGCCTGCAACTGGTGGGATCTGTGGTCCAATGGCTTATGGAGGGCACCAGGTTGGGTATGATTGTGCTATACTTTGCCCAGAGGTCTTGTGAGGACAAACACCCTGAAGACAAGTGCACTCGTATATACAAAAGGTCAGGGCAGAGTATGAAAAGTATGAACTGAGAAAAAAAGATCTCAGGAGTTTTGTAAGACATGTTTAGCACACAGATTCTTTCCCCTTTACCTTTCCAGAGTGCGCTCTCTCGCTCTCGCTCTCTTGTTATGAGTTTTGGGGAGGCTGTATGCCAAGACCCTTCTAATTCCTGGATCCAGTGTTAAAATCTAAGCACAGATTCAAATTCATGGAATAGCCAGGCTAGCTTCCCAGTGAGGTAATGGCCTAAATATGAGTAGTTAAGGTAACAAACGAAGTGGCTCTGTACCATATGGCAGATGGGTGGGCCTCCCTTCCTCAACTCGCTGGTAGTTAGACAAAGGCCAAAGCTGAGAGTTGTGTGTGTGTCAGCTAGAAGCAAGGCTGTAGGCTGGGCAGCTGGGAGACAGAACCATGCTTGATTTCTGCTGGAATCCAGGACTATGGCTATGTGAAAAGCAAAACCCTCTTGGGGTGTTAATGCTGTGAAGCCCTCCATCATAGGCTAAGGTTGGACTACTGCAATGCGCTCTATGTGGAGCTACCTTTGAAGGTGACCCGGAAACTGCAATTAATCCAGAATGCGGCAACTAGACTGGTGACTGGGAGTGGCCACCGGGACCACATAAACACAGGTCCTGAGAAATCTACATTGGCTCCCAATACGTTTCCAAGCACAATTCAAAGTGTTGGTGCTGACCTTTAAAGCCCTAAACGGCCTCGGTCCTGTATACCTGAAGGAGCGTCTCCGTCCCTATCGTTCTGCCCAGACACTGAGATCCAGCGCCGAGGGCCTTCTGGTGGTTCCCTCACTGTGAGAAGCAAAGCTACAGGGAACCAGACAGAGGGTCTTCTCGGTAGTGGCGCCCGCCCTGTGGAACGCCCTCCCATCAGAGGTCAAAGAGATAAACAACTACATGACATTTAGAAAATACCTGAAAGCAGCCCTGTTTAGGGAAGTTTTTAATCTGTGATATTTTGATGTATTTTAATGTTTGTTGGAAGCCGCCCAGAGTGGCTGGGGGGACCCGGCCAGATGGGTGGGGTGCAAATAATACATTATTATTAATATTATTATTAAGGTTGTAAAAAGGTAAAGGTAAAGGGGCCCCTGACCATTAGGTCCAGTCGTGTCCGACCCTGGGGTTGCGGCGCTCATCTCACGTTACTGGCCGAGGGAGGCGGCATACAGCTTCTGGGTCATGTGGCCAGAATGACTAAGCCGCTTCTGGCGAACCAGAGCAGCACACGGAAACGCCGTTTACCTTCCTGCTGCAGCAGTACCTATTTATCTACTTACACTTTGATGTGCTTTCGAACTGCTAGGTTGGCAGGAGCAGGGACCAAGCAACGGGAACTCACCCCATCATGGGGATTCGAACCACTGACCTTCTGATCAGCAAGCCCTAGTGTCAGGGCTGCCCCCCTTCGCCGGTCGTTCAATCAAGAGTCCGAGACATCCAGCTTTGAAGCTTTAATCTGGTCTAATTACTTTACAATGCACAGCTAGTCATAAACATGTCTAATCAATCACTTGCAGAATCCGGAAGTGCGTCGCTACGATTTTCCTGCCAGCATGCCCATCTGGGGACACGAAAGCATCGTTTCCTTTTCCTCTTTCTTTCCCCCGGACGTCCTCCCTATAAGCTCCGAGGTCTTTCCCTGCTTAACCCAAGCCCTTGCAACACCTCCTCTTCTTGCCCACTGCTGCTTTCAGATGTGGAGGAGGAGTCTGTTGTTAAAATAGGCATCTGTTCTCTGTACACACTCAACGCTGGCCTGGAAGGGGGAGGGAGCCCCCTGACACCTAGGCTCTGTGGTTTAACCCACAGCGCCATCCGCGTTGTACATATTAAGGTTTTACATATTTTTACAAAAGGTTTTACATTTTTACATAACTAAGGTTGTACATATGTGCAAATAAGCCAAATATTCTAAAGACACCACAGTATCTGAAGGAAACACAAAACCTGGGGAAGTGCCTGGAACCCCTGGAATCTTGCACTGCTCAAAGATTGGGGTGGCTTGCAACAATAGATAAAAACAAACATTCTGACAACGTACATTAAAACATGCCTTCAAACATGGAAGGTTAGAATCAATCTTGACGTTGTTTTATCCCTTTTAAAAAAACAAATAAACACGTGGTTTCTCAATCCAGGTTTCTCATCAAGCCATGATTCAGGAAGCTTGACTGCATGCTTTAAAGGGGACTTCCCAACCCTGGTGTGTGCTAACTGTTGCTTGTTTGATGTGGCATCTGAAATGACTAGCCTCACCATTGCTCCAGGGAACTGGAGACCAAACGAAAACAGTCAATCACCTCTAAACCATGATGTGACTGTAGATCTGAAAACTCAAGCTAGGTTCAGGGTTCTTCTAAACTATGGTTAGTATCACCAATCATCTGTTTGATGTGATGTCTGAGGGACAAACCAGATACAATGCAGGAGAACTCGGATGAGGATCTCCTGTAATTTGTCATTAAAACAAACATGGCTGCTTTTAAAACTATGGAAGTGGCGCTCAGGGACCAGGATAAGGTTTTTAACCCTTCTTTCCTTTGGCGGAGGGCTGCAGTGCAGTGGTAGTGCAGATGTTTTGCATACCAAAGGTCTCCAGTTTATTTTTGGTGTCTCTAGGTAGTGTTGGGAAAGGCTGTTGACGGAAACCCTGGAGAGCTGCTACCAGTCAAATCAAATCTTTATTACGGTCATAGACCAGCATTTAAAATCTGAAAAGTGCTTTACAAAGCTAAAGGAGATTAAAACGCAGAATGAATATAGCAGTCTAAAAATTTAAAAGGGGCTAAAAATATCCAGCTTGCATTTTCCCAGCTTCTGCTCGAGGTCTTCATTCCATTCCCGAGCAGAAGAGCTGCTACCCACAGCCCAACACCAGGTTCAATACTCTGGGGAGGTCAGGGACTGAACAAGAGGTCTTCTACATACAAGGCCACTGAGCAGTGTCTCCTCCAAAGTAAATGGGGGTGTGGAGCCAGAACTGTTTGACCTCCACTGTGCTTCGGAGCTTTCTGCATCAATCACATACAGATTGACCCTATCGCCCCGGGGGCTCACTGCGACTGTTTCCCCCCGCTGTTAGTGTGGAATTTAATTATAAATGGGTAGGATCCTGAGGTGTTTTTGTTTTTTGTTGGAATGAGGGTTTTTTTTAACTGTTGTTGTAAAAGCTATTCAGTGTTGCAATGGATTTGTTTTAATTATATTTTGACTGATGTCCTGCTTTTTATTGATAGGTACAGGCGTTTCCGTGCACTGCTCTGGTTCGCCAGAAGCGGCTTAGTCATGCTGGCCACATGACCCGGAAGCTGTACCAATAATGCGAGATGAGCGCCGCAACCCCAGAGTCATCCGCAACTGGACCTAACAGTCAGGGGTTCCTTTACCCTTTACCTTTACAGTTGCTGTACCTTTTCCTGCTCCTCCATAGCTAATAGCAGCTTTACGAGGCCTTTTTCACTGAGGTAAAGGCAAATTAGGGAAGGGTTAAAAGTCTCCCCCAGAGCACCACTTCCCCAATTTTCAAAGAAGCTATGGAACTAATAACTGATATAACAACGCCAAGTGACCAAGGAGATACAAATCACCAATCTCCTGCATTGCATCTAGTTTGACCCTGAATTGTCTTAACAGCCTTGGTGGAACAAATTCAATCAAAATTCTCTATTGCACAGAATTGTGTGCTTTTTGTACCATAGTTTTGGTTTTTTTAAAAAAAATAGTAATAGTTGAAAAGTTGAAAAGAAAATCCTGGGCTTTTGATATTCTGTCACCTTCACCTCCCACGATCTACAAGGTCGAGAACTTGACATTGGGGTTCAGGTGGTAGCCAGTCAAGCAGGGTCTTCCTTGCCCTCTAGACACAGGACTGGCCTGTTTCAGGAATTCCTGATAATTGTTGTTATTGTTGCTCCTTGCAGCCCTGAGAAATGCACCTGCGATGTCTCACGGAATACGCCTTGTAGCGAGAGGCCATGGCCCCAGTACACAAGAACATAGTCTGGTTATGTAAAGTGTGATCTGTCTCTCATCTGTTTATTGCTCTCAATTTGTTTGTGATTCATATTTTGTGTGTACAAATGCTTCTTTAATTCCTGGCACAAGGACCGTGCTCATCAAAAGAGAGAGACTAATAGCATTGCCTGCAGCAAAGCAGTAGTAAGCCAAGTACAGGGCATGTTAACACAAACAGCTTAGTCAAAGAGATCCAGGTTCTGGCATGTGGCATCTCAATGGTCCTTCTGTTCAACCCATTCTATGTCAAAACCATCAGTTGTGCCAAATCATGCCTGTTCCCCCATAGTCATTTTATGGCAGTAGTTGGATAAATACTGTGTTTTCTTCACTTGTATTGGGAACAGTTCGGCCAATGTTATAGCATTGTAACCTTACTTTTTTCTAATGATCTTTTAAAGTTTTTCATATAACAATGTCTCATATAACAATGGAGACAAAGAATTACAATAAAGTTCAGAGGGCCACAGTTCAAAGGGCCACTTGTGAAAGGGGGGCAATTTTCATGCTATACCATTACAGAGTGTTCTCACTAACTGTACATCCCACACACTCAATAGACAATGGGAGAGACTTTAAAAATTTTTTTACTCCAGCTAGAGGAATTAAGTGGTGCTCTTTCCCCCACTCCACCCTATTCTAACTATTCAAGGAAGATAGCACATCCCATATTAATATTTGCCACAATGGGAGAGAACCCAACACCTCATCTTGTTTTTTTCTTGCTTTCCCGGCAAGTGCAATTGCACAAAAGCCTGAGTGAAAAAGAATGTGGTATTGTCGTCCCGTCAACTTGACTGGGTGACTCAAAGTGGCAGCTTTTGCCCGTCGGTTCACTTCCAGGATTAAGAATCACATGCACAGATCATGGGTGCACAAATGCAGTGTGATTTGGATAAGAGGGAACCCATATTTTTCACACTACGTTGCGTGGATGGGGCTCCACATTTCCAGGCGCTTTGCAGTGCAAATGCTAAAGCATATCCCCAACAGCTGCCACAGGCTGACTGAACATGGATCATGTGCAGCTATATTTCTATACGTTTAGGAGGAAAGGATGCTATGAATGGGCATGGGATGTATCAGTTATTCTCACCATTGAGGGTTTCTTCCAGTGGTTCCCCAACTTCGTATACGATGAATGGGGAGTATAGGTTTGTTTTGTTTTTGTTTTTATTATGTATTTTATGTTTTTATTTTGTATGTTTATGCTGTGAACTGCCTTGAGATCTTCGGATGAAGAGCAGTGTACAAATTTAATGAATAAAATAAGTAAAAATAGCTCAGTGGTAGAACATTTGCTTTTGAATGCAGAAGGTCAAAGGCCTGGAAACGATGCCTTATGAGGAACGGCTTAGGGAGCTGGGTAATGTTTAGCCTGGAGAAGAGAAGGTTAAGGGGTGATATGATAGCCATGTTCAAATATATAAAAGGATGTCATATAGAGGAGGGAGAAAGGTTGTTTTCTGCTGCTCCAGAGAAGCGGACACGGAGCAATGGATTCAAACTACAAGAAAGAAGATTCCACCTAAACATTAGAAAGAACTTCCTGACAGTAAGAGCTGTTCGACAGTGGAATTTGCTGCCAAGGAGTGTGGTGGAGTCTCCTTCTTTGGAGGTCTTTAAGCAGAGGCTTGACAGCCACCTGTCAGGAATGCTTTGATGGTGTTTCCTGCTTGGCAGGGGGTTGGACTGGATGGCCCTTGTGGTCTCTTCCAACTTTAGGATTCTATGATTCTAAGGTTCCAGATCAAACCTACAGAATCTCCTTGTAGGGCTGGTTCTGTCCCCTGTTGAAATCCTGGAGAGCCACAGGCCAGTCAGTGTAGGCAGGGGGAGGAACAAGGGCTTCTCGTCCCTTGGTCTAAGAAGGCCTGGCATGGCTCCTAATTTTGCCCCCCAAACCATGCCCACCTACCTTACACTGGCTGTCGTTGTTCATAGACAAGAGAAGCTTGCTGTCATTGCCAATCAGCTGACCAGTACTGAGAACAAGCCGGCTGGAATTGGCTTCACTATGGAGTTTCCCATGGGGCACTTGGCAGCGAAGCCAATAATAATAATAATAATAATAATAATAATAATAATAATAATTTATTATTTATACCCCGCCCATCTGGCTGGGTTTTCCCAGCCACTCTGGGCGGCTTCCAACAGAACATTAAATGCAGTAATATATTAAACATTAAAAGCCTCCCTAAACAGGGCTGCCTTCAGATGTCTTCTAAAACAGTGTTTCTCAACCTTTTCTGGGCAACGGCACACCTGTCTCATGAAAAAAATCTCGCGGCACACCACCACCAGAAAATGTCAAAAAATCAAGGTGCCAACTTGAATAAAATATCATTTTGGGAGGAGGGGGCGCAGATAACCCCCAGCTTGCATAACCGATCCCATGACAGGGTGCGCACACACAGCATCTGAATGGCAATGCCCATTAACTTTTTTGGGCGGGTCTGGCACCCTCAAATATTTTTTATTTTTTTGATGTTTTATGGTGGGGGGAAGAGAAGGAAACCTGGCCCCTAGAAGTTCCATAGTTGAGGCGCCGTGACTGAAAAGTGGTCCCGGTAGCTACCCACCCAATGGCAAAAAGGGTGGGGGGCAGAATGAAGAAACTTCTTGACGCATGTGGGAGAGGAGAGCTGGGTCGAATCTGACCCTCTCTTTCCCCCTCCCTCCCGCCGCCCGTGCGCCTCGTTCCTCCCAGAGCAGCCGCGGGGCAGCTGCCACTGCAGGACCATCTCGCTTCGCGGGGCACCTGGCGGGCCCTCTTGTGGCTCCTTCCCAGCAAGAGCTGGTTGCCGCGCCGGGAGCGGGCAAGAGGGCCGGAGAGGAGGGCGAGCCTTGGCGCCCAGCCGGATTCAGGTTCCGGGGAGCCCGCGCGCGTTTCTCCGAGGGCCGCTCCTCGGCGGGAAAAGGAGCGAGGGGGCCTCGCCCAGCAGAGAGGAAGCGGGTCTCTCTTGGCACCTGCGCTGCGACGCCCTCAGCTCGGCAGGCTGGAGCAGCGCAGGCTCCTCGCGGGACGCGCACTCGACCACCGGCGCAGTGGCTGCAGCAACAACAACAACAACAACTGTGAGGCGCCGCGCAAACCCCTCCTTGCATCTCGCCTGCGGCGTGGGTCCCCAACGGTTTTCCCGCGGCACACCAGCCGACGTCTCGCGGCACAGTAGTGTGCCGCGGAACACCGGTTGAGAAACGCTGTTCTAAAAATCTGGTAGTTGTTTTTCTTTTTGACATCTGGTGGGAGGGCATTCCACAGGGCGGGTGCCACTACCGAGAAGGCCCTCTGCCTGGTTCCCTGTAACTTGGCTTCTTGTAGTGAGGGAACCGCCAGAAGGCCCTCGGCACTGGACCTCAGTGTCCGGGCAGAACGATGGGGGTGGAGACGCTCAAAAGTGGGCCTTGACATCAGCGCCTATCAGCTGATAGAAACTGACTTCAAGCCCACTGAATCAGCTGTGCTCCTGAGTTCTCCATGGGCTTGTGGGTATGAGTATCCTTGTGGGTATGCAAAGCATGTGCCATATGGGACTCAGCAGCACAGCCAATCCCTGCGGAAAAGAAGGCTTGACGTCACCGCCTATCAGCTGATGGGCGGAAACGTCAAGCGTTGTTTGGGTTTGCATTTTCCTTTGTAGAGCAGCTTGTATGGAAAATGAGTCACCTACCGTCTTAGTGACTGACACCAGGTGATCAGCAGGTGGGTGAGTCCCACCCACCTGTCAAAGTGGCCTGCCAGGGGTGGGGGGAGCCCAATCTGGTCCAGTTGTCAGATCCAGTTCTCCACCCCTGGTGCAGACAGTACTGAGCTGGACAGACCACTGATCTGATGCAGCATAAGGCAGATTCCTGGGTTCCTATGAAACCTCTGATTCATATTTCCCCAAGCATGAGTCAAAACACTATTTCTCAACTCAACAGCTGTGTAAAATAAACTGAAAATCAATTACTTAATGCTAGATTGTACAAACCTTGAGGGAGGGGAGAAGGTAATTTTTTAAAGCTCAGACCTTCATTCGTGTTAATTTCTGCTATGAAATGATTTTGGAGGATTTGGCTGGATACACACTATACCTTTATATCACATCCAAAGCACATTCTTTCTGTCAAATAATTCTGGGCACTGTAGTTTACCCCTCACAGAGTGACAATTCTCAGCAGCCCTTCAAAAACTATGACAGGGGAGCATAGGAGGGTCTGGCTGCCCCACCCCTCCTGCCCACTTGCTCAATATGCAGTTGGCCATCAGCGTGACGACTGACAAGTGTAAATATAATATAGAGAGATACTAGGCATTCCAGGATGTCAGCTAAAGAAGCCTCTCTTCACTTAGGCCTTTGGGGAGCTTAAGTGAAATAATATTGTATTGGAGCTGCTGCTGGAGTAATTGTTTGGAAGTTATTCTTCATATTGGAAATGCAATTGAGTTTTAATTGTGTCTGCTGAGTGATGTTTTTTAAGCCACTCTAGGAGGTTATTTTTTTTATGAAGAGTGATATGTAAGTTGAACGAATAAATACTGTTCTGTTTGAGAACACAGTTCTATAAACCGTAAGTGGGTGGCCGCAATTGCCAGATACCCAAAATGTGAGCGTACCTTTCCAGGATTGAGCAAGGCTGCTTGCACCACACACCTTTTGTATCTAAGTTAGAATCTGTACCATTTGTATTTTGTTCCTGTCTTCCAAGCCTAGGCCACTTTTTAAAAAGATGAGGAAAACCTGCCCGTTCACTTTTTTTAACCCCAGAGGAAAGAATGAAACAAGTGCCAATTTATTGTTTCGGCATTCAGCACCGTAAATCTGTGAAAGAAATACAGTCCAGACAGGTGTGGCACTTTTTACTTAATAGCGCAAGGTTACAGAGTTCAAGTCTTCCATGGAAAGAGAGAAACACGTGAAAATTGTATTTCAATTTTACTAATGTGACTTGTAGCAGAGAACTGATGTCGATTTATAACTTACTGTAAGTTAATGTTGAAATTCAGAATTAATGTACACGCTAAGGATGCTTTCAGACAACTGTTTATTGAGCGTTCATTCTGATCTGTTTGCAGGCAGATTAAACACTGTTTTACATTTAATGTTTGTGGGGAGGCTAATTGTGATGGCCTCAAAGCAGGTGTTCTTCTGCAATCTCCACTTCATTTCCTCGTCACTTTTCTTATCACAAAAGGTCCAGAGTTTGGGGAAGTGGCTTTACTGGGTAAGAACTCCAAATCAGCTTTATTTGGAGCAACTTGAGTTTCCCAATGTGTGATGGAATGTGACCTAAAAATAGTGACCACCTGGAAGTGTCCTTAAGAGAGTTGAACCTCTATTAGCAACTCTGAATTAGTTCATTGCAACGCAACGTTATGCTGGGCGGGGGGATATGCTCACTGAGATCCCTGGGCATTGTACCCCCACTTCAAGTACCAGCCTATCTATCAACTCTTTCTATTGCTAGTCATCGTTTCGCTTTTATTAAAGCACGGTTTAATGTATTCCCCTCAAACGTCCTTTTTCATAGATTTTCTAGGGGCCAAGTTTCGGTCTTATGTGCCTGTGATAACCGTTTGATTGAATATCTTCATCACATAGTGTTTGTCTGCCCCTTGTATTCTGCCGCCCGAAAGACTCTATTACTTCCATTAACTCAAAAATTACCGGGGTATTTGGAAGAGTCTTACCTTGCTCTTCTGTTGCAAGATTCAGACTCGATTATAAGCCTACATATGGCAAAATTTCTGACATCAGTTCTGACACTTAAGAAACATGATGGATTGTTATATACAGCTTGAAATTTTTATTTAATTTTTATCATATTTTATTCAATTGAGTATCCCTTTTAATCTATTTTACTGTTAGCAATTGTAAACCAGACTGTGCTGTTTCTGTTTTTGGTTGTTATGTCTATGGGCTTAAAGCCGAAATAAAATGAGTTGAGTTGAGTTGAGTTGAATTAGTTCCTGGTGACCACCTGCCCTGTTCCAGCACATTTTGAAAGAGGCTTTTCCTCCAGCAACTTCTCTTCACATGGTAGGCATCTCAGAGGAAGAAGAAGCAGCCTCTAGCTTTATGCCGGGCGCAAGAGATCCATCCGCTTCCTTCTTCTAAGTCTTCTAACTTGTGAAGAGTCCCAAAGAGGAATCAACTTTTCCTTTCATGCCGTGGTCTGATGGTGCTTTAAACCAACCTCCCACTGCCCTTCAGCATTTGTGAGGCTTGAAGCAAAGTGAGTGAACCAGAGGACATTGATTTGGATCGGCACTTGGAGGGCACTTGGAAGCAGTGAGGAGAAGTCGCCTCTGAAAAGCCATAGCCCAGACCAAGGTGAGAGGCCAGCCCTCTGCACACACCAGAACCAAACATGATATATTTGGATTCTCCAGCTACCCCACACAGCATAAAGCTGCTCTCCAGACAGTTCCCTGAGCCCAGGGGTAGGGAGCAAATCTTTTATTCCAAAGTACCTGGAAGCCACCAGGCTGTTGAAGGCTGTCTTTCACAGGCTTTTCTTGAAATCTGACTTTTGAGCTGTTGTCTACCTCAATTACAAGGCAAGGGAATGCTGGAAAGTGGTTGAAACTGGTTTGAGTCAGGGTAGACCTTTGCTGGAATCCTGCCTTCCTTTGGTGTGCATGCTACTAATACTGCTCACAGTTGATAAGGTATTAATGCACACCATATAATAGGTAAAGGTAAAGGGACCCCTGACCATTAGGTCCAGTCGTGACCGACTCTGGGGTTGTGGTGCTCATCTCGCATTATTGGCCGAGGGAGCCGGCATACAGCTTCTGGGTCATGTGGCCAGCACGACTAAGCCGCTTCTGGCGAACCAGAGCAGCGCACGGAAACACCGTTTACCTTCCCGCCAGAGCGGTACCTATTTATCTACCAGTACTTGCACTTTGACATGCTTTCGAACTGCTAGGTTGGCAGGAGCAGGGACCAAGCAACGGGAGCTCACCCCGTCGCGGGGATTCGAACCGCTGACCTTCTGATCGGCAAGCCCTGGCCACAGCGCCACCCACATCCCTTCTGCAATAGCAGACTGAGAACCATTTCCATTTGACTCTAATGTACCAGATTTTTCTAACACTGGGCATTCCCTGTTTAGGGAAGCTTTTAATGTGTGACATTTTAATGTATTTTAATCTTTGTTGGAAGCCGCCCAGAGTGACTGGGGAAACCCAGCCGGATGGGCGGGGTACAAATAATAAATTATTATTATTATTATTATTATTATTATTATTATTATTATTATTAATGTGTTTCCCAAAACACATTTCATCTTTCTTGCACATTTACCAAGAGGTTTTATGAAAAGAGCAGGCCTATGATTAGGGGAGCTGTGAAGAATTGGATTTACAAGAAAGTAGCCTAAAAAACAATTGGTGGCAGCACAAACCTTATAGGCACAGATGCAGTGCTGAAAATCATATTAGTGCCTAAAGGAAGAGGACTTACTGCTATATAAATGCCCAGCAGATATGGATTGAAGGAACACTCAGGCATGCAGCCTAAACATATCTATCTCCATGAGAATAAGCCTTGGACACTTTGATAAGTGTGTGGAGGAGCTCGTGTCAATTCCCCACAAATGCTTCTTCCTCAACATTCCTCTTTCACATCTGGCTTACCAAACAGGGAACCAAGGCCAGATTTGGCTCCAGATTTGGACCCAGGTGGCGCTGTGGGTTAAACCACAGAGCCTAGGGCTTGCCGATCAGAAGGTCGGCGGTTCAAATCCCTGCGATGGGGTGAGCTCCCGTTGCTCGGTCCCAGCTCCTGCCCACCTAGCAGTTCGAAAGCACGTCAAAGTGCAAGTAGATAAATAGGAACCGCTCTGGCGGGAAGGTAAACGGCGTTTCCGTGCGCTGCTCTGGTTCGCCAGAAGCGGCTTTGTCATGCTGGCCACATGACCCGGAAGCTGTACGCCGGCTCTCGGCCAATAAAGCGAGATGAGCGCCACAACCCCAGAGTCGGACACAACTGGACCTAATGGTCAGGGGTCCCTTTACCTTTACCTTTACCTGCTAGTTGTCGAGCCCCTCCCCCTGGGGCGGAGAGAGAATCTGTAACACTCAAATGTTTAGCTGAGAACTGTCTGAAAAAATCTAAACAAAATAAAAAATTAAAAAATTCCTTCCAGTAGCACCTCAGAGACCAACTATGTTTGTTATTGGTATGAGCTTTCGTGTGCATGCACACTTCTTCAGCCACGAAAGCTCATACCAAGAACAAACTTAGATGGTCTCTAAGGTGCTACGGCAGACCAACACAGCTACCTACCTGTAACTGAAAAAAATCTAGAACAAAGACTGAGGGAACCAGCAAACAACAGACAGATAACATATCTCTGTTTGTCCTGGGACCTAGCTCATTCTAGAGTCCTTGAGATGATGACATAGCAAAAATTACTGCATGAAGTCAATTCGTGGGTAATAGCCATCTAAGCTATACTCAATCAATGGGTCTATTCCTTGAAATATATGGTCTGTTCTGAATATGACTCAGCTGGATAGCTCAATTGGTGCTGATAACACCAAGGTTGCAGGTTCAGTCCCTATATGGGACAGCTGCATCACAAGGGGTTGGACTAGATGATCCTCAAGGTCCCGTCCAACTCTACAGTTCTATGTCTTATATACTTTACTGAATTCTAGTGTTGCAAAACTGCAGCAAAGCATCTCGAACTCACCAGTGTTGCATTTTGCCATAAAGCACCACTGCTGAGAAGATAGGCATCACCCCATCATGATCGCTTTGGCTAGAGATAGATTTAGGGGAGCGCAAGTGGTTCCATTGCCCTGGGTGTGGAGCCTCGGGGGTTCCGCAGGGGGTGCCACAACTATGATATAGAACGGAAGGCAAGAGGCGGGGGTCCAAACTTTGGCATCACACTGAAATTTGCTGCTGAAATTTGCTGCTGAAATTTGAGACCCCCAAGTTCTGCTACTGCATTTGTGCCCTTCAAAGGATTTCTTACACCAGCCTGGTTCTCATGATCCACTCCAGCAGGAGCATGTGCTCAATCTGCAGACCAGTAAATATCGCATTTTTCGCTCCATAAGACACACTTTTTTCCTCCTAAAAAGTAAGGGAAAATGTCTGTGCAAATGTGTGGCTGATCGCTGGCTCCCTTTCCGGCCCCGCCCCCTTGCCCAGGCCTCCATTGTTGAATGTTCTTCAGACGGAGGCTGGTTGTCTCCCCAGCGACATGTGACTGGCTGATTAGATTATTCGTCTGGAAACTGTAGAAACGGCTCCCTTTCCTTTCCTAAAGAAGCTGCAGAACTGTGAGTTGAACCCCATAAAAACAGGATTTTTTTCCCTTTGCAAAGTAAGCTCAACAACTTTGAGCTGATCCTCAAAAAGAGGGCTTTTCCCCTTTGCAAAAGAAGCTGCACAACTTTGAGCTGATCCCCCCCAAAATGGGGCTTTCCCCCTTTCCTCCTCTAAAAACTAGGTGCGTCTTATGGAGCGAAAAATACGGTACATTTTAATAGCACATAAAAGCCAATCTAAAACTTGAAATAATGACAGAGGATGGAACAAAACCACCTCTCTGCTCCCTTATTGTCACTCCTCTCCTTTCTTTGGGCTCCGTGTTCCAGTTTTGGGTGTGTGTGTGTGTATGTGTGTGTGTGTGTGTTTTTCCTCTTCTGGCTAAGGAGAATGGGCCTGCAGTGCTTTTTCTGCCTGTCAGCAATGCTCTTTAAACTGAGTAAAGAGATCCGGAGTTGATTGATTTGAGCCACTCCCTTCTCCTCCAGGGGCTGAGAATGCTTCTTAATCTGTGTTCGCAGTCTCTGCTGGCTCAGTCAGCGGGAAACAAGGGCAGGAACACCAAGTTCTGATTTCCCGGTGTCTCAGCCTAAAGGAATATAACCAGGATGCCTGGTTTGTCCATCACACATAATCTCCTACTGAAAAGATGACCCTCTTCTATTTCTTCCTGATGTTTTTGCGGTGATGTGGCTAATAAGGGGAGCCTTTGGTTCCTGCTCACCAGTACCAACATGTCTGCTGTTGTTCACATAATCATAGGAACATAGGAAGCTGGTTTATACCAGACCCTCCAAGTTTCTCTATTTTCCAGGGACAGTCCTGGATTTACAGAAACCGTCCTGGTTTCTGATTTGATCCTTGAATGTCCCGCTTTACCTTAGGGTGTCCCTATTTTTCATCAGAGAAATCTGGGAGGGTATGGAGTTATGTGACTCCTGAGCCAAGGAGATAAGTAACTATACAACCTTTAGAAGACATCTGAAGGCAGCCCTGTTTAGGGAAGGTTTATTATGTTTTTATATATGTTGGAAGCCGCCCAGAATGACTGGGGCAACCCAGTCAGATTGGTGGGGTATAAAAAATTATTATTATTATTATTATTATTAATGAATAGGATGTCCCTATTTTCGAAGGAACGTTATATCATATGTGGTGGGAATGTAAGAAGGTGAAAAGCTTCTGGGAAATGATATCTAATGAGATGAAAAAAATGTTGAAATATACATTTATAAAGAAACCGGAAGCATTTTTGTTAGGAATTGTAGGAAATGACATTAAGAGACAAGATAAAAAGTTATTTTTATATGCAACAACGGCAGCAAGAATGTTAATGGCACAAAAATGGAAACAAGAAGAGTTATCGACAAAAGAAGAATGGCAGATGAAGTTAATGGACTATGCAGAATTGGATAAGATGACAGGAAGAATTCGAAACCGACGGGACCAGGAATTTCTAAAAGATTGGACTAAATTTGAGATATATTTGAAAGATAACTGTAAACAACAAATCACACTAATAGGCTTGCAGGAAGTTTTGTGAGGTTAAATTTAAGAAATATTACAGAAATAATTTTGGGAAATAACATTTGAATTTGATTAGTAAAAGTAATTTTGTTGTTGTTCAGTCGTTCAGTCGTGTCCGACTCTTCGTGACCCCATGGACCAGAGCACGCCAGGCACGCCTATCCTTCACTGCCTCCCGCAGTTTGGTCAGACTCATGTTGGTAGCTTCGAGAACACTGTCCAACCATCTCATCCTCTGCCGCCCCCTTCTCCTTGTGCCCTCCATCTTTCCCAACATCAGGGTCTTTTCTAGGGATTCTTCTCTTCTCATGAGGTGTCCAAAGTACTGGAGCCTCAACTTCAGGATCTTTCCTTCTAGTGAGCATTCAGGGCTGATTTCTTTAAGAATGGATAGGTTTGATCTTCTTGCAGTCCATGGGACTCTCAAGAGTCTCCTCCAGCACCATAATTCAAAAGCATCAATTCTTTGGCGATCAGCCTTCTTTATGGTCCAGCTGTCACTTCCGTACATTACTACTGGGAAAACCATAGCTTTAACTATACGGACCTTTGTTGGCAAGGTGATGTCTCTGCTTTTTAAGATGCTGTCTAGGTTTGTCATTGCTTTTCTCCCAAGAAGAAGGCGTCTTCTAATTTCGTGACTGCTGTCACCATCTGCAGTGATCATGGAACCCAAGAAAGTAATAGTGGAATATGAAATACAAGAGGAAGTTAAGAGAAGTGAAAATCCCGAGAAGTGGTTGGTGGAAGTCAGAAAACTTGTACAACATATGATTGTTAAATGTTATTTAAAAGAATGTATGTAAAATTTTTTTAATAAAAATTATTTATATATAAAAAAGGATGTCCCTATTTTCAACAGAGAAATGTTGGAGGGCATGTTATACTGAGGTCTCATCTGGACTTCCATTTGTCGTGCTGCTTTCCCCCTGGGAAACCTGATCACTGAATCGGAGCAAACATCAACTGGGCAGGGCTGCTTCCCAGCTCTCTTAGCACTGGCGGCAAGGACTGAATATGGAAGCTTCTGTGTGCTCCTCCAGTGGTGCAATGGGTCAGTGTGCCTGGATGTTAACCAGAAGGTTGGTGGTTCGAGCCCACCCAGAGCAGGATTCCTGCATCTCAGCGGGTTGGACTAGATGACCCTCAGGATCCCTTCCAACTCTGCAATCCTATGATTCTATGACTATTGAGCTGTGGCTTCTCATGGACTCAAGGGCTTAACACTGGAGTGGGAGCAGAATAACCAGAGGTTTGGGGGGTGGGATTTAAGAGAACACATAAGTCAAAGAACTATCACAAAGCTGTATATCTTGTAACTCAGAAATCAGATGGCGTGGAAAGAGGAGGAATGTCAAGGAAAGGCCTGGTGTGGATTTTGTTATTTCTGCTGTTGAGCCTCCCGGCCTTGTTTTCACCTCACCTGGTTTGACTGTTCTGCATTTCTCCTTGCTAGGGGCAAGCAAGAGCAGTTAACATCTCTTTCACCTCTCAGGTGACCCTTCTATTGCCGCACCTTAGTTGGGTGACGATAACAAAAACAGAGCTGAGAATTCCCAAAAGGGCGAGGTCCAGCTAATCCTCTCAGAACAACACCAACCTGATACTTCATGGGTGTGTCTCTGGTAGTCTCAGAGTGAATTAACGTCTCCTATTCTCTTCCTTATCCACTTCTATGACTGTCTCTTTTCCTCCCTCCCTTCTATTTTATTAAGGCAGTCATCTGTCCCATTCTCCAACGATGACTGCTACGCCTCTCCTGCTTATGGAGTTACTGCCTTGAAACGAGCATTTTTTCCCACCCTCGAATATTTTTCACCCTCCACTGGCAAGTCGGTAGAATGTATTGGAGCAGTTTTCAACCGAGGCAAAGAAAGGATATGTTTTTATATTGGCCAGTTCATACATTACTGAGAAGCACTTTTGTGTATATGAATCCCATGACCCACCACCTTTGTAAGAAGAACCGGCATGCCAGTTGTCCAACACTAGGCTAGATGAGCCCTGAAATCCATTCAGACTCTGTGATGCATTTACATTTTGGTGGGGCTCTGGTGTAATGATCTCCCACTTTGGTTTTTTGGATGAACATAGTGTTTTCAGGGGTGCAGCAAGGAAGGATGGTTAGTTAATCTGCAAATTATCCTCAAAACACTTTATTAAGCCTACTGTATCTCATGGCTGTTCACAGCCATTATTTCCCTTCTCTGTTGCTGCGTTGATGCAATTTCTCTCCATTCATTCACCTTCCCTAAGTGATCCCAGGCATCAGGGGCGTACCCAGGATCAAAACTAGGGGGGGGGGCAAGCCATGGTCGTTCAGTTTGCTTTGAACAGACGCTGATCATTTTTGCTTCTGGGGGGGGGGGTCAGCTGCCCCCCCGCTCCCCCTGGGTACGCCCATGCCAGGCATAGCTGTCAACTTTCGGATTTGAAAAGAAGGGATTTTTCAAAACTTTTGGATTTGAAAATAAGGGATGCCACGAGGGCGGTGCAATGGCACCAACTAGCCTCGCCACCCTGCGCTCCAGAGGCTGCGCGTGAACGGGTGAGCGAAAGAGAGAGCGCATAGACGGCAGGCAGGCTGTCTGTCTGGTTGGGCGTGAGGCTCTGGCTGCACAAGGCATGCAAGCTCCGCCCCCAGTCGGTCTCAGACTCCTTATTGGCAGCCGAGCAACGCAGCTGAGGAGCCTCCCTGGCCAGCAGGGAGGGAGAGGAGCTGCTTCCTTTGAAATCCGGGGAATTTAAGGGATATCAACAATCCGGGATAGCAGCAGGAAACGGCATTGGAGTAAGGCAGTTTCCCGCAAAAAAAGGGAGGGTTGACAGCTATGATCCCAGGCAACCAGAGATTACATAGTAAATGTGACAACATTACAGTACTGCACAGGTAATCAGGTTCCCTATGTGAAGATGCCACTGAGGCCAGTGCACCAAATCCAGACAAAATCTGTGCTGCATCACAAATGTCCTAAATTTGATATCAGTTTGATGTGGGCAGGCCCTAACTCTGTTGTGAGCCACACCCCAAATTACCAAAAATGTTCATCAAAATACTGCAACTTTTGCCTCAGTTTAGGATTGTTAATCTTGTTTGATTTACGCTGTGGAATCCTGTATAATTGGGGAGTAATCCCTACTATATTCTTCCTCCAAGGTAAGAGCACATAGGACAACAGCTCTAGTTAAAAGAGTTTCCAGGGAAGAGGAAACTGCGATATTTTTATCTCAGTGATAAAAATGCAGCCCTTTTCTGTGCGCATTTTATGTAGACAGAAGCAGCTACACAAGCCTTACCAGGCAAATCTTATCTCTATGTTCCAGTTTAGGGACTGATCTTTGGATCAACAAAGGCCCACCCATAAGAAGGTCCATTTAGCAAGCCTGAAAACTTAGCAGTGAGACTTGGGTACAAGCTCCTAACCCACTTGACACCTCACCTCACTTGGGGGTTTTGTCTATTAAGGTTGGCAACTTATCATGTTTTCTTTTTTAGCAATGGACAAACAGAATGTTGGCTCTGTATTGCAATCTTGGAGAAGACATATCCACCTAGCAAAGACTTCCTGGCTGTACTCTTCATTCATTTGCCCATTTGCAAATGGAAGAGAAAAATGCTGTTGTCTTTCAGGAATGTCACAGGGATTTTTTAAAAGAGGTTATGGAATATCTTCTCCACAGCAAACTATGGCAAGTTCTTAAAGAAATGGCAGTGCCTGATCACCTCATCTGTCTCCTGAGAAATCTCTATGTGGGACAAGAAGCTACAGATAGAACTGGATATGGAATAACTGATTGGTTCAAAATTGGGAAAGGAGTATGACAAAGCTGTATATTGTCTCCCTGCTTATTTAACTTATATGCAGAATTCATCATGCAAAAAGCTGGACTAGATGAAGCCCAAAACGGAATTAAGATTGCCGGAAGAAATATCAACAACCTCAGATATGCTGATGACACAACCTTGATGGCAGAAAGTGAGGAGGAATTAAAGAACCTTTTAATGAGGGTGAAAGAGGAGAGCGCAAAATATGGCCTGAAGCTCAACATCAAAAAAACTAAGATCATGGCCACTGGTCCCATCACCTCCTGGCAAATAGAAGGGGAAGAAATGGAGGCAGTGAGAGATTTTACTTTCTTGGGTTCCATGATCACTGCAGATGGTGACAGCAGTCACAAAATTAAAAGACGCCTGCTTCTTGGGAGAAAAGCAATGACAAACCTAGACAGCATCTTAAAAAGCAGAGACATCACCTTGCCGACAAAGGTCTGTATAGTTAAAGCTATGGTTTTCCCAGTAGTGATGTATGGAAGTGAGAGCTGGACCATAAAGAAGGCTGATCACCAAAGAATTGATGCTTTTGAATTATGGTGCTGGAGGAGACTCTTGAGAGTCCCATGGACTGCAAGAAGATCAAACCTATCCATTCTGAAGGAAATCAGCCCTGAGTGCTCACTAGAAGGACAGATCCTGAAGCTGAGGCTCCAATACTTTGGCCACCTCATGAGAAGAGAAGACCCTGATGTTGGGAAAGATTGAGGGCACAAGGAGAAGGGGATGACAGAGGATGAAATGGTTGGACAGTGTTCTCGAAGCTACCAACGTGAGTCTGACCAAACTGCGGGAGGCAGTGGAAGACAGGAGTGCCTGGCGTGCTCTGGTCCATGGGGTCATGAAGAGTCGGACACGACTAAATGACTAAACAACAACAAAATAGAATATCTTTATGTTGTCATAATGCAGTTTAGGTCTGTGAAATGATTTATCTGCTCCCAGATGCTAATCTCTTCCGAAAAGTTCTTAACACCAACAGGAAAGGTTGGTTTACAAACTAAGAGTCCAGTAGTTTTGTAACATTGATCATTTGCTGTCTATATGGATTAGAGAAGATGCTAACTGCCAGATTAACGTGGAATAAAACATAGTTTATTATTGTGTGTGTATCAAGAAACCTCAACATTTAGACTCCTTCTTTGACTGTTTCTTTAACCACTTCCAAACTTTTCTCTGAAAAATGTGCTTCACTGGATATCACAAACACAAAGCCAGATGGATTTGACAAATCACATTAACATGATCAAAATGAAATACTGATCACTTACTAATTGCGTTAAAAATAAAGCACTTTAATTGCCAGTTTAACATAGAATAATACAGTACTTCGAATAGCTGAGGGTTTTTTTAAAGTTGCAGTAACATGGGAAACCTTAACTTTTTGATAGATTTGAATGCTTCTTTAACCATTTACAGACTTCTGCTCTGAAATACATGCTTAGGAACACAATAAGCTGGACTTAGGAACATTAGCTCATCTGTTCAGTGCTGACTACAGTGACAGACAGTGGCTTTCCAAGATTTCAGACAGGGCCATTCCTAGCCCTACCTGAAGATGCTGGGGATTGAACCTGGGGTCTTCTGAATGCAAGATAGTTGTTCTCTCATTGAGCTACAACTCTTCCCTATCATAGTCACAAAGCCAGATGTGTTACATTCATGTGTAAATACAAATTTTATGTGTTAAGTCAAATTCATTCCAATGAAATTTGAATTTCTTCTAAAATGATGCAATAAATCATTTTCCCACTTTGTCTACATCTGCCCTCCAAAGATTCAATAAATTAATACAGCATTTCTGCCCATCAAAATTACTACAACATTAAATAGTTTGGGTTCTTTTTCATGGTCTGTTATTTGCCTGTACTCCCTGTATATGTCTAGGACCCTTGGACCTCACATTGCAAAAGAGCATTCTCCTTTCCAAGTCCTGTGCTTGGAAAGAGATTGGGTGTGCGTGCATGCCGTCATGTGCATTCATGCTCAGAGTAGAAAAGGGCAGGCCAGTATGTACTGTGGGCTTAGAAGAAGCATTCTGATGTGTATAGATGCTAATCTGCTACCTCATGAGTGCCAAAACACCTTAAAGAAGTAGAAACGAAGCACTAAATACAGGGAAATAACTTTGTCCTCTGTTGGTACGGGTATCTTGGTGTCACATTGTTTTCCAGTTCCTCCCTGTCTTTGTCCTGCAAAACCCAGCTGGAAAACTCCACTCTGGTGGCACACAGTCTAAACCAGATAAGCAGCTGGAAGAAGGAAGAGAGGCACAGCTGCTGCGGCAATATCTGTTTCGATCACAACAAAAAGGACAGTTGTTTGCCGAGTTAATTTATCTTTCCGTTTTATCTGTACTTTATCCCATTTTCGATCCAAGTTTCACAACTAAGATGCATTTTGAAACTGGAATGCTAACCCACCCACATCACGTGAAGCTGGACCAATACAAGGTATTGCCACATCCTCATGTATGTAAACACCATTATGCACCTAAATGCTCCATTCACCTGGTGGGTCAAATAGAGGCAATCACATTTTTCTGCAGTGATTGTTGTGTGAGTTGCCATTGCTCTCTTGAGTGAGTCTTAGGTTGATGTAAGGGATTGTCCTTTGGGCCTATGGTGAAATTGTCTACCTAGAGTGGTATGGACACAAATGCACTGAATTTTAAAATTCAAAATTAATGTGTGACAAAAGAATTAGGGTGTGCTTTTATGAGCATGTCTCTGCCATGAACTCACAAGGTGTGCTCTTTCACTCTTTCCCAGAACATTGTACCTGTGAAGTGTTTCTGAACATTATAAAGCCTATCATCATCATCATGGCCACCACAAGGGAGCTTTCAAACATTCAGTCCAAACCTACAGTTTGAATTCTGATCAGAACCTGCTAATTGTGTGTTGCGGCCTCTAAGACTCTCTGGACCTTATGTTGCCTTGGCTGGCCCACTTGCATGAATGGATCAACATTGTGTAGACCTGGAAAGGTTCTGAGAATCAGCTCTAGCACCATTGCTACAGGTGACCACCAAAGAAAGGCAAAAAAAGAACTCTTTTGAATAACAGCAGCAACAGTAATGAAACAGGTTAAACTTTTAATATAAAAAAATGACTGAAATAAGAAAAAGATATTTTCCTGTACATGCTGTTCACCTTTATTGATCTAGTCATCAGTTTGAAAGTTGATTCTAGTCCAAACCTCACCTTAATCTGGGTATCCTTCATCTGAATATTTGCCCATCTATCTAACTCCATTTTGGAAACCATCCATGAAGGAGATTCTGCAACCATCCTGAGCTCTTACAATTAAGGAATCCTTCCTAACGTTTACCTAAATTTGTGTACCTGTAGTTCAAAACTATGGCTCTGTGCCTGATCTCTGAAACACATGAAGTTGTTATAACTGGTCTAGAACCAGCTGGTTTTTGTGTGTGTGTGTTTAAATTATCTGTTTCTTCCAGAGATGAAATAACAAAGCACAAGCCGAAACAAGATGATACCTGAATCCATGAAAGTCACCCTGCTGTTCTGCTCATTGTGTTTATACTGTAATTACAGGTAGACTGCAAAGGAACTGGAGCATGGCACCTCTGACTGATTGTCACATTCAAGAAACTGGGAACATGAAAGCCACATTGTTACATGTAGGCATTGGCACTGCTCTGAGTCAAAGCTGTCATCTCCAGCCAAGGTGGAGCTGAGAAAATGTGGAGTGTTCATTTCTGCATATAAATATGTCACTCAGTGTCCTCCAATGCACAGCAGCCAAATGCCATCAAAGATAAGGAAATTGATCTAATGACAGTTATTTTTCCTGGTTGATTATGTAGCCACTCCGCAAAAGGCCATTTCCCCCACTGTCGGGAGTGGAGAGCATTCTGCAGGACTTGAAGAGGTTGGAGATGTCACTGGTGTGACTTTGATGGTAACTAGACCTGTATAAACTGAGTCTGAACATTGACCACTGGAGTTACCAGACATCAAACTGGAGATCACTTCTGTCCCTTTGAAAGCTTGCAAGTAATGACAGACTACAGCCACTTCGTACCCTGCTCCAAACCTCCACTGGACCTTCACTCCATCATACATCAACAGAAGTATAGGGTCCAGATCAAGGGAAGTAATAGTACCACTCTATTCTGCCTTGGTCAGACCACACCTGGAATACTGAGTCCATTTTTGGGCTCCACAATTTAAGAAGGATGTTGACAAGCTGGAAGGTGTGCAGAGAAGGGAGAACAAGATTACCAAGGGTCTGGAAACCAAGCCCTGATGAGGAACAATTGAGGGAGCTGGGTACATTTAGCCTGGGAAAGAGGAGAGTGAGAGGAGATATGATAGCCATCTCCCATATCTTAAGGGCTGTCACATGGAAGAGAGAACATGCTTGTTATCTCCTGCTCTGGAGGGTAGGACTCAAACCAATGACTTCAAGTTACAAGAATGGAGATTCCAACTAAACATTCGGAAAAACTTTCTGGCAGGAAGAGCTGTTTGACAGTGGAACAGACTCCCACAAGAGGTGGTGGACTCTCCTTCCTTGGAGGTTTTTAAGGAGAGACATGGGTGCTTTAGCTGAGATTCCTGCATTGCAGGGGGTTGGACTAGATGACCTGTGAGTCCCTTCCCAACTCTAAGTTTATATGATTCTATGATTATCCCTCACCTGCTGTAACAAGCCTGGTATTAGCTTAGTCTCATAGCAGGCAGGGGAAGAAGTTAAGCACAGGGAGGAACATGTGGGCAGCTGCAGTGACAGCTTCTTCTCTCTCTATTTCAGAGCTTTCAAAGCAGCAGGTGTGACCTCTGGGCTCACACCAGGTTGACGTACTTGCCATTAGCCACCTGTAGGTGAGCTTTTGAATAGGGACTAATTTATTGAGCATTATTATGTAGCACTTTCATACTCCACATCTCTCTAATTTCCTCAAGTTCTGTCCTCATACACACACACACATATCAAAATCCTAATTATATTGCTCAGATTGGTATCTTTTTCTCTTGAGTTTTGTGTTTGTGGGAGGGTGGTTATTGGTTTGTTTTTGTTTTATTATGTATTCTGCATTCTCATTTAGCATTTTTCTGTTGTGAACTGCCCTGGGATCTTCAGATGAAGGGCAGTATGCAAATTTTAATCAGCAACAACAACTGTTTAACAAGCCACTAGCAAAATAGAGCCTAGCAGGGAAATATTGGTTGTGATCAACTATGTTTTGGGCTGTGCTGTGAGAGGGCTGGAGTCCTTCATTTTGAAGCAGGCTAGAAATGGTTCAAATACATACAGACAGGCAGACAGACAGACTTTTATTTTAGAGGCGATTGCTGAGAAAGCCATTTAACCCTGAAGGATTTTTATTGGGGGGGGGCAGTCTGATCTTGAGTAGCACCTGCTGTTGCATTCCCACAAAGCTTGAAAGGGGGCTAACCAGGATGCATTTCTAACAGGACTTGCAACTTTATGATTGCAAATGGGCGGAAGAGGACCCAGTTCTTTCTGCCTCTCTCCCCTACCTTTCTCCCTTTAAAAAAAAAAGTTTCATTATGTTTACAAAGATATGGGTCTTTGTTGCAATTAAAAGATTCCAGTGTGGCAGCCCAACACACCAGCAGAGCAGCATTCCAGCTTTCCATGGTAACAGTCGCATGTTTAGCCAATCCCACCCAGACAACCTTAATCCTACCTTTGTGGTCACCCTGAAAAAGCTTCTAGCTCTGTTATCAGATGCAATCTTCCTTGGGTAAATATTTACTAGAACCGGCTTAGGTCTTTCTTGGGGCGGGAGCAAGGGAAAGGTTTGTTCTATTCCAAGCCCTTGGAGAGATTATTCATTCTGTACCCGAGATTTTCCGCATCCAGTTTACATGTCTCCTCACTTCCTGGTTGAAAGCAGATCAGAGGGAGGGAGGCTGTATCATCACCATAATGGCGGTCAGACTTTGCCACCACAATTTTCTGATGTGTTGACCACGGTTGCTTTCAGGGGCCAGACCCAAACTTCAGCCCTCCAGATGTTTTGGACTACAATTCCCATCATCCCTGACCACTGGTCCTGTTAGCTAGGGATCATGGGAGTTGTAGGCCAAAACATCTGGAGAGCCGCAGTTTGGGGATGCATGGGCCAGACTGTGGCAGTGGAGGCCAACTGGGATATTGCCCTACCAGGCTCCATCTGCCCCTCCTGCCTGCCTTGTTTCTTACAACTAGTTCAGAGGGTGCCACTGGCTGTCAGCTTCCTCACCTGGAATACTGTGTCCAGTTCTGGGCACCACAGTTCAAGAAGGATACTGACAAGCTGGAACGTGTCCAGAGGAGGGCAACCAAAATGGTCAAAGGCCTGGAAACAATGCCTTATGAGGAACGGCTTAGGGAGCTGGGTATGTTTAGCCTGGAGAAGAGAAGGTTAAGGGGTGATATGATAGCCATGTTCAAATATATAAAAGGATGTCCTATAGAGGAGGGAGAAAGGTTGTTTTCTGCTGCTCCAGAGAAGAAGAAGAAGAAGAAGAGTTTGGATTTGATATCCCGCTTTATCACTACCCGAAGGAGTCTCAAAGCGGTTAACATTCTCCTTTCCCTTCCTCCCCCACAACAAACACTCTGTGAGGTGAGTGGGGCTGAGAGACTTCAAAGAAGTGTGACTGGCCCAAGGTCACCCAGCAGCTGCATGTGGAGGAGTGGAGACTCGAACCCGGTCTCCCAGATTAGAGTCTACCGCTCTTAACCACTACACCACACTGGCGGACACGGCGCAATGGATTCAAACTACAAGAAAGAAGATTCCACCTAAACATTAGGAAGAACTTCCTGACAGTAAGAGCTGTTCGACAGTGGAATTTGCTGCCAAGGAGTGTGGTGGAGTCTCCTTCTTTGGAGGTCTTTAAGCAGAGGCTTGACAGCCACCTGTCAGGAATGCTTTGATGGTGTTTCCTGCTTGGCAGGGGGTTGGACTGGATGGCCCTTGTGGTCTCTTCCAACTCTATGATTCCTCCTTAGCCTCAGTGAAGAACTCAGCAGAGAGCAGGAGGAAGATGAAACTAGAATTCATTGGTTTTGCCTGTCATTGGTTCTGTTTTCATGTACCTTTGGTTTCCCTGCCTTCATCCTACTGGCCCAATGGGCCCCAACCACCACTGGCCCAAGGTCTAGCTAGTCTAACATTCACGGAAATAAATCTACCAACCAGCAGGGAAACCTGTGGCCCATCCCAGTTCCTGCCCATAGGACTGAGAATTCTGATTTGAGGTTGATGCTGTGAAACTGGAAGCACGGTGGCCTTTCTTGCAGAACAATTTTGCCTTTGGTTCTGCCCATGATTGGTTCCGGCTCTGCCTACTGCCAGCATGCAGGCCCTGACAGATTGCCACCCCGCAAAGGAATAATGCCCTCAGCAGAAAAGAAAAGTTGTCCACTCATTGCCTAACTGCAAAAAAATTGCAAGGCCGCCAAAAGGTTCTTGTTGCCAGATCCTAAAAAGAAGGCAGACCACACTGCTTCAATTACTCTGGGCCCAGACTATGGGCGTAGCCAAGGGGGACAGGGGGCAGCTCCACCCCATCAAGTAAAATAATAATAATAATAAACTTAATAACCAATCACATAGCAGATAGCTCAGTTCTGTCCCCCAACATTGAGCCTGCCCCCCCCATATAAATCCTGGCTACGCCCATGGCCCAGACCACCCATTGCCACCTGTCCCCAGAAAAACACGATTGTCCTTTTTGGGAGAAAGGTGTCCCCTGTCCTGTTTGGACTTCAAATATTTTCATGTATTCAAGCTAATCCTCATCCTCAAAACTTTGTGGGCAGAGGGTGGGGCTGGGGGAGGAGTTTGAGGCAGAGTTTTTGCGCATGCAGAGGGTGGGGCGCAGAGAGCAAGAGAGGGAGTTTGCGATGCATGGGTTGGCTATGGTGTAGTCTGGGGGGGGGTAGCAGGGGGGAGAGCAAGAGAGGGGTTTTGCATGGGCCTGGTGGGGAGAAAGAGTTTTTGGGTTATCTCCTGCTTGGACTACTGCAATGCGCTCTACATGGGGCTACCTTTGAAGGTGACCCGGAAACTGCAATTAATCCAGAATGCGGCAGCTAGACTGGTGACTAGGTGTGGCTGTCGGGACCACATAACACCGGTCCTGAGAGATCTACATTGGCTCCCAGTACGTTTCCGAGCACAATTCAAAGTGTTGGTGCTGACCTTTAAAGCCCTAAACGGCCTTGGTCCTGAAGGAGCGTCTCCATCCCCACCGTTCAGCCCGGACACTGAGGTCCAGCGCCGAGGGCCTTCTGGCGGTTCCCTCACTGCGAGAAGCAAAGCTACAGGGAACCAGGCAGAGGGCCTTCTCGGTAGTGGCGCCCACCCTGTGGAACGCCCTCCCATCAGAGGTTAAAAGGATCAACAACTACATGACATTTAGAAAACACCTGAAGGTAGCCCTGTTCAGGGAAGTTTTTAATCTGTGATGTGTTAATGTATTTTAATGTTTGCTGGAAGCCGCCCAAAGTGGCTGGGGAGACCCGGCCAGATGGGCGGGGTACAAATAATAAATTATTATTATTATTATTATTATTATTATTATTATTATTATTATTTTGTGCGGGCAGAAGTGGGTGGGCTGGAGACAGAGACTTGGTTTCTGAGAGCAAAGAGAGGGGGTTTACAGATAGCTGGTCTGTCTATCCGGTGTAGAGTGGGGGGCAGGTAAAGTAATTTTTAGCCCCTAATCCTCCCCGGACTGTCCCATATTTTGCTCGACCAAAGGTGGCACCCCTAATTGGCAAGTACCGGTACCAACACTTTGAATTCAGCGGAGAAAACTGATCAGAAATCAGTAGAGCTCATACAAAACAGGTGTTCAGTGTTCCCCGAGGCAAATTCTGGAGATTAATCAGGCTGCCAGTTTTTGAACCAACTGCAGATTCCAATCAGCCTCCAGCAACAGGCCACAGAGAGTGCACTGTAAAAGGAACCAGGCTTCCTGAGCAGCCCAACTGAACATTGAAAGCCATCATGCCAGACATCCTGGTCCCCAAGGGAACGAAACTTACCTTGGGTACCAGGGTGGGCATGTAGGATTCAGCACTGGCTCCTTTCTCGGTACACAGATTCTCTTGGTATTGTGGGGTCAAACTACATGACCCCCAGGCTGTGTTCACGTTCCTGATTAATGAGCATTCACTGCTCCTGCAGTGCTGGATTTTTGTTCCGTATTCACACCACGCTATCCAGAATGCATATGTATCCTTTATTTATAGTTATAAGATGCTACGACTCTGGGGTTGTGGCGCTCATCTCTCTTTATTTGACAATAAAGATTATCTTATAACTTATCTTATCTTATTGGCCGAGGGAGCCTTTGTACAGCTTCCGGGTCATGTGGCCAGCATGACTAAGCCGCTTCTGGCGAACCAGAGCAGCGCACGGAAATGCCGTTTACCTTCCCGCTGGAGTGGTACCTATTTATCTACTTGCACTTTGACGTGCTTTCAAACTGCTAGGTTGGCAGGAGCAGGGACCGAGCAACGGGAGCTCACCCCGTCGCGGGGATTCGAACCGCTGACCTTCTGATCGGCAAGCCCTAGGCTCTTTGGTTTAACCCACAGCGCCCCCCGTGCCCCCTATGCTACTGTTTAGTATACCGGTACTTATTTAGATGTACCCTTTACCACAGATTTTCATGTGAATTGTGTGTGATGTTTTTAAATCACAGGTTGCTGGAGAAAAGGGATGGAACACACCTGTCAGTGAAGAAAAGCAACAGTGGCATGGATCAGAAACAGACTGGTATATCCACAAAGGGGATTTAATCTAGCTGTTGAAGGAATCTTCTGAACGAGCATAGTTTTTCTTAAAAGCAACAGCCCAGAAATACTGCATATGGAGCGGGAGCAGAATTTACGAACAGCGATTGCAGGTTTATGGCTACATGCTTACCTAAGGGCAAAATGTGTTTTGCTTTTACCCATGATAATCAAGAGCACAGATGATGCAAAGGAAGGTCCGTGAATGTTGATTCAGTGTTGATTTGTGTGAGGCAAGAGAGTGTGAACTATGCTCAAGCCCAGTGGGTCACATGGGAGGTGACACGCAGACTCCGAAAGAGCCTCTCGCTGCATCTGGCGATGTTGGCAGGGAGAAGAGGGCTGGGTGAGCACGAAAGGTCAGCTGCAAGGAAGAGTGGCAGGACACAGAGGTTGCCAAGAAGAAGGGTGAAGTGGGGCAGCCGAAGACTGGGGTGTGAATAACAGGCAAGGAATTGTTTTGGCAGCAAACTCTTGGAGAGGCAGGAAGGAAACCAGTTTTTTATTTTTTGGTCCCTGGACTTCCTCTTTTCCTTAGCATGCAACTTTCACAAAAAGGTATTAATAAATAAATAAACTTTGTGGTACCCCCCTGGGGACTATTGTAGCATCTCCATTTGTTTGTTTGTTTGTTTTGGAAGGCAACAATTAGCCAGACATTCCCCCCAAAATTTACTGCAGTTTTTCCCTACCTAGAGCACATTTAAAGGTACATCTCTGAAACCCAGTTGGCATAAGGGTCTGGGGCTATAACTACTGGTATCATGCCCAGTTATGGCTCCAGAAGATTCAAAATGACTGGAAGAAGCCCACAATGTATTGAGATAATTTGCAGAGCTCTATGGGAAAGGTGCAGAATATGTTATGCAAATTTTATTTATGTATTCGTTTAATATGCTGTATTTTATCATAAACCCAAAACTGGTTTCCCTATAAGAACATCAATAAATAATCATACAATACAATTAAAACATAACATGTGATTTTATTTACTAGAGACTTGTGTATGCCACTTTTTATCATAAAGAATACAAAATGGTTTCCATACAAGAACAGCAATAAAACATCATAGAATACAATTAAAACCTAATATGACATTTTTAAAAATGTGCATAATGCATATGGAATAAATCTTGTATTCTGGAGTTCACATAAGGGGGAGAAAAAGCCTAGAGTCCCAAGGCTTGGTCTATTTCTCCATTTATCAGAAACTATGCAACTGTCAGACACTGCAGTATTTGCTAGGACAAAACGTCACCCACTCCTTTCCTTTTCTACCAACAATAACACTCACACTACTTTACCGCTATCTGTGTGCCCAATTTTCCCTCCATGTAATGCTGTTGCCTGGGCATTTCAGAATAATTTCTTTTTAAACAATGACAAGTACGTGTCTTTCCATAAGAAATCATTATATTTTCCTTAATCAGCAGCACTGAGGAAAAAATGTGAAATGAAAACAAAATTAACATGTCTAGCTATATAACAGAGGAGGTCTCAATAAATTAACTAGGGAAATAATATTCTTGTAAGCTATATAACTTTTTAATTTTTGCTCAATATTCAGCTCCCTGTGGGCGACTGGTTCCCATGACTGAGAAATTGGACAAACGTCTGCCCTGGATGGGGTTGCATTCCCCTGAAGGCCCAGTCTGGGGCTGCCTCTGGGTCCAGCTCTGTCACCCGAGGCCCAGGGCACAGCTGTCAACTTTCGGATTTGAAAATAAGGGATTTTCCCAAACTTTCGGATTTGAAAATAAGGGATGCCGCGAGGGCGGTGCAATGGCACCAAGTAGCCTCGCCACCCTGCGCTCCAGAGGCTGCGCGCAAACGGGTGAGCGAAAGAGCGAGTGTGTAGACAGCAGGCAAGCTGTCTGTCTGGTTGGGCGTGAGGGTCTGGCTGCACAAGGCATGCAAGCTCCGCCCCCAGTCGGTCTCAGACTCCTTATTGGCAGCCGAGCAACGCAGCTGAGGAGCCTCCCTGGCCGGCAGGGAGGGAGAGGAGCTGCTTCCTTTGAAATCCGGGAATTTTAAGGGATGTCAACAATCCCTTTGGGATAGCAGCAGGAAACGGCATTGGAATAAGGGAGTTTCCCGCCAAAAAAGGGAGGGTTGACAGCTATGGCCCAGGGAGCCCCAGTGGGTAGCAGCGCCTTTGGCCAGCTGCCACTGGTCCGGGAAAGCTGGACCACAGTAGTTCAGACATTGGTGACTTCAAGAATGGATTAGTGCAATGCACTCTAGGAGAGGCTTCGCTTGCACACGATTCAAAAGTTGCAGTCAATGCTGAATGTTGCAGCATTGCTGGCAGGAGTGAGGCCTTATAACATAGAATCATAGAATCATAGAGTTGGAAGAGACCACAAGGGCCATCCAGTCCAACCCCCTGCCAAGCAGGAAACACAATCAAAGCATTCCTGACAGGTGGCTGTCAAGCCTCTGCTTAAAGACCTCCAAAGAAGGAGACTCCACCACACTCCTTGGCAGCAAATTCCACTGTCGAACAGCTCTTACTGTCAGGAAGTTCCTTCTAATGTTTAGGTGGAATCTTCTTTCTTGTAGTTTGAATCCATTGCTCCGTGTCCTCTTCTCAGGAGCAGCAGAAAACAACTTTGCTCCTTCCTCTATATGACATCCTTTTATATATTTGAACATGGCTATCATATCACCCCTTAACCTTCTCTTCTCCAGGCTAAACATACCCAGCTCCCTAAGCCGTTCCTCATAAGGCATCGTTTCCAGGCCTTTGACCATTTTGGTTGCCCTCCTCTGGACACGTTCCAGCTTGTCAGTATCCTTCTTGAACTGTGGTGCCCAGAACTGGACACAGTATTCTAGGTGAGGTCTGACCAGAGCGGAATACAGTGGTACTTCCCTTGATCTAGATGTCAGCATATAACATGTCTTCTCAGAGATCTGCAGCGGTTGCCCATACAGGCCAAGTTCAAGGTGCTTCTACTAGTATATAAAGCCCTTGGGACCAGTTTACTTGTGGGATCGCCTGACCCCATATTATTACCTCTCACTCGGCCACTTCAATCTGCGGAAAAGGAGCCACATAATGCTTGTTGTGCACTTGTAATAAAACCCTTTAGTGTGGCAGCACCTTCTCTGTACACTTTCTGCACCTGCTTAAAACATTTTTGGTTTAAGCAAGCCTGTTTGGATAGGTAGAAGTTCCATTTGTTTTGTCCCTTTTGAACTAATGTCCATTTTAAATCATATCTGGAATATTTCTAAATAATTACTTTTAACTTTTTTATCAATATTTGTAGGGCTTTCTTTTACATATTTTTGAACTGCTTCAATTCTTCTTACAATCAAGTGTTTTTTTAAACAAATAAGGGGTTAACATAATAAGAAATAAGTACAAATAAATGTCTATGTCTGTAGTTGTGATCGGTTTGGAAGCCGATGGAAAGATGGAGGTCATGTTGCTGCTACGGCAGAAGTTTGCAGCCAAGAAGTTCTGCTTGTCTGTGCAGGGCAGCCTTGCTGGATCATGGCCAATACCTCAGAGATACAACACAGGTACATTAAATAGCAGTGAAAAGCAGGTCTTCTTGAAAGAACTGAAAGATGAGTCATATCCCCTGAATTCATATGAAAAGTGAATCTAATAGCAATTACCAGGGTGTGAATTGTTTTCCCTTAATTACCTGACAGTTTTGACAGATCTTTGATTTGTGTCCTTAAGCTGTCTATCTTCCAACATTAAAGTTAATTCTGCAATTAATTCAATCTTAATAGTAACCTCTGAAATGCTTATATGTGGCCTATGAGTTAATGGGGTTCTCACTAAAACAATACAGGAATTTTTAGAAGAAACACTTTTACAAAACAAGATCAGAATTGGGCTTCAAGGGTTTGCCTCTCGTTTTGCAAATGGCATTTTGGCAATCACTTCTGCTTCCAAATTTGCTGTTGCAAATGGCACCATTGACATGTATTTTCCTCTTAGAACTTCAGTAGACTTATTCACTGACACACATTGATCTGAGACATGTTTTGCCATGATCTCTGTGGACGCACTAAACATATGCTCAACACTATCAGCTTCTCATCCATCTGTTGTAGGGCAGCAGTGGGGCCTGAATGCAATCCTGTTCTCCAGCATCTAAGCAGACATATTGCCCCTAACTAAACCCTAGTGGTCTATAAAGATCTTTTTGTGCAATCTGTATGATCAGATTAATCAAAACTGGGATCAAAACAGTGAAATGGTCTAATAATGCATGGTTTCAGCAGCTTATGGTACCTGTGAAAGTTGTCAGTATCACACACACAGCCAGCTACCTTTAATCTATCCAACCAAAGGTAGATGACACACAAACTTTTGGGCATAATGCTTTTGGCCATTACATCATGAAGGGATTAGCAGTGACTCTCTTTTTAGTGCTCTTAGTCTAGAATGGGAGTAAGTATGCATGATCTTGTATTATTGTGAATACAATGCCCCAGAATGAACTTTCCTCCTGATGATTCCTTGTGAATGCTTGTCCCTATATTTCCTCAACTATCTACTGAAGAACAAGAGAAATAGAAAAGGACCATTTTGCAGTTGAATATATCCTGACCCCATAGAGATGCCCTGAAAGGCTTGATTCCTACCCAGCTTAGAGATACCCTCTTCCCATCACAGCCTTCAAGGAAAACCTAAATGAGCTTCTTGATAAGAAGAAGAAGAGTTTGGATTTGATATCCCACTTTCTCACTACCCAAAGGAGTCTCAAAGCGGCTCACATTCTCATTTCCCTTGCTCCCCCACAACAAACACTCTGTGAGGTGAGTGGGGCTGAGAGACTTCAAAGAAGTGTGACTAGCCCAAGGTCACCCAGCAGCTGCATGTGGAGGAGTGGAGACGCGAACCCGATTCACCAGATTACGAGTCTACCGCTCTTAACCATTACACCACACAGGCTATACTATACTATACTATACTATACTATACTATACTATACTATACTATACTATACTATACTATACTATGCCAAGTTCAAAGGACAAGGGAATGCAAGGGGGCACCATGGGGTGCTTTTCTCACAGCTATAGGAAGTCATTCTTTTAGAGGTTCATCAACTTGATCCTGTAGCATAGGCTGCCTTTTACCAACCGGGAGTGAGGCAATTTTACAATTTAACTAGTTTTTTTGTAGATTTTCACTAGATATATTTAAAAGCATCATGTTGTCCCTCCCGGAGGATGGGGATGGGAAAAGACCAATAGATCAACTCACCTGTGACTTTCTCTATGGGACAATGATTTGATAATTCTTCCTTATTAACTTGATGAGCATTTTTTCAGCATAAAGAACAACATTGAGACTCTGAACATAGCAGAGGAACACCTTAGCTCTCTACCACATTTACAGCTAACAGCATTGTCAATGTATGTTCAGTATGTTGAGAAGCTCCCTGTTGATAACAACAGAAAACCTACAAAAATGTCCATTCTATCAGGATTTTTTTAAAAAAATGTTTTCCAAAAGAAAGATGATTGCTTCCTCGAATGTGCAAATAGCTGAGATAAGAAGAGGTGGGGAGGAACCACAACAGGTATGTTCATGCCCATGAGACCTGTGACAATCGGAAACAGAAATCTGTGTTGGTCTTAATTCTCAGGACAGTAGCTATTTGCACCCGTGGCAACTTCAATCCTTTATTAGCACTCTGGAACTCTTTTTCCAATTCTGAATTGCTATTACTCTTTTTCTTTTAGAACAACAAGAAACGGGAAAACTGACTTTATTACAAATGAGTGACTCTCAGTGATCCCCCCCCCCTTAGTTGGAGAGCTAAGCACATAGAATTGTAGATTTGGAAGAGACCACCATCTAATTCCATTCCAACCCCCTGCAATGCAGGAATATTTTGCCCAAACCCACAACCCTGAGATTAAGAATCTCATGCTCTGCCAACTGAGCCACGTGTTTAATTCTTCATTTGAAAGGAATGACGCTTCAGTGCTTAATTTTAGCTGGATTGTGCCCATTGTTTTGTTGCATTTATGTAGCTGTTTAATATTTCGAGATTACCTCCCCATTAGGAGAGACTCCTATAGAATCATAGAATCATAGAGTTGGAAGAGACCACAAGGGCCATCCAGTCCAACCCCCTGCCAAGCAGGAACACCATCAAAGCATTCTTGACAGATGGCTGTCAAGCCTCTGCTTAAAGACCTCCAAAGAAGGAGACTCCACCACCCTCCTTGGCAGCAAATTCCACTGTCGAACAGCTCTTACTGTCAGGAAGTTCTTCCTAATGTTTAGGTGGAATCTTCTTTCTTGTAGTTTGAATCCATTGCTCCGTGTCCGCTTTTCTGGAGCAGCAGAAAAGCAGCACTCTTCCTATTCTGAAGAGTGTGGGCTGTGTCGTATGAGGCACCAGTGAAAGGGAAGCGTTGCTTGAAATCAGGTGGAGGACCCTTGAACTCATTTAGTGCAAGGTTTGCCAAACATCAGGCAACTATGCCTCCAACTGTGATGCCCACATTATCTGGTAGATCCTCCCACAAACCTCCTGGAAAGAGTTTGCAGGAGATACTCTCCTCCTCCTCCTCCTCCTCGCAGCCCAGTGTAAGATGTTTCTGCCTGAGATGCCTTCTGCTCACACAACATTGGACACAAGCTCCTATTTGCGTGTCGAGGTCCCCAAACCACCCCTCAAATGAAACACACTTCAGACAGAAATTTAAGTTTAAGGTTTTTGGCATGATTTTGGCCACAACTTTATTAAAATACAAAATATGTGAGGGGTTGCTTAGGCATTGGTTCAGACTATCTGTCCTGCTGGGGAAAGAACTGACATTTGTCAGTAAAGGGAAAACACTTTGGGGAGAGAATGGGAGCCGGGGGTCGGACCCTCGCCTCTCCCCTAATGCTCTCAGGGGCTCTTGTGTGGCCCCTGGATTCCTTTAAAGGAATTCCCCACGCAGCAGCAGCATTGGAGGAGCAGCCACAGTCAATCCTGACCCCTCCACCAACCAAATTAATAACCAATGCCTAACCGCCAACCTTACAAGTTGTGATTACCGGTAATTGCTACGCAGTAGGCGAAAACCAAATGGCACCAGCCAATCAGCCAAATGGAAAAAAATTCCTACCAGGCCCCTGCCCCAAAAGCAGACGACCCCATGACAGGCATAGCAAGGTCAAACACAGAGGCCTAATAAAGGGAAGGGGGGGCGGGAGATCCGATGCACGCAGCAAAGAGGAATATCACGCTGCGAGCCAAGCAGTATATAGTCGCTGGGCTGTCCATCAACAAATTGCAACATAGAAATCTCCCCAACGACACCCAGGACCCAATCACAGCAGTGGCCATCTATACGATCCCGCCCAGCAACAGAGGGGTGACTTGCTGGCCCCCATCGCAACACATGCTCTCCATGAAGGAGAACCCGCTTTCTTCTTCCCTGTGGTAGAAAATGGCCAGCTGATTCACACATGTGAGAGAGCACACATGGGAGCATCTCCTGCATGAGGCACTTGCCACATGGAACAGTAATGCAAGATCACGACTGCAGTACACAAAAATATTAGTGAGCCTCTTTCTGATCCTGGACTGCTATTTCTCTATTATCAAGGGTATGGGGGTCTATGGAACCCCCTGCCCTGAGAACCTTCATTAATTTTGTCAATGCTCTTTTGCTTCCTTCCATATTCCTCAGAGTTTTTGCCTTGGCAGAAAACCATGAACTTCGAAGTGAAATTCCAACGAATTGCTAAAGGTGTCATTTAACCGAAGAGTCAGCAGATGGCACTGCACTCGTGATGAAATTCTGCATATATGATATATTTAAAAGCAGGATTAGAAATCCTTGCTGTCTTTCACAGGCCTCTTTGCCTTTCAACTAAGAGCTCCTTCCTTCCTTTGCCCTTCACTCCCTCTTGACAAAGTTATCTTCTTGCCCATCTTTCCTTCTTCCCCCTTCATCCTGCCGTCTGCTCAGTCCAAATCCACATGAGATACATCCCACGCCCCCCATACCCCCACCTCCCAACATATTTCCTCATACCACGCATTCATTTTGAGCCCACACTCCACCCCACACAACCAACTAAACAAAAATGACAGGATAATGATGATAGAACAGAGCTTCTAGGCAAGAGAATAATGACATTGCTATAATTGTAATTTTATCCTAAATTCAATAAAGAGGTGGACTCGGTACAAAAGAAGAAGAGGAGAGATAAACAGCTACCTTTCCTTTTTTGCATTTCATCTCTACAACCGATGGTTTGTTTTTTTAATGCCCCAAACCTACAGCCCTGGCTGTCCATGTTTAATCAGAAGAAAGTCCCAGTTTGTTCCCTGTGACCTACTTATGTGTAATTGTGCACAAAGGCTGTAGCCTTAAACTATGTGTTGCTGTAGAAGCAGGAAAGTGATTTTCTCCAGAATTTTAATTCCTTCTTGAAAGTCCAACACCAGTGCTTTCTGAAAACAACAACAACATGTTTCTAGCCCACATTATATTAATATTAAGTTTCAGAACATGAGGGCAGTGTGCGAAAGACAGAGGCACGCAGGACTGGTTTCACTTACAGTGTGATACTCTCCCAATTCCCTGAACCAATGATATAATTTTAAGGGTCAGAATAAAGATCCCAGCAAGGCAAGCCCAAGACATTTTGCTGTATGAGGCAAAGGATAAAATGATGATCCACATGCAGAAAGTGGCTGGATTGAAAGTTAAGTCTTACTCCAGTACTGACAACAGGACAGCATCCTCCACCACATCCTGGGGAACCAGGCGACCTTCGGGGGCCCAGAGCATCGTCCTACAATGGAGGGGAATGGCTTGGGGGCTCAGGAGGAAAGGCAGGAGGGCTGCCATGGCTGCGCTGCTTCTCCCGCCTCTGCAACTTGAGGAAGCCCATCATAGTGGCAGTATTTGGAGTTAATAAGAGCATTGCCAACCTGATACACAGGAGGTACTCAGTGCTAAGTTTGCTCATTCATGTACTGTACATAATCAATGCTAAGAGGTTCATTAACTTCAGTGGGTCTACGCTGAGCAATAGGTCATTTGAATCCCACCCTTGGTACCTGCACAGTGCTAGCATTAAAGTTGTATGAGTCTGTCCCATTCCGCGTCAGAATCCCATTGCTCAATGGCAGAGCACACGCTTTTCCATACAAAAGACCCCAGATTCAGTCCTTGATTTATCTAAGCAAACCTGGGAAAGCTCTCATCTGAAGGACACATGGACAGTGGCGAAGCTGCATGCTCCGCTACCGGGGGTGGAGAGCAGGCGGGGGCGTGGCTGGCACCCCCGGGGGGCGTGGTGTGCATCCTGGGGGCGTGGCACATGTTCTGGGGGCGTGGCCACTGCCTGTGGGGGTGTGGCGCCCAGCGCATTGGGGGGTGTACGGTGTGTGTCCGGGGGGGCCGCCGCGATGGCACCTTACTGGAATACTGGTGCCGGGGGCGGTCCGCTCCCTCCGCACTCCCGTTCCTCCGCCAGTCCACATGGAGAGCCTCTGGCAGTCAGAATAGGAAATACTGAACTAGATTTGGCATACGGCCTACTTGTCCAATGTGCTTTCCATTTGCTGTCCTTTCTCTGTCCCTTCCCTTTGCGCGTGTGGCTGTTAGTGCAGTGTGAGTGGGGTGCGGGGAGGCTTTGCAACCCTTTTCAGTGCTATCCAGGCAAAACGAAGAATCCATAAGGGTGACTAAGCTTTTTAAAAACAAGCCTCCTTAATTTGCAGTCAAACTGCTTTATAATTAGTCACTTTGGCGTAATTAATTGTTCATCTTATCCACTTAACTCAGCCTTACTGTTCATTGTTCATGAGGCTTTACCAGTCAGTGCCATATTGAATCAGTTAATTAAAATGCAGAAGCAGAAATCTAACCCAAATTTCTGTTTGGCGAATGAAAGTGGGAGCGCTGACACTTCATGCAAAGGATAGTTACATAATTTATCTTAGTTACCGAAAGTTTATGGAAACTTACAAAGCACACCTGCTTCACAAATAAAGCGTGCTAACTGGGAGTTGGGAGAGCAGGACAGCTCTTTTGGGCGTCAGGCAAGTAGCCTAGCAAAGGCTCACCCACATGTGACATTTCCTCCTTCGCTGGAAAGACATCTTGCCATTTGCATCTTTGAAAGACTTCCTAGGGCCATTTCCACCCGGTGCATGTAGCGAAAAATACAGCGGACAGACTTCCCCATTTTGTGACTTTTTTTTTAACACACTGACACTGACAGTACATAGAAAAATTTAGGGGGAAAAAAATCAAAAAGAAAATCAAAATATCCAATCCATCATTGACATTATTATTCACAATTCATCTTATTTCTCATCCATTAAAGACGGAGACAGGTACAGCAGGTAAGCAGAGACACTAGACAGAACACACAATCTCTCGGGTAAACAAAAAACCTGCCAAAACATTTATAATTTTTGCATATAGCAAAACAACACGAGAGAGGAGGCTCAGGAATACAGATGTGGATACAGAGAAGGGTGCAGTATTTAATTAACATCAACTCTAGCACCTAATTGCCAACATTGTGATTCTGTTATTCCAATAAGATATACGTATATACTCGAGTATAAGCCGACCCGAATATAAGCTGAGGCACCCAATTTTACCACAAAAAACCTGGGAAAGCTTCATAGGAGCCACTCCCTGCCTCACTCGAGTATAAGCCGAGGGCGGCTTTTTCAGCACAAAAAATGTGCTGAAAAACTAAGCTTATACTCGAGTATATAGGGTATATTTATTTCTACCAGCATTCTAACAGAACTGTTTTAGTTTTTTCACGCTCACCAAAGTTTCTTGCCAAACACTTCGTGTCTTCTAGTGAAAAGCGTTGGGTCCCCCCCCCCCCAATTCTTAGCTACTACAGTACTCACTATAATTATAATATCACTATCTACCATTTCAGGAAATTAAGCACCCCAAGTCCCACCCTCCAATAACATCCTTTTACTGACTTTTTTTTCTAAATATGTGTATGCCTTATTGACATACAGTGGTACCTCAGGTTACAGACGCTTCAGGTTACAGACTCCTCTAACCCAGAAATATTACCTCGGGTTAAGAACTTTGCTTCAGGATGAGAACAGAAATCGCGAGGTGGCGGCACAGCGGCAGCGGGAGGCCCCATTAGCTAAAGTGGTACCTCAGGTTAAGAACAGTTTCAGGTTAAGAATGGACCTCCAGAACAAATTAAGTTCTTAACCTGAGGTTCCACTGTATTACGGTACTTTTTAATAATTTCTTCTAAGTCTGCAAGCATCTGTGGCACTCAGTGCTCCAAAATTTCAGTCATACTCACAGGAGCTTTTATCCAGACTTTCCATTGACAGACACATTAAACAGGGAACAAGGAAACCACACACTGCAAGGCGACAGATGCAATCTCCTAAAGTTCCTTCGTAATGCATCCCAAGGTAACAATGTACATCACCAAAGAACAATGGGTGGACATGTGTCAAAAATTCAGCAAAGATTTTCTTGTTGTCTTTATCTCGATTACCCATTACTTTGCTTGTGTAGTGCCTTGCCCTGGGCCCAGCCCTGAAGTAAGCTTTGGCAATCATCTTTGGTGTCGTGGTATTTGGACAACCATGCCCTCACTTGGGGACTCGGTAAGTCAGAAAGCAGCAATGACGCCATTAGGTAGCGGAATCTAGAGACAATGTTTTCTCACCAGACCTTGCTCAAGGAATGCTAAGGTGCTTGAGAGGTCTGGAAGGTTGCAACACAAGAACGGGGCCTTCTCTGCAGTGGCCCCATGGAAGTTTGCCTGGTGCCTTCGTTATACAACGTTAGGCACCAGGCAAAAACATTCCTTTTTAACCAGGTCTTTGTTTGATCTTATTGACACCCAACACCCTTTTATAATGTGGTTCTTTTGGGGTTTTTTTATTGGGTTTTTTTGTTGTTGTTAAAATGCAAGACCTCATAGTGGACCCTTGAATAAGGCAAAAACATCTATTACTCAGAGGCTTCTCGATATCGAACTACAAAAAGAAGATGCCTTACTTCCTGAGAATTACAGGTGTCTAAAATCTTGGCCCAGCTTTTCAGCTGCCCCTTATTTATCTAATATTACTTATGAATCTTACAGATGGGCTTTTTCCAGAGCCCGATTTGAGGCACTGCCTACAGCTGTACTACACGGCAAATTCCTGCGGGTACCAATCCACGAGCGCCTATGTCCATGCATGACCAATAAGGTGGAATCTGTTACTCACATTCTTCTATTCTGTGAACTTTACAGTGAAGAACGGTCTCGACTTATATTACCCCTTTTATCAAAATTTAAACCCTTGCAATATTATCTGGAATTTATTCCCGAAATCCTACGCAAATTCCTTTCGGAAGACTCTTTGAGCTCAGTATCCTATGCTGTGGCCAAGTTTTGCACCTTAGCCATCAAAAAACGTAAATCGCTTCTACTGGGAAATATACTATAAATTTCTTTTGCGCCATTGGTTTTGTCTTTTTTCTTTTATTCTAATCTTTAGGATTTTGACGCCTTGTAGCGATATTCTGATCGCTGGTTTGGAATTATACTGTATTATATTGCTGGCTTTTGCTGTAATAAACTGAGTTGAGTTGAGTTTTTGGTTTGATTTTATATGTTGTGGTCTTGTTTGTGAACCGCCCTGAGACCTCTGGGTATAGGGCGGTGTATAAATTGAATAAACAACAACAACAACAACAACAACAACAACCCCTATTTCTGCAACCATGGCTCAATGTCCCTGAAGGCCAACCTTTCTTCTTTAGCTGTGCACTCACAAGCTCCTGAAGCTTGGCAAATGTCAGTGGTAAGTCACACTCTCTTTGTACTGCTCCAATCATGTCTTGCTTAAAGTCTTCCCACAGGCATCTGGTTGGCACCTGTGAGAACACGATGCTGGACTAGATGGGCCATTGATAGTTACATGCTACTTCTCATTTTTTCAGATGCCAAGGAGTGGGGGGGGGGAGGACCTCAGGTTTTTAATTTGGAGAACAGGGATAAGTAGCAGAAGCAGCTTCTTCTTCTTTTTCTTTTTTACAATCTATTTATTGAATTTTCCAATACAAATCACAGCAAATCACATTGAAATTGTTCCCAATTACATTTCAAATTACAATCCAAATTAATTATACAAATCCCAATTAAAAGAAACATTCCAATTATGCCCAATTATTATAATAAATTTTTTATACAGTGGGACATCGACTTACGAAGATAATGCGTTCTGACACGATCTTTGGTAGTCGAAAACACTCGTAAGTCGAGTCCCCATAGGGATGCATTGAGCGAAAAAAATTCGTAAGTCGAAAAAATCCTATTCAAAAATTCGTAAGTCGAAAAAATCCTATTCAAAGCGGCCGCGACTTCCTTTCGGAAGTCGAAAAATTCGGTTGCGGCGGCCATTTTTTTTCTTCCGGAAGTCATTCGGAAGTCGAAAAACACGTAAGTCGAGTCACTCGTAAGTCGAGGTCCCACTGTATATGGACTTCCCATGCCTCAGACGCCGGAGCTTCCCTGATCACCTCCATCGATTGCTTTTCAAAATTCTTTCCAATATTTCCACAGCCGCTGATATATGCCAGCAAGCAGGCTAAATTATAATAAACAATGTCTCTGTGTGGATGAGGTCGATCTTCTTGATTCCAAATGCCACATTCCGACCATCGCCATCTTCTCGTCCTGTTGTTCACCAAACTTCTTCATGCTGCTACTCTCCCCCGCTTGCTTTGCACGTACCCCTTTCTAGGAGTGCCAGTCTCTAATATAAATCAAATTTCAATGAACAACCAGAACTGGCTTCTCCCTATGGAGTAGTGCTCTGCCTCACGGGCTTCCCACACCGATTCAATTCTTGCAGCGCCATTGCTTGCGAAGTCGGAAGTCGGAGGTCCTCCATTACTAATAAATCTTTCAGAGTCTTATTTTTAATTCCACACAGTTTATAAATATAAAATCAGATCTTTTCTGCCAAAATCAATCTCAGTCTTTAAAGTCCGCTTGCTATTTCCAAGTGAAAGTGGTTTTTCGGGGGGGGGGGGGAACAGCTTCAGGATAGATAGATAGATAGATTTATTGTTACGGTCCTCGACCAGCACACACATATATACATAAAAACAATCCAAAATACAATCTAAAATATATACTAGAAATATAAACTTTAACCATTATATAAAATTATTAGATAAAAGGATATCACTACTTTAGAGGATGGGCTACCGCTAATAGTGGCACTGATTCTTCTTTAGCTCTATCCTGGAGTTATATGGATACTGCTAATTAAAACGGACCGAATTTTTATGGCTCTAGTGCAGAATTTAGCTACCTTAGTTGTGACATTAGAGTTAACATCTGAAAGAAGCCATTCTATATAAAAACTGTCCGAACATCCCAGCTTACACAACTCCTGGTGTTTTGGAGGCACATAAAGGGAGATATTTTGTGAGGTGCAGCTTTCCCTGACAGTGCACATCCCAACAATTCGCAGATAAAAGAGGGTCACACTTGTATCATCCTTATTAGCATACCAAGGATCATTGCAAAGAACCTCTTCCCAACCCCACAACCCCATCACACGTTACTGAAGGCAGTCTGCCCTCTACTGAATTAAAAGTCAATAATCCATTTGCATTTCTGGTGAAATATATATGTGGAAAAAACACACGCCCTACCTGCTTATTCAGGGACCCAGGTGGCGCTGTGGGGTAAACAATAGAGCCTAGGGCTTGCTGATCAGAAGGTCAGCGGTTCGAATCCCCACGACGGGGTGAGCTCCCGTTGCTCGGTCCCAGCTCCTGCCCACCTAGCAGTTCGAAAGCACATCAAAGTGCAAGTAGATAAATAGGTACCACTCCGGCGGGAAGGTAAATGGCATTTCAGTGCACTGCTCTGGTTCGCCAGAAGCGGCTTTGTCATGCTGGCCACATGACCCGGAAGCTGTCTGCGGACAAACGCCGTCTCCTCGGCCTATAGAGCGAGATGAGCGCCACAACCCCAGAGTCGGACACGACTGGACCTAATGGTCAGGGGTCCCTTTACCTTTACCTTTACCTGCTTATTCTAATTCTTATTTAGGCAAGGATGTGTCCCAATCCATGTTGTTGGATTCAAGCACCCACCAACCCCCTTCAACGTGGCTTATAGTCAAAAGGCGAGTTGTAGTCCATCAGTATCTGGAAGGTCACATCTTGGCCTTAAAGAGACAGGACAATTATGAGGCTCTGGACCAGTCAACCCAAGGCTGACAAGATTTCAAGAAGATCATTCTACTTCATTAGGGAGAAGAAGAGAAAGTACTGCGCCAGAGTACAAAGCTATCTAGGGACTGCACTGCTCTCACAAGTAAGGTGTCCACTATTATTGTGTAAACATAACCAGGAACCTGGAAAGACAGTGAGGTGTGAAAGTATCTTATTTAGGTTTTTTTGCATCAGGATTGTAGACCTACTAGACCTACAGAGTGGCTGGGGAGACCCGGCCAGAAGGGCGGGGTACAAATAATAATAAATTATTATTATTATTACTACTACTACTACTACTACTGAGCAGGTAATGGTAAGCTGATGTGGGTCTTGCCATGCACAGCTGCAAGATAGAGAATGCCATACATTATAATTGCTGCATGATATTCTGCCAATGCTTCCCTCAACAAACCTGTAATATATCAACATCAGGCACATGAGTACATATATGCATCTTCAACCACCAATGTACATATACCTGGGAAATTTGATTGGCCCAGGGTTCATGTACATGCACGAGCACAAAACTTTATATGCATGTACACCAGTGGTCAGCAACCTTTTTCAGCCGTGGGCCGGTCCACCGTCCCTCAGACCATGTGGTGGGCCGGGCAATTTGGGGGGGGGGGAATGAACGAATTCCTAAGCCCCACAAATAACCCAGAGATGCATCCTATATAATAATCTTGCTGTGTCCCTGCATCCACTTTCTGTGTGTCACGGAAGTGCGCTACTGCGCATGTCGGACAGGGACGCAGGGATTGGACAGCTCTACTGTCCCCCCCCAACAGGGACGCAGGCTGGAAGTCAGCGGCGGCACACGCGCGGTGTCACTTGGGGCAGTGCCGCCGTCTTGCACGGAGCCTCCTCCACCTCCTCCTCCGGCCGCCGCCGAGGAGCGCAGCCTGGCCGCCCTGAGGTTTCTGCTGGGCGGGGGGCGGCGTCGGGGCCGGAGAGCCTTTACTGGAGGCTCCCGCCGAACGCGGCACCACCGTCGTCGTCGTCACCTCCGCGCTCGCTCCGGCCGCACACCTCCGAGGCCTCTTGCGCGCTCTGTGAGCGCCCGAGCCTCCCGCCGACGCCGGCCTCTGGCGCGCCCTGTAATCGCGCGCCCTGTGAGGCTTTAAAGATTTTCTGCCTGTCCTTCCCAGGCCTTTCGCGCGCCCTGTGAGCGCCCGAGCCTCCCACCGACGCCGGCCTCTCGCGTGCCCTGCCATCGCGCGCCGTGTGACCGAGCCTCCCGCCGACGCCGGCCTCTCGCGCGCCCTGCCATCGAGCTGCGGCGCCTGCAGCTGCTGGGGGCCAGAGGCGCCCGAGGAGCCGCCGCCTCTTCCATCCCCTTCTCGGCCCAGCCGAGGAGGGCGAAGAACCGGAGCTGCCGGTGGTTGCAAGAGCAGCGCGTGCTGCTGCTTCTCCTGCGAGCTCTCCCTTCCCTCCCCGGGCTTCTTCCCCCCAGGACGGTCCTCAGAACCAGTCCGATAGGTACGCAGGGCATGTGCCGACCGCTTTCTGCTGCGGCTCGAACCCGGCCCTCCAGGAAAAAGCCACTGGGCCCCGGGCTCTCCTCTCCTCCCTCCAGTCTGGAGGGCGAAGGTGTTTGGCCCGTGGAGCGCTGCCCGCCGCCACCGCTACCGCCCGTTATTAACGGGCTAAATTCACTAGTTTTAAATAAAAGGACACATTCTACTCATGTAAAAACACGCTGATTCCCGGACTGTCCGTGGGCCGGATTGTGTAGGCCTTAGGTTGCCTACCCCTGATGTACACAGACCCTGGCCCAATCAAATGCATGTAAAGATTTGTGTAGATGCAAATTTGTGTACCTACGGGACCGCCTCTCCTGGTATGCCCCACGGAGGACTTTAAGGTCCATAAATAGCAACACTCTAGAGGTCGCGGGCCTTAAGGAAGTTAGATTAGCCTCAACCAGAGCCAGGGCCTTTTCAACACTGGCTCCAACCTGGTGGAACGCTCTGTCTCATGAGACCAGGGCCCTGCAGGATTTGATTTCTTTCTGCAGGAAGACAGAGTTGTTCCGCCTGGCCTTTGGCCTGGATCCAACTTGATCCCCTCCCCCTCTTTCCTTTTCCTTCCGTGATGGAACTCCTATTTGGGGACTTCCCTGGCTTTTTTCTGGCCCACGTAGGACCAGTTTGGATAGTTGGCCTTGGTGAAGATTTGACGCTTTCTTCCCCAACAGTTTTTTATTTGAGTTTCTACTGAGATGAGGCTGCACTTTAATGTTGTATTTTAATTCTGTTTTTAAGTTGTATTTCAATCAATTGTTTTTATGCCTGAGCCCAGTCTTGGCTGGGGAGGGTGGGGTATAAATAAAATGTATTATTATTATTATTATTATTATTATTATTATTATTATTATTATACGTGGTCTAAGGATGGATGAAGCTGTCAATTTGGGTTGCTCCCCCCATCTTATGTTCAGTTTGCCACATTTCTACATCAGTTTGCATTTTTTTTTTTTACACCTCTTCATTTTTGTTGTAGAACTGCATGATACAATTCAGAGAAGTCTGGTTTTCAAAGGGTAGCTGTGTTTCGGTTCACATATGGTGAGTGAGAACCAGCTTCCCCTCCCATGCAACCTGCAATGCATTATGTATTTATACTTTGAAACACTGTTGTTGGCCCTGTGTTTCCAGCACCAGTTGTGATATGTGGGGCTGCTCTCATCCTCAGGCACTCAGAAATAACAGCAATGAGGACATATGGGCAGATAGACTGAAGATGCCAGGAGACAGGCTGGGCAGGGCTATCATACAGTGTCACATTCCTGCCTCATAAGCTTATTCTTCCTCCGCAACTGAAGCATTTAATGCAAACTTGAATCCCTAAAGCTCAACATAAAATATTGATATGAAGGGATTATGCACTTCATACATTACAGTTTCTAAATGATTTTAGCAATAGGTAGCAAAGTGTAATTTTCCAGCAGTAATGCTCCGATTTGTTCTTATTAAAAGTCCTTGTATTAGATTTTCAGAAACAATAACAATTATAGCGGAACATAGAATGAGTCTTATTTTTAAGTGAATTATTATTCCGTTCAGCTTGACTTTGCTGTAGCAATTAGACATATTTAAACTCTTCAGTGCAGTCTCACTGTGGAGACACAGAACTGTTTCGTTACCCTGGTGTTCATCATGTTCCTGGCTTTTGTGGAGGCCGTGTAGCTAATGAACAGCGAATGTGCTGTCACGTATTCATCATAGGTGAGAGCCAGGGACTTGCTGGTGAATTGATGGCCCAACTGCACCGGTTGCCAATTAGTTTCTGGGCCCAATTCAAAGTGCTGGTTTTGAGCCTTAAATGGCCCAGGACCAGAATAACACAAGCCTCTCTCGCTATGAACCTAACTGGACCCTGATATAATAATCTAAGATGCTTCTTCATATTTGTCCTCCACGTGAGGTGGCAACATGAGAATGGGCCTTTTCTGCAGTGGCTCCCTACTTGTGGAATGCAGTCCCCAGGGAGACTCACCTGGAGCCTTTGTTACATATCTTTAGGTGCCAGGCAAAAACTTTCCTCTATAACCAGGCCTTTAGCCTTTATCTGTGGCCTTTTAGAAGTGGGTGGGATGTTTTTAATGTATTTCTCTTTCCTCTTAGTTTTAATGGGTTGCTGTGAGTTTGGGGGTGTTGGTAGGTTCTATGCCCGAGTCTCTTCAATTCCTGAATCCAACAAGGATTCAACTGTTGAAATAGCCAGGCCAGTTTCTTGGTAATGGCCCCATAAGTTGCACCATATACAAAATAACTTTTAAAAAACCCTGTTGCACCAAGCCAACAGGGTAACAGAACGACAAAAGCCAGAGCTGAGAATGTGAGAGCTGAATTAGAATCAGGTTGCAGGCTGAAGCATATGAGAAAGAGATATGCCATTTCTGCTGGAAACCAAGGCTGTGACTGTGGTAGAAGCAATACCCTCTAGCGGTGTTGATGCTGTGAGCCCCTCCATCTTAGGCTCAGGTTGTATATATGTGCAAATAAACCATATATCCTAAAGACACCCTTGTCTTTCGGCCCTCATTCCAAAGAAACTGAAATCTGGGTAAGTGCCTGGAACCCCTGGAAGCTCTCACCACCCAGATATTGGGGCTGGCATGCAACAGTATCTATGTGGGGTTTATTGTCTGTTTGGTTGAAAGTTGCTTTGGTTTCCCTGGGCAAGAAAATGTGACTGACAAATTTAATAAATAGAATAAATAATATTAAAAAAACCCAAATCCGTGGAGAATAGTAGGAATTCCTACTGAGAGCCCAGTTAGCCAGAACATACAGTTGGGAAGACAGTCTCACTGGCGTTCTTCCCTGGTTTATTGCATCCTGTCTTCTTCTAGTGGGGCTTAGACATCAAGCTAGACATGGTGGGCATGACTGGAGTTTGTAGGAGCTCTGACTGTATGGTAGCATAAGAATGTTAGCTAAGACAGGCAGCCCTTTCTCTACCCACTTTGGTTGCTGCAAGCCACTCTTGAATTCCTATACCATTTGGGGCCTTTCACTATCACAACTAAGCCATGTTTTACTGCCTGTGCAACTTTTTCTGAATGCTGTATGGAAAAGCAAATGAACCCGAGATTTAGAGAGTTTGTTAGTAAGCAATTTTTAACCAATTGGGTGGTCTTTTTCTATGCTAGGGGAGGAGAGATGTTTTGAAACTCAGAAGGGCGTATTTTAAAGGTCTAAGCCTGTATTTCCATGCTTTCCTTTGCTGCATGTTTTGCGATTTTAAATCTCTGCTGGAGTTTTCTCACAAAACACTACTTACCCCAAGCATCTGGGGCATCTGGGAATTATCCATTTATCACTAATTCTTCCTTGAACCAACAAATGCGTCTTTGTTGGTTCACTTATTTCTCGATAGCAGCACTTATTTCTGGATAACCATGGTAAGTATAACAAGATAAATATAACACCATCTTCTCTGTTTCTCTCTCCTGAGGCCTGCATATGTACCTACCTTCTTTTCTTTCTTACTTTTCAGTCCCTAGCATAGTTATTTGGAAGTCAGGGCCCATTTCAATTCAATGGGACTTTCTGGAATGGCAGCTTAGGGTTTGCTGCCTCCTTGCCTCAAAGTTCTGGCACTCATAACTCCGTGAGGTATATTTAACAGAGCCGGCTGAACTAGTCTGCTGGCTTTCTGGAATTTTTTACAGGCTTTGATCTTCAGTCAAAGGAAGGAGCACTGAAAGTGGGAAACAGCAAATATTTGAACACTGTATTCCATAGTTACAACCCCACCCAAGCCCCCTAAATAGCTTTCAGCCCCATTGGCAGGAGCGGCCCTTCAGTGAGCAGCTGGAAGAGCATGGGGGAGTCATAAGAGTGTTGCAATCTTTCATTTTCTGATCCAGAAACCCTCCCCAGCCATTCCCAAGAAAGGTATTCCTTTCATGTCATGAATGGTTTAAAAAACAACTGCATTTTCAGTTTGGTTACCAGAGCACATCTTGAGAGCTTGATACTGTCACAGTTCTTCTGAGCTGGATATAATTTTCTTCCACCCCCCTCCACCCGCCCCATCATGCCTGTTGCCCTCCAGGTTTCTAAAACGTGGGACCCCCAGAAGTTCAGAAGTTCCCTGCTTCTGACAGTTGCTCTCCAATTTGTGGAGGGTGACAAGATAATATGACTCTGAAGGGTTTTCTACCTCAGTGACACTGGCTGTGTCACTATCTTGTGTCGCTGTATTGAAACCAAATTCTCAGTACAGTGGTACCTCGCCTAGCGAGTAACTCGCGCAACGTCGTTTTCACCTAACGAGTGACTTCCGGCAAAACAAAATGGCCGCCGGAAACGAATTTCTTCGCCTAGCGAAGAGACGTCGCGGCCGCTTTAAATAGGATTTTTTCGCCGGACGAATTTTTTGATAGGATTTCTTCGACTTGCGGATTTTTCCCCAAGGCATTCCTATGGGGATTCGCCGAACGATGTTTTTCGCCGGACGAAGATCGCGTCGGAACGCATTATCTTCGCTAGGCGAGGTACCACTGTACCTGCAACAATCCCATCAAAAAGTGTATGTTCCCATAATGCTAATCACATTTCGGAGTTTTACTCTCTGGGTGAATGCTCTGCTTTCATTTTTTTTTAAATAAAGGCCTTTATTGTTACAAATTTCACTACACATCCATACATTACAAAAATACACAGACAAGTTACATAGACAAACCACACAAACAAATCATACAACCTCCCCAAAACTCCCCCCACCCCCCTCTATACAGAAATTAAAATTTACTTCCTAAAGTTTTTCCTCATGTTTTCTTATCATATTTTCCTTATTACATTGCGTTCGTTCTTAATACCTTACATTATTTAAATAGTCTATCTGATATCATAGTTAAATTCTATACATATTACTATTCCATTCCTTCCACCTATCTATCACTCTAAGCACAGATCGTCAGTTCCGTTTTCACTCCTTCTTTCCTTAAGTATTCCTCAACATATTTCCATTCTCCTCTAATCTTTTGTTTTGTTATATTTCTAATTGCTGCCGTCATTTTAGCCAAATTCATAAATTCTACCATTTTCAAATGCCACTGTGAATGCTCTTCTTTCAATCAATCAGCAACTGAACCCCTGCCTATAGAAACCCGTATGTCAAAGAGAGAGCATAACTTCCCCCCGCCATATTTGTTTTCTACAAGAAGGAACTTTTATTCATGAGGGAGCATTGGTCCTATGCAAGACTCCCCACTTTCAGTTTAAAGTCAAACAGCCCAGTCACTGGTTGACCACCTTGGAAGAGTTAGCCTGAGTCTATGCACATTTCTAAGAACCTCACAGAAACTATGCTTAGAAGTTGTCATGAAAATGCATGCCACTCCTCCATGAAAATTCAAGGATGGGGAATCCATGACCCTCCAGATGTTGTTGAACATTCAACTCCTATCAGCAACAGCCAGTCAGGGATGCTGTGAGTCCATCAACACTGGGAGGACCACATGTTTCTCATCCCTGATTTAGGTGCTCCATCTCTCAAGCCACCCTGTGCATTTATGAGTTTTTCACCTGCGTCAAGTGGATAGAAAAGGGTGTGCCTGTAAGATTCCCAATGCTTTGAGTCCCCCCCCCGTGTGTGTGTGTGTGTGTGTGTGTGTGTGTGTGTGAGAGAGAGAGAGAGAGAGAGAGAGAGAGAGAGAGAGAGAGAGAGAGAGAGAGAGAGTATGAACTGAAAAGAAGTCCCATCAAACCATCCATGTTCCTGTGGGAGAGGAAGGCAGGCAAAGTCCACCTCAGATCCTCCTCCAGCTGTCGTATTTAGACATCCATCCACTCTGTGGTATTTTACGACCAACTGCCCTGAAGAAAGATCATGGTGAAATTTTATATGTTGGTATTGCTTCTTATGTGTGAGTTTTTCTTAAATATAATTTAATATTACTTGTAATCTGCCTTGGAAAGATTCATATCCAGAAAGGCAGGGTTTAATGATTTAATGATGCCAATAAACAAATATTTCAGGCATATACAACTTTTAAGTCTTCTTTACCTATGTGACATCATTCCATGTAGTTCTCTACAAAGTTAACCAAGTCATCACAGCTCTTTTCTCTCAAACAACAAGAATGAGAGCCCACTCCGCAACATGTTCATACTTGGTATCAAGAAGGTAATTCCTCTATCTAATCGCCAGTGAGGAATGCTAGAAATTTCCCTCATTCAGTAATATCTCATAGTCCCCTTACTTTAAGAAAGTGTAACTGCCATTAGAAAAACCAATCTGCAGATTTTAAAACTTTCTATTTCTGATATAGGTAAAGGTAAAGGGACCCCTGACCATTAGGTCCAGTTGTGTCCGACTCTGGGGTTGCGGCGCTCATCTCGCTTTATTGGCCGAGAGCTTCTGGGTCATGTGACCAGCATGACAAAGCCGCTTCTGGCGAACCAGAGCAGCGCATGGAAATGCCATTTACCTTCCCGCCAGAGCGGTTCCTATTTATCTACTTGCACTTTGACATGCTTTCGAACTGCTAGGTTGGCAGGAGCAGGGACTGAGCAACGGGAGCTCACCCCGTCACAGGGATTCGAACCGCTGACCTTCTGATCAGCAAGCCCTAGGCTCAGTGGTTTAACCCACAGCGCCACCTGGGTCCCTGATTTCTGATATAGTTATGTTAATTTCTTTAGAACATAAATATTGATGTTATCTGGGAATATTTGTAAGGCATGGGAGGGGGGTTTGCTCCTCCATAGCTTTGAGTTATGATAGTTGTACGCTACACCCCAGAATCAGACACAGTTGCAGGGGAACAGCAGCAGGAGTAGGTTGTTACCCCCATATCCTGTTGTGGCTTCCCAGGGGTATCTGATTGGTCGCTGTGGAAAACAAGATGCTGAACTGGACAGACCTTTCTCACTCCTCTTCAGCTGCAGGGAGGTCTTCTTCAGGCAGTTGATATATTTAGTATTTGAGTTAAGTAAACCTGGGCACAGCTTTCTCTCTCTGAACTCAATTGTCAGTCTGCTAGACACCTGACTCACCCCATTAGCACTGCTTCACACAAGCACAGTGCCTCATCACATAAAAACTTGGAGCTAACTGTGGCAACAAAAGCATCCTGCTGAGATGAAGTCAGATGTTATAAAAGCTCTGACCTGGGGCGGCCATTTCACACCTGCACACCTCCATTTGCAACTGATGAGCATGCAAGTATGAATTCACACTCAGCCTGGCAGTTAGAAACCTAGTAATATTCAACCTTTTCATGAAACATATTGTATAACAGGGAATTTCCTACTTGAAATTCAAAATGATCCAAGGTCTCATTATGACAGTTACTTTGATTATAATGTGTCAGATTCACTGCACCAATAATTAGGAACATGAAAAAGTCAAGTCAAGGTTACGAGAAATGTGAGACCTATGTGAAATTAGCTAACCTGAAACCCACAGGTTTCAGGGCAGAGAATCTGGGTTTCACTTCAGACTTACAGTTAAGGGGCGATAGAGAAAACAGATTACTACATTGTACATGTCTGATTAAAACTGTTTTAAAATGATAACACAATGGTGTCCAATATCACAGAAGTTAAAGAAAATCCATCCAGGGTCCTCCCTCTGTTCTGGGGTGTTTAATTGTAAAAAGAAAAGGGGGAAAAAGAGAAAAAACTATATTTAACACATATAGAGTAGACACACAATAAAATCCAGCAATCTTGGATCTTAATAGTAAATACTAAATAAGACACAGCAGAATTTTAAATTATCACATGTCCCCATAAATTCTTTTTTTCCAAAATGTTGGCTCAAAATAATGTGTCCTCATAGGTTTTTCTCCCCCCAAAATGTTGGCTCAAAATAGATTGAAATACTGTGTTATTTTCAGGCAGAATTTTAATAGAACATGACTGGAGAGAGCCAGGATTTCATGTGAAATTTAGAGGTGCTCCATGCTGAAGGGTTTAAAAGATGCATTAATATGTCTCTCAGAGAAGATGAAAAATGTAGAAGAGATCATCTGCATTGATACCATTATTCAGAATTGGAATAAATTACTCAAACATAAGTGAATGATTTCTAGTGTCCATAAATTAATAACTCAACAAATCAATGGACTACATTATCCAAGTGAAGAATACCATTACAATTGGAATGGTACCTCTGCAGAAGACCCAGGAACACCTGGGGTCAGTCCCAAAGCCTCAGTCCAGTGGCATTCCTAAAGCAGCCAAGTCACAGCCCATCAACAGAGAAAGTTGAGCAGACACAGAGTCTCTGCCTTGTTTCCCTTTCATCCCTCCCAGTCTTGATGACTTCACCTCCGTTTGCACCAGCTGAGCCTTGGCGATGCAAGTGATCCTCACCTGCCCTGAGCCTCATGCAGCCAAGTGACCACAAACCTCCTCCCAGACCCAACAAGCCCCATGATCTCCACCGGGTCACTAGTGAGCTGGGCTGGGTTCCCTTGCCTGCCTCAGTTTCCTGGAGTACACTTCCCACTGTTCCTGAAGCCTCAGAGCCTGCCATGTCTGCAGAGACAAGGGCACCTCTGGTCCTGGTGATATATCCCCTTCTCCTGGCTCCCATGAATTGTCAGCTCCCCTTGGGTGTCCTCTGATGTCCCATGAGTACCTCCTAAGTCCCCAACCTGCCCTTCCCCATCTTCAGCTTGTCCCAGTGCGTACCAATCACGACTACACTCCTCGCCAGGATCGCCTTCCCCTTCTTCAGTGTCCTGCCAGTTCATGACATAGACCACCAGCACCCCCAATTTGTCTCTCTAAGACAGGGGTGTCAAACTCCGGCCCTCCAGATGTTTTGGAACTACAATTCCCATCAGCCCTAGCTAACAGGACCAGTGGTCAGGGATGATGGGAATTGTAGTCTCAAAACATCTGGAGGGCCGGAGTTTGACACCCCTGCTCTAAGACCTTCCCAAGATCCAAAGGGTTTTCTGGTAAAGGTTATGCTGCTTCTATGGAACCCCACCCCCCACCCACCGCCGCCTGCTGCCCTGATCATGCTTGGTGCTGTACCAAATAGCGAGATGGGCACAGCTGAGTAAGGTTTGATCCACTCAGCTCACCTATCCAAGTCTCAGTAAGGTAAAGGTAAAGGGACCCCTGACCATTAGGTCCAGTTGCGGACGACTCTGGGGTTGCGGCGCTCATCTCGCTTTACTGGCCGAGGGAGCTGGCGTTTGTCCACAGACAGCTTCCGGGTCATGTGGCCAGCATGACTAAACCACTTCTGGTGAAACCAGAGAAGCGTGCAGAAATGCCGTTTACCTTCCCGCCGGAGTGGTACCTATTTATCTACTTGCACTTTGACGTGCTTTCGAACTGCTAGGTGGGCAGGAGCAGGGACCGAGCAATGGGAGCTCACCCCGTCATGGGGATTCGAACCACCGACCTTTTGATTGGCAAGCCCTAGGCTCTGTGGTTTAACCCACAGCGCCACCCACATCCTCCAAGTCTCAGTATTACGTGCAAATCAGCCCCTTCATATGGATCAAGTCATGGATGAGCATTGTCTTATTATGGAACAACCTGGCATTCAATAAGACCAGTGGACTTATCAGATAAGCCACCAGTAACTTCTGGAAGAATGGGACGGAGACCAAACATCTAGATCTCCACCCAGATGGTGGTCAGCTCCTGCATTCCAACTGTACCTTCCCTTGCACACCACCTCTGAAACAGCATCTTTGCAACTCCCTGCTACCTGTCAGCCCAGAAGCATCCTAGCATCACTCAGTGTCTCACAATACAGATACAGAAATACACAGTGCTTTTTTTCTATAAAAATATGTAGAGGTACTCTCATTTTGAGGGGGACCCAGGTGGCGCTGTGGGTTAAACCACAGAGCCTAGGGCTTGCTGATCAGAAGGTTGGCCGGTTTGAATCTCTGAGACGGGGTGAGCTCCCATTGCTCGGTCCAGGCTCCTGCCCACCTAGCAGTTCGAAAGCACGTCAAGTGCAAGTAGATAAATAGGAACCGCTCTGGCGGGAAGGTAAACGGCATTTCCTTGCGCTGCTCTGGTTCGCCAGAAGTGGCTTTGTCATGCTGGCCACATGACATGGAAGCTGTACGCCGGCTCTCGGCCAATAAAGCGAGATGAGCGCCGCAACCCCAGAGTCGGACACGACTGGACCTAATGGTCAGGGGTCCCTTTACCTTTACTCTCATTTTGACTCAAGAAAATCACTGGGAAAAGAAATGAAGCCGCCATCTTATTCACAAAATGTTTAGGGGTATGCGTACCCCTGCGTCCCCCCCAGAAAAAAGCACTGGAAATAGAGATACAGAAATGCTTTCTTCAAAAATCCAGAATACTTTAATGCAATAATGTTGACATGCCAGCATCGCTACAAGTTATTCTGGGAATGTCTTGTTGAAATGCAATTCAGAAGGGGTCATCACCTTGGTAACTAGAGGAAAATGCTTAATCACTTTTTGGTTGCCTTCAAAATGGCCTAGGATGATTTGCCTCGTGTGTTCAGAGATATTAATGACACTGCAGTAATGCAGTAAATAGTGTTTCTGCTTGGCAAAGAAAATGCAACCCATTTGGCTATTGATAGTACTAATACTAAGCATTTAAATAGTGGCTTCGAGTGGGGATATCAGAAAACATTTCACTGGGTCACAAATAAAAGTCCACTAGCATTCTTTGAAGTCATGGCAGTACTTACAAACAAAGCTAAGGGAACAGTGAAATGTTTCATGTTAGATTGGAGCTCTGAAGATTAATGGATAAATGGACTGGACAACAGAAACCCAGTCCTTGATCTGATCCAATGTCAGATGTGCCTGACGACAAAAAGATCCGTCAAGGTATCTATACAGGGATGCTAATGCAATAAATAATGCCATTCTATCATGCCATGGATGATAGAAAATGCAGAAAAGAGCAACTAAGGTGCTCACAGGGGTGGAGCAATAGCACATGTACAGTAGAGCACTATTACTTTCATCAGAGTCAGTTTCCATTGACTATTTACTTATTGAGCCCAGTGTTTTCTATCTACATTTAAACGTGTTGTGTGATGTCAGGTAAGATGTAATATTTGTCTTTGGCACTGGATTCTGAAGTGGCTGTTTTCACATATGAAAGCTATTACTTGATGCTGCAGTTATCAAGTGAGGACCTTTGTGTAAAGTCATCCTAACAGACAGTTTACATGTTAAATGCCCACATTTAATTACACCGTTCTTCACTTTCATTTAAAAGAGCAGCACAAGCTGAGTTGGGAAGGAGTAAAATGGTAACTGCTCTAAAAAGGTTTTTTTTATAAGGTATGTAATAATGTATAGTAAATATGTATAGTAGATAAGCAAAGAGAAAATACTTTGGATCGGGGCCTGCCCACCCATGAAGGAACTGCCTCAGGTGGCAGCAGCTCTGGCCTCCAAGAAATGCATCAACCGCTGTTGCTGCTGCAGTGGCAGTTATGACTGGGGCAGCATGCTCCATGGAGGCCAGATCTGCCACCTCCTTGGTGCCCCCCCCCCGCTGCCTCTACAGCAGGCTCTTGGTGAATAGGAGAGCCAGTGTGGTGTAGTGGTTATGAGCGGTAGACTTGTAATCTGGTGAACCAGGTTCGATTCCCCGCTCCTCCACATGCAGCTGCTGCACCCAGCTGCTGACCTTGGGCTAGTCACACTTCTCTGAAGTGTCTCAGCCCCACTCACCTCACAGAGTGTTTGTTGTGGGGGAGGAAGGGAAAGGAGAATGTGAGCCGCTTTGAGACTCCCTAGGGTTGTGATAAAGTGGGATATCAAATCCAAACTCCTCCTCCTCCTCCTCCTCCTCCTCCTCCTCCTCCTCCTCCTCTTCTTCTTCTTCTTCTGGTCTCCTCTCACCCTTGTTCCTAATGTAGATCTTTCTTCCGCCCTTGTTCCTGATATAGCTCTTCACTCACACCTTCTTGCCTGGCAGGGGGCGGGGGCAGCACCATTTTGTGGTTTGCCTCAGGTGCCAAAATGTCTTGGGCAGGCCCTGCTTTGGATAATATTTCTCCTGAGCTTTGTTTAGCTCAAAAACTGACTCAAGCATTCATGAGATTAATGATGCATTTAGTTTTAAGATGGATCCTTGTGATGATTCCCCATCTGACGGATTGTGGCAAGTTATAGAATGTCACCAGCTGATTGCTCTGCGTAGGCTATTTACTTGGTATTCGACTAAAATTTATCTTTTAGAAAGGAATCCTATCTTGACCTAATTATTTCCACATATTAACACATTTTAGACCAATGGGGACCAAGATATATCCACTTAACTTGATATTCTCCTAAAACAGGCTTGAGGGATCTTTCCAGTATCTAATTGTTTATTGATCACACTTTCTGAAAATGGGCGACTTTTTATAATGTAATAGAAATATTTGTAATTAACAAGTATAGCAGCTGGAATATGAGGATTTCTTTCCCAAATCCAAATGATGTGATGATGAGTCCTGGAGCCGACCATATGGCTGCCTGTCTTCAACCCATATGCTAGCTCTGCAGCTGTACCCTTGACTCTCCACTTTTAAGTTTTAGAAATGAGGAGAGTTGTGAATTGACAGAAAAATGACCTGGCCTGCTCTTGTGGCTTTAACCACACTGTGATCTACAGACATCAGCAGGTGATGTCATCAGCTGGACTCCCTCACAGAACCATTCATTCCTCAACAAAGGTGTGTGTTTGGGGGGGGGGGAGTGTATTGTCCTCTTTTAGGAAAGGTAAAGGTAAAGGGACCCCTGACCATTAGGTCCAGTCGCGGACAACTCTGGGGTTGCGGTGCTCATCTCGCTCTATAGGCCAAGGGAGTTGGAGTTTGTCTGCAGACAGCTTCCGGGTCATGTGGCCAGCTCTGGAGAACCAGAGCAGTGCACGGAAACGCCGTTTACCTTCCCGCCGGATCGGTACCTATTTATCTACTTGCACTTCATGCTTTTGAACTGCTAGGTTGGCAGGAGCAGGGACTGAGCAACGGGAGCTCACCCCGTCACAGGGATTTGAACCGCCGACCTTCTGATCGGCAAGCCCTAGGCTCTGTGGTTTACCCACAGCGCCACCTGTGTCCCTAGATGGGCAAATTCTTTGAACTCTTTGGTGAGGGTGAGTTTACCTTTAAAGATGCACTTGCAGTTGGTTGTCTCTTTTTATAGGGAAAAATGCTTCACAGCCACTTCAAGCGACATAATCCCTCGTGAGAGCAACAATGAATCATGACACAGCATCATTCCCATGTAGCACTCATTCAAAAATTACAGTGGAAATGCCACTCAGCAGCCAAGGCCAGCCAAGCTGCCTTTTCTGTATATTTATGTATGGAGAGAGAGAGTGTGTGTGTAGAGCTGGAAGGTACCCAAGGGTCATCTAGTCCAACCCCCTGCAATGCAAGAAGAGAAGAAATAAGAAACCCTCAGCCACATTCTCCTTAAAGGTAAGCCCACCACCACCAAGTTCTTAGATTTTGCCCCTCCAGAAAGACTCCAGTCCTTGAAAGTGATGGAAATGTCTTGGCTATTTTGGCCCATCATTGGGGTGCACCCTTTTTCCCCCCAGCTTGCAGATAAATATGATCACATGCTAATTCAATCACTCTTAGTAACCGTGTGCATGTGAGCTACCGATAGAAGAGAAGCAAAGCCACTGGGATTTCAATTCAATTCAACACCTTTATAAAATAAAACAAAAACATACAAACTCTCTGTAAATAAGGAATCCTCATCAGTCATTGTTAGGAAGTCCAGATGTACTAGCTTTAATTTCATAGATCCTAGTTAAATAGTGAGCCATAATTCTGGTGAGTTCGGGGGAGTCATCCCTCAACAAGAGCTGGACCGCAAGTTGTTTGTTGGAGACGGCCCTGAGCCACATAAAGGATATCGGAGGGCCAAAATCAAAAATGTTAGAAAGCGGGCAATCTAGTATCATGTGGGCCATAGAGTCCGACACTTTCTGACCACAAGGGCAGAGTCTGTTCTGGTAGGGAATGCCTTTGAACCTTCCGAATAGCACGGAAGACGGAAAGGGATTTAAAGGGGCCAGCATAAATACTCTGCGATATAAAGGTGTGACCAAATCATATATGTAGTTAGGCATTATTTCATGATGCGGTGGCAGCCCCAGAGAGGGTTGTGAAGGGTGAATTTTTTGAAATTCATTATCTAGCAATCTCTGCTTAATAAGTGTAAAAATATGTGATTCCTCAAATGTCAGGAGGTAATCCACAGAAAAGCCTAGTTGCCTAAGTTTGAAGATAATATCAGAGAACCAAATAAAGGTATATTTATCTTTTAGTAAACAAGATAGTAAGCTTTCTGGTTCTGTGTTAAAATGGATTTTCAACCAGTATTTAAAAGTAATAACCCAACCTCTTGTTTCAAGGAGGTGCTGGGATTTCATAACAAGCTGGCTATGAAATGTGCCCAGCTGCCCAGCTTGTGACTGTGGTCCAGGATGGTGCGCAGGACAAGCCTTAGACACCCCACTGGTGTCTCTCCAGTGAAGATGCTAAACCCGCCCTGTGAGAGCAGGACTAGTTGGGTTGGCTCTGCACAGGCTTATGGTATTGGTCAGAGAGTTTTATCCCAGTTTTTGATTCTTTGCGACATTTAAATCGTTAAAGGTGTATCCCACTTGATTAAAGCCAAAGGGGGCATTTGCATGGGAAGTCAGATAGGTGTCTTAATATTTCGGTTCATGGCAGGAGGAAGAAATGGGTTGCATTTAGGTTGCTGGGTATTATTCAGGTAGAAAAGAAAGAAACACAATCTGCTGATAAGTGTTGGAATGCACCCTTCCCCTTTCATCAGTAAATTTCAAGGTGTGGGTATTAGGCTCAATGTGGAAGTGGAATGTGTGGATTAAATGTAACATAAAAATCTAAGAGAAGGCCAAAAGTGATAATGTTTACATGTGGCGACATGTGGCTTTTAAAGGAAGCCTCTTTGAACTAAAGTGTTTTTTTATCTGGGAGACTGAATCACAGCTGGAGCTGTTAGAATTCAGAACATCCCAGGATACTGGATCTCCGGTGGGAAGCAGGAGGAGAAATGTCGTTATCTGGAAGGACGATGGCTCCAAAGCAGAGAACAGGCTTTGGATGAAAAGGTCTCAGGTTGGTTGAGCAGTGCGCCATTCGCCCCAGTGGACCAGCCTCCACTGCTGGACACGCCCACATTCGGATTTTGCATGCGACAGAATTAATATGGGTGGGAGAGGTAAAGACACAATGTACTTAAACTGGATTGTATTACTATAGACATGGCAGGTTTCACATGCCTGAAAGAACAAGCAGCTAACAGATCTGAAACAAAGTGGAAGTTTTGCTTATGGCCAAGGTTCTGGTTCAGAGGCATTCTCTCCGTCTCCCTCCATGGCACAGGGGGGTCGAAAGGAGCATCTGACTCAGTTCATTCACCAAAACAGAGACAATGGCCCTGAGTAGTGCCCTCATCCTCCCCCCCCCCCACACAGAGAGAACTCTTGTGCAGGTACATGTGATTTTTTAATATCGCTGTGCCTGTATTCTGTTCCTGTTAATTGTGCTAAAAGAACTAGTATCTACAGGAGGGGTGGGGAACCTTTTTTGGACTGAAGCTGCATTTCCCAGTGGAAAGCTGTCAGAAACAGCATTCCAATGGTGGGTGGGACTAGACTCATATACAATTACACACCATTAACACACACAAACTCTCTCTCTCTCTCTCTCTCTCTCTCTCTCTCTCTCTCTCTCTCTCACACACACACACACACACACACACACACACACACACACACAGAGAGAGAGAGAGAGAGAGAGAGAGAGAGAGAGAGAGAGAGAGAGAGAGAGCTAAGCCCCATGGGAACAGGCATATATTATATTTAATTCTTACTACAGTAACTCCATTTTCTCTATAGAATTGTTTCTTGAATAAACTTTGTAAAAACAGCTCTCCAATACCTTTATCTGTCCTGACTGCAAAAGGCAGAAGAATGCAAACAAGGTCTAAGCACAGCTGAACAGCCCTGCCTGATAGCTATTTAAAGCTCCAGCCTTCACAGTGCAATTGCATGCATGCATGCAATTGCAAAATGCATATTCTATTTTTGCATGCTTGCAAGGAACAAACTTTTAGTGAAACGTTTTCTCCTCCACTTGGATCTTTTTACAGAGTAGGAAGCTGCAGTTGCGCAGATTGCACAACATCAGACCCTTTGCCCCCCCCCCCAACATATGGTGGTCAAGAAGGGATGTGCGGCCAGAATTTGCTGCAGATACATCCAACCCAAGCTGGGGTTGTCATTCCCCCTTCCCCCCATTTGCTATGTTGTGTAT